>VZTB01009797.1:73555-91768 GCA_013397245.1 Thryothorus ludovicianus
GAATCTGAGCAGAAAACTGTGGCAATTGACAAAGCACATGCTCCAGAAGAACCTTCATTTCAGGCAGTAGAAATGCAAGCAGCTACTCAAAACAAAAAAGACAAGAAACATGAATATCAAAAAAGGAAAGAAAATATGAGTATGAACAAATTAAATGCAATAAAAGAAGTAATTGATGATAGTGACCAAGAGCATTCCAATGAAAAGGAATACTTTGATGATAGTACTGAAGAGAGGTTTTATAATGAGTCGTCAGATTCTGACAGTGACAGCAATGATGATTTCTTCATTGGCAAAGTAAAAAAGAAGAAAAAAGTAGCAGCAGTCAATAATCTGTCTTCAAAGAAAGGAAAGGATAGTGTTCAGAAAAATGTAATGAAAACAGGAAAGAGCTCTGTGCCTGGGACAGCACAAGATTTGATCGTGGAAGAGAGAAAGCCACTTGCAAAAGCAAGCAAGCTGGAGTCAGTGTTCTGCAGTTCTTTGTCTACCACCAGTCAGAAATCTCAGAACAAAAGGTAAACCTTTTCCCCATGTTCTCCATTCCCTCCCTCCTTCATCGTAATGGAAATGGTTGTGATTTCTGGTGGTCCTTACTAAACAAAGAGTTTCAGCCCATTAAACCTTAGAACATTTTCACAGAAACTACTCACTAGTCTTCTTAAGCTTCCTTGCAAATACATAATTTTTATATTTACCATAGCATTGATTTGTGCATAGGATTCCTAACTAGATCTACGGCCAAATCCAATCACTTCTGCATACTTCTCTTTCTACTTCTTTATTAACATGGGTGGAATATTGAAGGAGCTTGCATATTATGTTTGAAAAGTTACTGCATGAGTATTTTGGTGATGATGATTCTTTATTCACAGGTGTTTGTAATTTCACAATTTTGTTGAAAAATCTTAATTTCTCTTTTTGTTTTTAGAAATACTGAAGTCCAGCCTTTCAAAAATGAAAGAACAGGTCTGTATTACTTAAACCTGGTAAAATAGGAGAGAAAAAACATTTCGAAATTTTGTTGCCTCTGCGATCTATTCACGATGGGATGTATTTGTTTCTTTTCAAGTTTGTGGCACATACTTTAACATTTGTTGTTAAAATGGTCAAACTGTTCAGCTTTCATTGTAATTGTGGATGTTGTCTGCTATCTTCTATTTTCTCGTACAAGAAGTACTTAACATAGGGTTTACACTGAAAAGTACTTTTCTATCTATCAAGCAGTTAGTCCTACTTTGCACAGGTAAAGGTATCAGATTGTCATATATAACTAGTACCTTATCTCATTAATAATTTCTTCAATAGCTTCTGAATATGGAATATTTTATTCCATTTATATTCTGTAGTACTATTTTGGAGTTCATTGGATTGAGGATGATTCCAGTCATATTGAGTTACATTGTGTTACAGTCATTGGTTTATTGTGAAGAAAAAAGTTTAAACTGTTTTGAACGTTTGTCTACACAAATTTTGAGTGTAGTCAGTATTACTAAATATTAACTATCTGCAGTCTACTGAGTGGCAATTTACCATGATATGTTTTGTTTTGTACTTTGACAGGTTTTCTTAAAAGTGAAACAAAGCTCAAGAAGAAACCATTTGCAAAAGCTTCAGGGGATATTAAATGCAACAATAAGAAAGCATGTTTGGAGCAGCCTCTTCATCCTTCATGGGAAGCAAGCAGGAGACGCAGAGAGCAAATGTCTCAAATAACAGCATTCCAGGGGAAAAAGATTAAGTTCGATGACTAGACAATATATAAATGGAGGTTCAAAAAAATTTTTTTTGCCACTGCTGTTTGAACATCTTTGTTATACTGTCCATATCCTTTGCAACCTACAAAATTTGAACTATTATTTACAGTCTTAGAATATCAAGGTTGTTTCATTCATTCAGTGTGCTATCTGTTGATTAATGTAATGATCATTTGGAGTTGTTTCATAAGTTCCATTATGTAGTGCCACCATTCATGAAATATATTCTAATGTGAATAAAGGGTTTTTAGGAACATAATTTGTGCCCTGTAGTAATAGTACAGATTCTTTGGAGGGAGTTTTGGAAGGGGTTTTTTTTGTATGTAAAACAATGTACTTTATATGAGAATTTGGTTGTCAAAATAAAGGTTCTATATTGTTACATCTCAACCGAGACAAAGTAAAAGATTGTTAAACTTGAAGAGGCTTCATAAATTCATCAGTGTATTGGGTAGCTGGAAAAGTCAATCAGCTGTAAGCATAATATGAAAATTTCTGGTGTGAATAAAATATTGTGCTTTTAAATTGTGATCTCTGTCCTCTATACTGCCAATTTGAAGAAATGAAAAGGTGTCTTTAATACTTTGTTCTTGTAGATATGTGTGGATTCTTTAACATGTGTGTCTTGCACTTTCTGAAAGAATGTGAAAACCTGAAAAAAATTTGTACACTAAGAATCATTTGACTTTTAAGTGCCAGTCTGACATTGGGAGTTCATCTGATTGGGATATGACAAAAAAACTTCATTGAATACTTTTTCAGGGGCTTTTCCTACTACTTAATTGAAAGAAATTCTGAACATGTAATTAATCTCTAATAGTGTTGTCTATTTAAATATAGTTACCATTCATAAGCAAATTAATTCGTAAACTTGGTAAATGAATGGACTGTGCTATTCACATGGCATTTTGAAATGCCTAAGGAAAGCCCTGCATCACCCCAAAGGCCCGTCTAGCCTAGTATCTCTGAAAGTAGCCAAAAAGGGATGCTTTAAGGGTAGAGGGAGCACACAGTGATACACCATGCAACACCCATCTCTTCAAGCTTCCAGTTTTACAGCTCAACGACTTGTGATATTGGAGCTTATGGAGTTTAATAACCCATTATCGATTTCATTTTTTCAGATTTGTCTGCTCTTAAACTGCAGACTCGTAAAATATGTCATCGCTTAAGATGTAGACAGCCTTCCTACATATTGCCGTCTGAAAAAACACATTTTTTTCTGTGTCTCAGCCAAAGCCATCAGGCTCCTGGGCTGCATTAGAAAATGTTGCCACCAGTGTGAGGATCCTTGTCCTGGACTAAGCACAGATGATCCTACATTATACACATCCCATCTCATGTTAAGTTCTTGAAGACTAAATCTTCAAGTTGGTCTGATCTGTGTTTATATGTAGGCATGGTTTGCCCCACTTAGTTAGGGTTCCTTTTCTATATACTAAACAAAGGTCAGTATATATATAATACTATCTTTAATTGCATTGCCTCCCAGAGGAATGAGAAATTCAAGCAACCTTCTGTTTCAAAGTAGTTTTATTATTTTCACTGTACTATATGGAACAGTATTTAAGGTCAAAAGCTTCAAAATAAAGTACAGAAACGTGTTTACTGTGGTTTTCTAGGGTTATTTCAAAGGAAAAGCCATGCATTTATCTGCTTTCTACAAACTTCAAGATTTTCAGATGTAAACGTTAATCCTTGAAGCTTCAAATAAATAGATAAATCCTAGATGAATACCACACCAAACAAAAGTTTGGTATGTGATTTCTCTACTTCCAGTGTAAGGCAAGGGAAATGTCTTTTGGTCGATGTCATCAACTGTAAGAGTTTTCATGGACAGCTTACCTTTCTTTTATCAGATGAGTACCCTATTTAAGGACCAAAAAATTAAAGATTGCAAGTAATTTGAAAAAAGCTCAAGACTTTAAGGAGCCAATGTTTTAAAGTGTTTTTCTGCATGTGCTTTAAAAATCTAGGAACATTGGTTTATCTTGGAATTTGAACAAGTTTCTTCCTGCATTATTACAGCTGTAATTTGTGGCCACAGAATTCTCCCTGTGAAGGAAGCCTGACTTATCAAAACATCCCTTTTTTTTCTTTTTTTCTTCAAAAATACTTCTGAGATCTTACTTTAAAGAAAAGAAAAGAGATAACATACATTGAACATGAATGAGAGAAGAGAGATTAGGATACTGGCATTACTTCAGATTTTAATGGGTTACTTTCTGCTGGTGCTTAATGACTCACCTGGATCACAGCCTTTAATACATTATACAAACGAGTAGTGATGGTGGAGACTTGATAATACCTTTTATGTGTAACTGAGCAATTTATTTGTGAACTGATAAACCCATTGAACTTGCCTGGAGGTTGTTGATAAAGTTTAGAAAGTTTTCTCTTCATTATAACAACAACAGGTTCCGCATATATGTGATTTTAACGTAAATCATATCTGTAGCACTGTTTAAACAGAGACCTCTCACAAAGCACTAGCAATTTATTTTTATAGCGACATGGGAAGTTATTTCTTTCTGTGATGATTAGATATTAAAATATTGAGAACTGTGCTTTTCAGTTCAGTACCACATAGAAGGAATGCCTTTTGCCAGGAACATACTGTCAGATTCTACTAGGCTGCTTCAGTTATTTCACTTCAGGCTCACCAATGAAACAATCTCAGATTTTTCAGTATCTTTTAAGACAATCATCACTAGTTTAAATATGATTGGAGTTTTTTAATAGCAAACAGGCAGGTAATTGATGGGACCATTTTGTAGACATTCAGATGCATAAATGTTTAATCAGTTTTTATGAAATTATTAGATAGGGAAAAGGGGCCTTGAGTGAAAATTCAGTTACAACAATACTTTCTTGAGTGAAAGTATTGAGCTGCTTTATGAACGCAGACTGGTGGTAGATCGTTTTGTGATACTAGGCAGATGATCTAATGTAAAAATGAGATAGCATAATGGGGGTAGAAGATGCTTGGGAACTGGGAGATGCTTTATTTTCAATAGATTTTAATACACTTTCTGCAATTATCATATGCAAATTTTACTGCATTTTTGTATTTGCACAGATTCTGATTCACTCCAGATTCTGTGCTCTAGGAATAGCACTTGGAGAAATTCTCAGTTTGAAACTCTTGGCTCTAGTAAGTATTAGCATAGGAAATACCTTTTAAATAGAGAAGCATTACACAAAGTGGGATCTGTCTGAAATAATTCTACATTTATTTTATGAATTTTTAAAGGTATTCCATTGGTTTTGTCTCCATTTACGTGAAGCCAAGAGTGCCAATTAGTTGATACTTAAGTGTTTGATGACTTTTTACTAGAACAAGTCTCCAAGATTTTTAACCATTCCCTTTTGTAGTAGTCCCTCAGTGAAGGGACAAGAGATGCTTCACAACTCAGACTGCTCATCAGTTTAGCACACGGACTGAAGAGGCAGCAGGACACTGGCTTGTACTCAGAGGATGTAAATAACAGGATAAAATGTGTTTGGACTAACTGCGTGTTTAATCTGTTAGTCAATTTTCTAGAGTACACAGACTTCCTACCATGTACTACTCAAACGTTCTTTCTGTGAAAGCATAGTTTTTGAAGCAGAATTTCTGAAAGTGCTTTTTAAGTTCCTGTTTTTACCAAGACAGATGTGGTAAAGAAATTGTGTGTCCAGGTGAGCCATATGCCTTCTCCTGTTACGCCTTGCCATGGTAATCCTTTGTGTAATATGAGGGGTAACTTATCATGCCTTGAAAATTTATATTTCTTGTTTCTACCTTCTTGTGACATTTTTTAGACCATGTCAGCAAGACAGAATTTTCTTCATTTTCATGTAGACATAACAGCCTTAATTTTAGAAGCCTTCTGTCTGAGAGATGGATCTAGCCTGTGCAGTAAGTGTAATACTTCAACAAGTAGAACGCTTGAAACATTTTATTCAAGTCATTTTCACATAAACTTGCAACCATAATACGGGCATGTAACACAAGAATATGAAAGTGCAATGAAGAATACAAAGCTAGTGCCTGAATATTATAAATTAGAGCTCTTCAGATAAAGATGCAAAGTTACTGAAATTAAGACTCTGAGGAAAAGTGAAGGAAATAATGAAAAGTTTTCAAGAAAGTTGCAAAAACAAGTGGCATTTCACTGTATCTGTAGCATTTAGTTGCATAATTAAAACCTCCCAATTACATACTCTTTGGTTTTAATTCAAGTTAAAATCTTTCAGCACCTTTTAGGATTTGGAGAAAATGAAAATGCCTTTTTGGCATAAATGTGAGACACAGGATAAATCACCCTTCAATGTCTCACTTATGAAAACCACCCTGCTGGTTTTGAATGAGCACACTGCAAACAATGCATGAATGACAATAGGAAGGTACATTTGATATGTGCATTCATTCTGGAGCAGAGAAAAAACAAGTAGATTTTTCCTAACACAAAAATGTCATCTACACAATATTTTGGTTCCATTGGTGACCAGTTTGTAATTTTTGTTACACTTTTGTCTAGAAATATGCAAATACCAAATGTATTTCAGGATTAAAAAAACCATATAACAAACCCTTCCTCTAATGAGCCTGACATACATTATGTTCCTTATGTGCAATTCTAAAGTAAAGACTTGAAATGTGGAAGGTTATTGTTTCACACAGATTTATACATTCTGGCTTTTCAGAAGAAATTTGAAACTACAAGACAGCAAATTCATAGTAGAAATCTCACAAAATTTAAATCTGGTTTTGCTCCCACTGAGACCAATGTCAATATGCTTTTCAAAGATAAGGGAACAAGCCCGATGTCTGATAAAATGGAATCCAAATATAATTTGCTGTGGAAAGGAAAGCTTTTACAAAAACGGTTTTTAAAACTGTTTTTGAACAAAAATGCACATAATCCCAAAACCATATTCCAGTATGCAAAAAGTAAGGTGTCAAATCTGCAGAGCCAAGATACTGAAAATATTGGTTTGCATTCCCCTATTTAGAACTACTTCTACACATGCTATATAATAAACTCTTCTACTGCGTTGTAATTTACTATAGTTAGACAGGGTTAAAGTCACATTCCTTCATTTTTTTTAATCCTAAAATCCCTTGTTTTTTCTGTTCATGTCTTAGGCAATTTTTGTGCTATTGTACATCAATGTCATGTTGCTTAACACACATTTCAAAACAAATACAATATTTTGCTACGGAAAAAAAAGCTACATTTTCGTAGCTCCAATATCCCCAATATTCAAAGTTACAGCATTCAACACCTTTCCAAATGAGGCCATTCCCACTTGTTCCACCTACACAGATGCCCTCTGACTCCTTGCTGACTTCAGTGGAGATCTGCAAGTAGTTTGGGCACAGACGTGTGAGCAGGTGAGTGTGTCACGATCGAGGGGTACCCCCCTTCCTGTGGCTGCTCCATCTCCAGTTAGTGCTCTCATATCCCACGTTCAGCATCAGGCACAATGAGGTACGAGCCCACCACCTCTTCCCAGGAAGCAGCCTATGCCCACAGCCTGGCTTCCATTCAGTAGCTTTTGTGTCCATTGCCCAAGCTGCTCTCAGGACTTTGACCCCAGTTTTGACCTAAGTCTGTAGAAAGGTGAATGCGCTTGCTTCCCTTAACACCTCTTAAAAACTCTTTGGGCTGAGATTTCAGAAGCCTAGACTTTAAACAGGCCCTTGTTTTTGCAGACATATGTAACAAATGGTTTTCTCAGAAATCGAGTTTCCAAATTTTGCTTCCTGTTCGTTGCCCGTACTGGTTACGGATTGCTAAAATGGATCTCACAGCAAACAGAAAGGGACCTGCAGATATAAATTACACTATTCCACACCCTCTCCCACTAGTGGATAGTAATCACCAGATTGCTGGTTCTCAGGTTCTTTTTAAGTCCTATTTGTGCAAATTTGTAACCAAGTTATGATTAAGGTGGAAATAAACTTAAATAAATGAAATAAAGGATAGCCAGTCCTTAAAGGATATTATGGTAATTCATTAAACTTCCAAATTAAATCCATAGGGTTCTAATGCATAAAATATTTCCAAATACTGCCTGAAGTATTCTCAATAGTGATAATAATACCCCTCCATACCCCTCAGATTTTTCATTTTTAACTATACTGAATAGCACATCTTTTTCATTTTTTTTTTTAATTTATTGATCTTCCAATATTTTTTTAGGTGTTTTGAACTGCTGATCAAATTTAATTAATACCAGTCAATATTTCAAGGTCCCATTGTTCCAAAAGTAGATTCTTCATTTTATATGATCAGAAATCTTCTGAAAAAAAAAAAACAAAAACTGCCAGATCCCCTTGTGATATATCATTTCACAGTTTAAAACAAAAATCACAGCTACTGTAGCTTACAGCAGGGTGCACTGCAAAAGCAAAATAATTTGGGGATGGGAGGAGGAGTAGTATACCCAGCACCAGTAAAGCAGTTCAGCAAAAACGTTGATTTGGGCTGGAAGTTTTTCCCCTTAATAATGTTGCATTTGGTTCCTGAACAGCCTGAAGTAGGATGTTAAATACATTGACTTTTGCTCTTCCTCTCTATATAGTATATTTTCAACTTTGTTATTTTGAATACTGAGATATACATTTTAAAATGAACTACAGTACTTAAGGGGGAAGCAGGTAGTAGGTTTTCTTAGCGCTTAGAATGCTTTGTAAGAGATTCTGACCTACTTCTGTTTGTGATGCCACCTGAGTTAATTTCCTGTATTATTTTCATGGTTAACCTGTTCAAGTTAGATGTTTATCACAGACCACATCAGGGATTCTTCATCATCTCCAAGAGCCCATTTCTTGACAGGTATTTTTAATCCACATTAAATTTGTAGAAGTTTTTTAAAAGTCCCACCTTGAAAAATTTCTTGAACGTAGAAAGGTAGGTAAGCTTTTTAATTAATTTTCACAGATGAAAGGTGTATTTCAAAACCCCATCTGTTCTTCACCTAAGAAAATGGAAAAGTTTCTAATGTATTAAAAATGTAAACATAACTTTTCTTGCAGGGGTATAACTGATATATATAATATATATGTATTTCTCTGCTATATGTTAATATTCCTTGAAAACTGAACATACTTCTCTCTTTCATGCCAATGTAGCCTAGGAAGAATTTTTAATGGTACTATATCATTACTCTTAATCTGTTTTCCTTTCTGGTATTTTCTGAGATAGCTGACATTACTACTTTCTCTTGAGTTTTATTTAATTCATTTTGCGTACATTTTTTTCTACCTTTTAAAATATATTTAACTCATTCACCAGTAATATTCCCACTGAAGTCTATTATCATGTAAGCTCCAAATTTGAAGGAGCTTAGAAATGGTCCCATGTTTTTATGAATGAGTTAGATTATAAAAATTTAAAATATCTCTACATGAAGCACCAGTTCCACACATTTCAATAGCAATACAAGTAATGCCAATTTAGATTATGAAAATCCAGTTAAGTTTTGATAGAGAAGCAGCAGAACTGCTTCAAAGTCACATAAGGCATGTGGGTGTAACCGTGTATGTCCTGTAGTTTTGTCTCTATAGTGTTTGCATCCTAGTGAAGTTTGTATAATGATACTTCAGTTCAAAACATTTGGCACCATCTCATCTGTTTCTTGCATCTTTCTCAGTATCTGTTGAAAGAGAAGAAATAATTTTATGCAGGTGAGCAGGCACGCACAGAAAGAGGAACTGCTGAATACCCACCCACTTGTCAGCTTTAAGGCACAGGTCAGCCAACAGTAACAGACATTGTGTTTCCTAGCCCTGCAAGAATATGTTCCTGAAGGGTGTGAAAAGTATGGTGTGCATATATACATATATATATGGGGTGTTCTTCCTGAAGAAGAGGAGGCTGAGGGGAGATCTCAGCACTCCACAACTCCCCAAGAGGAGGCCATGGTGATGTGTGGATTGGTCTCTTCTCCCACTTAACCAGTGAGACAGGATGAGAGGAAATGGCCTCATGGAGTGGTTTAGGTAGGATATTAGGGAAAACTTTTTCATATAAGGGGGTGTAAAGAATTAGAGCAGAATACCCAGGGTAGTGGTAGAGTCACTATCCCTGAATCGGTTCAGAAGCTGTATGAATATGGCACTTGAGAACATGGTTTATTGGTGAGCATGGTCATGATCCGGGGTTGATGGCTAGACTTCATGATCTAAAAAGTCTTTTCCAACCTTAACTATTTATTATTCTATGTACTCAGTAACATTTTCAGAGGTAAGATGGGAAGAGTAGAAGTTGAAAGCGTGAAACATAAGTTTACCTCATTTAACTACTGATTTCCTAATGCAAAGTGAGGAATGAATATTTTACAGGCTAATTAAGCAAGTTGCATTAATTCAGTCTTATTTGTTTTACTGATACTCTTACAGAAGACTACACTGGTCATCTGTTTTCATTTCCTGCTCTGGAATTTGTTTCATATGAGCCTCTATACAATGTTAATACTCACTTCTTACACAATCCAAATGAAGTTTCTTGATAAATATTTCATATGAGCAACTAACACAGTTCTGAGAACTGCTTACCTCTGAGTTACAGAAGACTCTGTGTGTGTGTTTCACAGATACTAAGGTACAGTAGATCTACCATAAGGACATTTTTTAAATGAATTTGCCTTTTGGGAGGAAAAAAATGTAAAAAAGGCAAAATTTTGGTATTGTTTTAACTTTTAAAGAGCAAAACTATAAATGGAGGGTGTGTGAAAGAATTGTTTCAGGAAGAGTGGCTGCTGTGTAAGGTGCATGTGTGGGATTTTGCAGAATGTCTTAAGGAGCACTGTAGCTGCCTAGCTGTGTGTGGGTGCTGTAAAAGTATACTGAAAAGCATACTGAATAATCCTAGAAAGGTCCTAGGGCCAGTACAAAGAAGGTGTGTGAGCCAGAGATCATCACTCAACAGACCAGACAAGAGTGGCGGTTTTGGAAAGAGTTACATATTACAATGGAGCATAGAATTCCCATGGATTTTGAAATTCCCCAAGCCCAGAAGACAAAATGCTAACAGTGGGGCACAGTGACAGAAAAACTACCAGTGGGGAGGCACTTACGGTGAAATTGTGCAGCCAGAGGCGTAGGCGTGGTGGCCCGTGTAGCGGATGTCACAGCGGACTATGTTGTTGGAGTAATCAGATTCAGGCACCAGGTAGCTGGGGTTTACACTCACCTGCAGGGGAGAAAGCACAGTGCTGTCCACTGCCATCTTCCAGTTGGCAACTTAAATGTCAAAGGATGTATGCAAATGATTTCCTTCTCTACACAGGGAAAAAAAAAAAAAACCCACACCTCCCAAAAACCTCAAACCTCTCCGTTCCTGACACACTTACCTTCAGAATGTAATTTCCAGGTTTTACATCAGTAATATCAATCCACTGGCAATCTATGTCAGCATTGTAAGTGTCGTAGCAGCCAGGGCTCAGACCCTTAAAAATGAAGTTAAGATGGATGTAAAAAAACATTACTTTCTAGAAACAGTGACATTCTAGACATTAGGGTCACTAAGATGAAGTTCACTTAACTATCACAGTTCACTTAGAAAATTAATTTAGCAAATGAGCTTTATTTTTTGTTGGCATTTTATTTGTGTGTCTAAACTAGAACACCTAAGTCTAACGTACCACTTTTATAGACTGCCATTTATTACTACTGGATAAAAAACACCTATCATATTGAAAGTTGTTCTTCTGTGAGGTAGCTGTATTTTCTTATTATCACTTATTACAGTACTCCTTTTATGTAAAAACTGTTGATGTTATTTTTGCTGTTCTTTACGTAAGATCAGAACACAATAAAAATTGACCAAATACTGGAGGTAAGCATCTGTAAATGTCGAGTGAATATCTTCTGAGGTCATGAATACAAACAGACTTCATCACCATGTTGGAACCTCTCTCTGCCCTTAGGAATGATGCAACTTTTTGCTGTGGATGTACTCTGCCTAAGTGCCATTTTTGGATGGTAAGATTAAGGGCCATTTTCACATTGAGCTTTGCAAAGAATGAGTGTCTCTTCAGGCAGAGTGACAGGAGAATCTGAAGGAACTGAAAATGTAGCTGTTATTCCAGATGCATCTTTCTGAAAAATTCTTTTTTGTTAGGAACTTTGGTAAGAAACCCCACATACAAACATTTCAGTGTTTCAAATCTTGTGTTTAGCTGTGGCAAATACTAGGCAGAGCTGATCTGTTCCGACAACACACAGACTGCAGAGAACCCAAGTCCTGCAGGAATTCCCTCTTGACCCAGCTGGTGATCAGCTCAGACTCTTGCATATTTGTGCCAAGTCTGAGGCTGGAGGAAAGTTTTACAGTCCAATTACAAACCCCTGAAGTATGGGCTTCCAGTGGAAATGCTGACACAGCCGTGATTCTAGTGACACAAATACTCCAGCTGTAAAATATGTATGTTGCTTTGTTAGATATCATACTCTACAAAAGTAGAAAAGGTATTTATAAAACCTCTTCAAAGCCTCTATGTATTGCAGATCATTCATTATAATTTAAATTCAAAGGTGGACACGTCAGCCAGTGAAACATAGCTGTCATTTCTCTGTGACAGAATAACTACCTTCTAGATTAAAAGCTGCAGAATGAGGGATACAAGTTTATGTGTACGTAATACTGAGTTAAACCACAGACCCATCAAAGCTCAGTGTCATGTCTCTGACATGGTCAGCAGCAGATGCTTAATGAGAAAAGAACATAAGGAATGGGATGTGTAATGTCAGACAAATTCCTTCCACCAGGCATTTAACTATATTTAAGGCATGGGATATCATCAGATTTTTATGTTCAATAACATCAGTTACTTTGTCTAAATTCTTCTTGAGCCTATAGAGATTTTTGATTTCTGCAACATCCAATGGCGAGGAATTTAATACTTCATTCATGTGTCCAAAGAGCACTCCTCTCTGTTTTAAAACTGTTGCCTGACAGGTCATAAGTTCATATATTGTCAGAAACATCAACAATTGTCAGTAAATACCAATAATTTCCTCTTTCAATCCATAACCAGTCGAGTTTTGTCTTACTTCTGGTTTTCCAAATGGAATAGGCTATGAAATCTCTTAGCCATATTACACTGTTGATCAGCCTTGTTCTGCTGGGGTTGGCTGGTTAGGATTTTTTAAGCTTTTCTTTAGCAGTTCTTAGAGGTAGTGGTGCAATATTCAAGACAGGAGTCTTGCATGGATTTGTCTATCATAATGGTGTGTCCCATTTTCCATGTTCCCCTAGTAAGTCCTGGCACTTGGCTTTACGTTTGTACATGGCCCAGCATAACATCGACACAGCTGCCATTCTCTTTAACAGCCTCCTGCTGTACAGGCACAGAGCAATACTCTGAGATTCCTGTGCCAGACTGCCAGCCAGCAGCTGTGGGTGTGAATGGAATCCAGCACCTTACAGCTTCAGACTCCGCAAGGGAGAAAATACCTGCCAGCTATGAACTCTGACACTGGCCAAGGATATCAGTTTGGGGGGATGAACACAGGGAACAGCTCCTTTATGGGCTGTCCTCAGTGCCCTTTAACAAGCCTGGCCAGTTCTGCTGCCACAAGAACTTGTGGTGTGTTTTAATAATAGCTCACTTACCAGTGGTGCTACAGTAGTGAGTGTCATTGTCCTTTAATAAGAAACCCACAGTTAACAGCACATGGGTGAATTATCAGTCTCCAGGTTAGTATCCTGGACCCTCTAATGGGGAATTCCAGAAGTTAGCTGGGATGTCATCTGATTTAGGGCATCAGGTAATTGGCAGAGAAGTTATCCAAGCACAGACTAGGGAGGAGAAAGACACTTGGTTGCCTCCAAAGCAGCTCCTACCTGTGTATGTGCTGTACATGCATACCGCCTGTAATATCCATAATCACAGGAAGTATCTTCAAGGCAGAAACTTGCTTTGTGTCCTTCAGCAACTTTTCTGTGTGAGCTAGCATCCAACAAGTCATAGTGGCTGAATTCATCCATGCTGTGATAATGTCTGTAAAACCATAGATAGATTATTAGAGATGGATCAGATCTTATCAGTGATAAGATCTGATATTTCCGCATATTCCTATTTGATCTACATCCTGTTGAAGCTGGACAGATTTTATTTACTACCTAAAAATTGTGTGTTGCTGCACTTTCCTACTACTGACCACTCAATTATTTTCACTACTCTAATTTTTAGATAGTACATGTCATCATCTAGAAATAAATTATAGGTTTTAATTTGTTATGGGAAAGATTCCACTTTCAGCAGCACTTTTTCCAAAATTTTCCGTTTCACCTCTTTTCCAATAACAATAGCATGTATTAAGTAGTTCATATTTGAATTTAACATCTTATAAGTGCCTTTAAGCAGAGTTTAGCTAGGAATGGTTACCTTAGATACTGTAAATTCCATGGAAGTTTGCTACTTGCTAGCAAAATCCCAACAATTTGGTTTCACATTTCTTTGGCCTTCAGACAATGTAACACATTTGTAACATTAGTGAAGACAAAATCTGCATAAAGAAATCAGCTTCTGTATACTGGCAATGCAGATTTCATTCAATATCAACTGTTTTTACAGTCTATACTTAATGTTGTCTCTATTTCAGAAGTGTGTATGCTTTTGATTTGGACAAAGTGATTCATTTTTCTTGCTTTCATGCAAAGTGACTTCTAGCTCTTACTGTGGAGTTTTAACATCTCACAGTCTTGTAATTTCACTTATGCCAAATGTATAGGAAAATAAACTTGTCTTTTCTACCTGCACCATGTCTTTGCAGCATTTGGCTGTTATTACTTTTGAATGGTTTTAGCTCAAGAGGTATAAGAAAAAGGCCTAATTAAACAAAATTCAAATGTATTGGTAAAACAAAGCAGTGCAGCAGTGCAGGAGCCTCAGAAGCAGGCACAGCCAGAACCCTAAAACCAGTCCACAGATAATTATGATGACTAACACCGAGGTCTGATGGCTAGCCAAAGTAATTGGCAGTTAGAGTTCATTTCCAAATGAGTTTGCTTCACTGTTATGGAAATGATCACGAGAGACGCATTTTTTTGTAGACAATGTATTTTCTGTCCAAGAACTGAATCAACATCAGAGACACTTTGCATCTGGACAGTGATAGCTGGGCTATCATGGCACAGTAATAAACTGTTTTTCTACAAATGGAAAACTTCAACTACTCACTACCCATTTCATCCATCCATTTATCAAGTTTGTAAGCCCAAGGGATGGGGGATTTTTGTTATTAGTGAAGATTTTTTTCAAGGATAGAGGCTAACTGAAGCATTTGTGGAGACTTTTTTCTTAGGTTTGATTTATTTTCAGCTTTTTGGTGCTTGCAAGATTTAAAAACTGATGAATCTTTTTTGAAAGAATTTGTTCTAATGATACTGATTTTTCATTCAATGCCTAAAGCCTCTAAACCTATTCAGAAATATTCCATTGGCTTAGAGGCCTTCAAATCAAGCCCACATTGCCTACCATTTAAAAATAAGATTAAGTTATCATTTATGTACCTGTAGCAGCAGAGTTGTATCTTAAGTAAGGTGAAAGTAAGTATTCTGAGTAATTATTTCTAGCATTTTATAACTGCTTCTGCTGAGAAGTAGCAAAAATTGGAACAAACCTGCAAACCTGCATATGAGTTTTCTGAAAAGGTATAAGTTTGCAGTGTTACCTGCTCCCAAAATGTTGGAAATATTCTACTACATTTCTCTTGCTGTATTTCCAGCAAATACACTACTTCTAGAGCAATGCCACTATGTCAAAATATCATCATATATAGAGAGTATGTTATTGATAATGGGATCAATCAACTCAGTAGCTTTCCTTTTCCAAATTGATCAGACCATTCCTTTTGAAGAATTAGCTCAATAAATTCAGCTAAAGAGGTATGAGTCACTGCATCAAATGATGCATTATTATAGGAAATATGCTAGTAAATGTGCATTTTAAGATTTCTATTTGATTTATTCTATTAAGATTTAACATTTTATTTGATGATTACACTTAAATGTAAGTGGACGTAAAATAAAAGGAGAAAGTGCTATTGTCAAATCTCATTTCAGACATGTATTTATATTTAATCTACACATTGTAAGTTCCATACATGTGGATAAGCTTTGTATCCATCTTCGTTTCATGTGTCTAAATAAAGAGTAATTATCACTACATACAAAGAGTAATTACCACAACATAAAATTAATCAGATAGTAAAAGCCCAAAGTTTCCCCGTAGTTTCTCTCTGCTTCACTTTGCTTTCAGAAAATGTCGCCTTATAAGTGACAATTTGTTAGTGAAAAGCATAATTAGAAGATGCCATACTGAGCACTTCACTCACTGGTGACAGCTGTGCCACTCCCATGAATAACGGGGTCTGCTGGGCAGAAAATCCGATGTGCCTTGATTTTTCACTCTTTGGGGGAATCTCAGGAGCACCCGATTGTCGTAGTCTCTAACATCTGCTCGATAAGCTGAACTGCAATGATGAAAATCAAAGAAAACAAAGGAAAAAGCCATATGTGTATGCAAGAAATACTTTGAAAAATGCTTTCTATTGTCTCAGAAGTAACTGATAGCAGAGATCTTTTCAGGCCCCATAATCCTCATGCATTGGAGATTCACACAGGAATTCCATATGGTGTGGAAATGCCTGGTGTCAGACCAAGACCTGAGTAAGATTCAGATCTGGTTTTAATTTTATGAATGGAAGTTTGACCACTGACTGACTCTGTCTATGAAGAAGATCACTGCTGAGTTTTAAAATTATTCTGGTACCGAAAAACGTAATTTTATTAGTTGCTGTTAACCAAAATAACTCCCTGTGTATGCAAGATCACACAACAGATGTTTGATTCCATTGTAAAAAACCTAATATGTCTATGATTCAGGCTGTATTTTCCTATTCTACACAGCTATTATCTACACTCTTTTAAATACTGGAGTATTTTAATCAACTAATAGCTAGCAAGAACACTTCAATGAGTCTTCACTGTGAAACTAGCAAAAAAAAATACTGCTTCTTATGTCACGTTTTCTTTTTTCTGCAAGTGAAGAGCAAGTATGACCCTGAAACAGTCTGACATAAATTAATAATGCTGGTAAATAAATAAATCTGTTTTGTATGATAAGGTATCAAACAAGTTAAAATGGTTAAAAAACAGCCATGTTGATTTCTTTCCAAACAAAACAGGAAAAATCCCTCTTTGCCAACTGGACAAGACCTAACTTCATAACAAAGCTGTCATTTCAACCCCTTAGAGACTCTGAAACACTTTTCAGAGGGATTTTAGTTTTAGGAGACATTAAAAGGCATAGGCCCAGAAACAATTATCTTATTATAATATTAATAGTAAATTGTTCGGGTAAAGAATAGCGTTTTTGTTGCTTGGTTTTTTTGGGTTCTTTTTTTTTAATGAAGTAATATATGATCTTGTGAGAGTAGAGGAGGAAGATGAAAATCAACAGATTGAAGCGGTTTTCTAGGTGCCTCCATTTCACAAAATTCAGAAATGCTCAAGTGAGCCAGACAATAGAAACATGTAGTACAACTTTTCACAGCATGTAGATTCTTCAGGAGACCTGGAGCTTGTCTCTCTCATACGGCAAGATTGCTTTCTGATATGCATACTCTACCATCTGCCACAAACTTGGAAGAAGGTTACGAAGGACTGTTTCCTTGAGCCCTCCAGCCTCACCCTTCTCCACTCTTCACCGTGTTCACAGGTGGAAACAGGAGCACAGCAACCCACAGCAAACGGGCAAAATCTTGGGACAATGCCTACCTTGCCAAGCAGTTCTCCTCGGCAGCACATCGCAAGTTATACATGGACATCCTCTGGACATATGTGGACGCCTGGATGTAATAGGGATCCGGGACTAAGTCAGGGAGACCTGCAGTTCATCAAACCAACCACACAACAGCAAGATCAACCCAGGACACGTTTGCAAATATTTGGCCACCATCCCAGTCGTTAGGAGCCGCCGTTTTGCTACGGACCCCTACTCTCCGTTAACCTCGCATTCCCCTTTGCTCAGGCTTGTCCCAAACACCTCATCGCAAGCACGACGCCCGGACCCCCGCGGTGGGCTTATCGGCAGCTCGCCTCTCTCCCGGGCGCGGAGACCGCGCTGCCTGCAGCCCGAGAGCCGGGCGAACTCCTGCCCGGTCAGGTTTTGTCCCGGGCGAGGGCCAGGCAGGGCCGGCGACCCCCGCATCTCGTCCCGCCGGGAGCGAGCGGATAGTGCGGCGGGGCCGGGGCCGCCGGCAGGGGAGGGACGGGCGGAAAGCGAGCTCTTACCGTACTGGAAGTAGCCGGTGCCATAGCCAGGTCTGTACCTGCTGCCCTGGCGGGGCCTCTCGTAGGTGTCGTAGTAGTTGTAGTAGGGGTTATCGTCCGTGTACTTGTAGGGGTTGTAGGGATCGTCTCCTACCATGACATCTTCCCGGCCGGGCCTGAAG
>VZTB01009797.1:92862-186511 GCA_013397245.1 Thryothorus ludovicianus
CCCCGGGCCGCGCCGAGCCGTGCCGAGCCTGCGGCGGGCGGGCGCGCTCAGACACACGTAGGCTGCCAGAGTATGCCGTGGGGCAGCGCCAAAGTATGCAAAGGAAAAATGCTATTAGCTCATCAGCGCTGGAGAGACTAGAAACGGGGTGGCGGGGAGGGGGAAGGGGCCGCTGGCGAGAGAGGAAACATGTTTCTGGAAAATGTGCTGGCCGGCACATCTCCCGGGCTAGAGCAGCTGCTGGTGACCTTCGTCTCAGCGCTGAGTAACAGTCGGATCCCCTTAATGACCTCTTAATTAGGAGAAAACCTCCATCAAATAAACTCTTGACTATTGACTTTTGGGTTTTGTGCATATGAGTCACACGAGAAATATATTGGCGATGCTCCTCCCGGAGTAAGTGTTCATTGAAAAGTGAAATTTCACATGGGAGAGTCTTAGCCCCATCACCAGAACAAATAAACCTAGTTTGGGTAGTGTGTCCCCAAAACCGTGCTGGAGAAGAGGAGCAGGCTGCTGCCTGAAAGCCTCTCCCTTCCTTCCTGCTTTTACAAGAGTTCATCAAGGCTGTGTTTTGATAAGTACAATCACCCAGTAAGGCAAATGAATTAAGGTCCATGGCTTTCAGCCAAAACATCTTTTGGGTGTATTTTTCCAAAGGCTGTTTGCTTATGAATCCTTGCAAAGGAATTGGAGAGAATACACAAAAGTTCTCCTTCACCGAAAGTTTGGTGGTGAGAATATTTAAGTGAATCCTGTCCATGATGATCAGCCTGAGCTGGAAGTTTTCACCTTATTTAGGGAGATTCAAGGCATCCTCTGACTGCTGCCAGCTTTCCCCGGTCTGGTTAACAGTCCACATGTTATTGGCTAGGTGGATATTGCAACTGGAATTTGGTGGTTTTGATGCAGTTCTCATTCATTGTGTTGTAGTTAATTTTAATTGCATATTACTTTAAATGGTGCACATGTAATACTAGAAAACCAGCAAAATGTGGTCCTGCACTGTGGCTGTGGTGGATGGTGGATGCTGGTTTACACTGCTATAGAATTATATCGGCGCTATTTACATGGCCAATAGAATTATTAGTTGCAGTGCTCATCTTTAAAGTACTTTGACCTTCCTGAAATCAGTGATGGCACCCTATGTGTCAAAGGTCCCCTTGTGGACAGGGGGTCATCAGCTCTGATCAGTGCTGAAGCTGGCTGCTCACCATGCAGGGCTTGCCGGTTCTGCTCTAAACCTAAAAATAATCAGTTTGGAGAGCACTGAGCAGCACAGGGCACCTGTGCTCCACAGACAGCAAAGCCTTCTTACTTGAGAACATACCCAGTAGCCAAGTGGGCGCCTGTTAACGTTGCTAGGCAGCACCAGGATGGTGGGGGGCATCTGCTGGACTGGGCCCACAACCAGAGCAGTAACCAGTGTCTTTCCACAAGTGGGCTGTGCGTGTTAGCTTGGGTAGTCTCCCGCAGAGGTGTGGGTTGGGTGGAGTTCTCTTCTTCATCGTACTGGCAGGCTGCTCATTCCCTATGATCTTTCTCATTGTGGCTTTGAAAATATTATTCTCCACTTAAGGGTTTGCCTGGAACAATCAGTGACTAAGGCTGAGTAAAACGGAAAGGTTGAAGATAGGGAAAATGCAATACTGAAGGAATGAGGTTTCTGTCTTTTGAATCTTCCTCTAAATCTTACTAATGTTACAAACAGCAGGTTGTTACCCAATGTGTGATATTAGACAATGTTTCCACACAGTGGGATTCCAGCCATTTTTTCTTATGCTTGATTAAGTTACAATTTCTCATGAAACTGGAGAAAGCATATTTGAGGCTGGTATTCTCACCCATCTATCAGCCATTCACATTGTTTGAGATTTTTTCCACAGCACAAGCTTTATTTGTTAATTAATTTAGGGTTCATAATGCCTGAAAAGCATTATTAGCATCCCTGGAGCATCATGTCCTTCCCTTACCATTAGGTGCCTGTGTCTATCTAACTACCTTTTCCCTCCCCTAGTTGCCTAATTACACCAGGTTTTTACCTCACGAGTCTGAAAAGATCATCAGAGAGCCCTGTGGCCTGAGGTGTGGAGGTGAAAACTCCTGCAATACTCTAAAAAGACCCATAAGCAAATCAGGTATGACTGCTTTAAAACTGCCCTAAAACCTCTCAAGCACTCTCGTATTAAACTTTCTCATGAGTTTGATACAGCTGCTTTGTAAAGTCCAGTTCTGACACTGATCACAGTTAATTTAGTTACTCAAGCATTTGCTTACCTCTTTCTTTTTTGTCTGGAGTGACTGGTATGCCTGCCTACTTGTTGCACTGGGGATTTTGATTTTTGCCACCTCCAGAAATAAATACAGTGTAAATCAACTGCGAAATAAAATCTTCCTTCACTAAAAAATGACACTAATTAAAGCAGATGTCAGTAAGTAATTGCAGTAATGTCTCAAAATCTGGTATCAGGTGATAACTTATATTTATATTTAATTGTAAGATTGTAGTAGTCCTCATTAAGATGTTACAAATAGGAAAATGGCTCCAATGGCGTTAGTGGCATTTGGAGCTACCTTAATGTGTACACTACTGCTGAACTCCCAATTCAGCTGTGAATCTTGAAAATGGAAAAATACTAACCTGTTCACCACAAAAATCAACAAAAACACCCAAATGGAAACAAAGCTATTTAAATTTGGCATGTCTTAATACATATCCTAAGATATACATTTTAAGGTTCTTTAATATTACTATTTGATATGTGTATAAAAAAAGATATAATAGTGTAAAAAAGAGGAAGCAATTTTAAATGTCATTTTACATCAATCACATTATTTGTTACTTTTAATATTACTTTTAAAATATCAGCTCTGTAGTTATGGGTTGGATAATTTGTGTTCTTGTTCAGTCATATGCTTAGCTAGAGTTACATACATAAAACAAAAAATACAAATAATTTTATAAAATCCTAACAGGAAGCTAGAGAAACTTAGCATGTGTTGAGTTTATTTAAAAACTGATATTTTTTCATTTGAGATTGAAGGGTTTTTTGTTGAGGAGTCACTACAAGAAATATAGTAGAAAAGTAGTTATTAGTTTCAGCTTTTTTTACATGGGAAATATTCAGTGTACTAATCTTGATTATGCTTGAATAGACAAAGAACATACTCTGATTCTTCTGTTTGCATAAACACTGATCATTTTAGATTATTACTAATAACTAGATTATTCAAATGTATCTTATTTTGCAGATCTTACTTATAATACTTTTTATAAGGTGTCATTTTTTGCATTCAAGTATTAAAAATTGTGTAATTTTGCTGCACACCAGAATATTGTGGATTTTTCTAAAGCATATTTTACAGAAGGTCCAGGCATCTTTATTTAGGAAGTCCCTTGTAAATCCACTGGATTAAAAGGTTCCTAATTATAATGAATTCTCCTTAATATTTGGGATTAAGAGGTAAAGGTATTCTTTACAGTATATGAACTTTACTAGAAACTAAGAACACTGAGCACTTTCAGATTCAGGTCTGTAGTGAGATTTTTTTTTAACAAACCATCTTAATTAGAGACAAGGGTTATAGACTTTTTCTGACATCAGTAGTCTTTGGAGCAGACAGTTATTATTTTTACAAAAGTTAGACTTCTAGTTAAATTTAGCTACCCTTTGTATGTCTGAAGCCTCTACTCAGGCAACTTTCCAGTACCATAAGTAAAATGCAAAAGTAAACTTTCAGACTTTTTTTTCTGCTCTGAACTTCTAAAGGAACAAAGAGATTTTTGTTGATTCAATGAACTTGTCAATTGGTTGAAGAAAAAAATTATTAATTTTATTAGCAGGTAATGTCCTTCATTCAAAATTAACAGACAAAATGCCACCTGTCCCTAATGTAATATTTTGTGATTATCTATCTTTCATTACAATATCAATGTAATATTCGCATTAATACTAAATATTAATATTAAAACTTAGCATTACAATACCAGTTTGTGGTTGCTTTGTTTTGTACATCATGGGTAGAACTGCTGAATTGCAAATAATTGCACCAGATGAAGTAAATTAATCATAGTTATCTATCTCTTCAGGATATGACAACTTGAAAAAAAGAGAAGCAGCTATGGGACCTGAGACAGCTATTGCTTTTTCCTTGCATGATGAGGGCTGCAGAAAAAACCTTTTGATATCAGTGGATTTTTCTGTGAAATCAGAGGTTTACAATGAGGTTTTAATAGCAGTATTTTTTAAGCCTGGAGTATTGATGTGTTGCTAAAGCTAAACATTAGTGGTTTCACAGGACACAGTTATACAGTCTCTTTCTTAAATGTAGATTTTAAAAGAGCATAGTGACTATCAAACAAAAAGTCTTTCACTTATTGAATTTATATGTTCCATCTCTGTATATTTTTTCTAACTCTCCTATTTGTCTTCTATCTTCCAAGATTTCTATAAAAGTGAGATTTCTAAAAATGCGAGATAAATAGATAAATATGCAATTACTGCAAATCCACCAAGGCTTTTATTTTCTTATAGGTCAGCATCTGTAATGAAAGTTTCCCTACTTATTGTCTATGTAGTAATCATTGCAATAGTATGTGAGTCGTCTGATGACACAAACAAAGGAACAGAAATCCAAGACACTCAGAGTCAAGAACCCATTATTTGTGCATTAACACCTGCAATAGGCTGTAGAGTTAGCTTCATTTAGCACAGTCAATAAAATTCAGATTAGATTAGTGCAGTGCACAGGTGAACAGTGCCTTATTGCTTAGGGAGTTCAATCCTGTATTGTCTCCAGAAGCTGAGCATGTGCCAAAGGACTGCCCACCATCTCAGACACAAACACCTAATTTCATTGAAACTTGTGAATACTGAGGAGAAGTTGCTGTGAAAAACACAAACTGGGCTGAACAGTTCTACACACAGGCACATCTTTGTTGTGGCAGTGCTCCAAAATGAGTCTTCCCTTCTGCACATTTTGCACAAAAGCAAGAAAACTCATCTAGTAAGTCCAAGCTGAGGAAGGCTTGAGAGAATAATTAGTTTTGAATTGAGACATTCACCAGATTTAGATTGTGAACATTATGTATGAAAGGAGAGAAATTGATAGCTTTCCAAATCTGGCATTTTCCTTCAATTTCAGCAGGGGATAAGGCCTTGTAAATCATTCACAAAGAGGAACACTGCCCAACATCATGTAAGAACAGAACACTCAGCAGAAATTTTGGAACATGATTTTCCTATGCAGCTCATGAAAAATTCTCCTAAATACCTGGATGTGATTTTTTTTAAATAGAATTTTTGTCTTCATAACCATCCCTGAACTTGCATGGCCATCACAGAGACAGGTAACTTTAGTTGTGGAAGTTCAATGCCTGATGGAAAAATGCCACAGAAAACGCCTGATTCAAATCCGAAGGTGAATTTTTGTAACTGACAATAGAAAAAAAATTGGTGTTATATTGACAAGACTCAATTAAAACAGCAATCATTATTGTACTTCATAGTGCAAATGTGAATGTATAAAAAGTAGTACACTGATGATGGTAAATAAAGAACTGGCAGAAGAACTCCTGTATCCCTATGTCTAGGATTTTAATTTTCTGCCACTTTGTTTTCACTGGGGAAAATGTACACAGTAAAAACCAAGCAATGCCCACATGCCTTTGCATAACAGAGAATATTTAGAGGCATCAAGGACATCAGAAATAGAGTTTGCAGTTTGTATTCAAAAAGATGGTAGAATAGAAATAGTTGAATGGCCCAACATCTCCACAGTGGGATCTGCCCCTAGCAGAACACAAGAACATGACAAAGGTCTTCTGATAAGAGAGGCAGGTTCTGACTTGTGAGTTGTACTAGCCAAGCTCCTATAGAAAAACAGTATGGTTTAGGCATCTATCCCTCCTGAACATCTACAACAATGCTTTGTTGTCCCTAATGTCAAAATGGAAATACTTGATGAGGAGCAAGATGTTTCTAAAACAAATACCTCACATTTGCAGCTCAGTCTTGGTGCCTAGCATGGTATTGGCAAGCAAATGTTTAATATTATTACACCTATTGGCTCTATTATGTTTATGAGACAGCTGTGTCCAGAAAGTTATGTGTATGAGAAGGTTTATGTGTAAGAGGTGTAACCTCTTCTGAAGAAGGTTTTCTGTGTGGATTACATAAACATATCTGGTATATCTTCCTGGATAATCTGGCAAGATCCCATCATGTGGATGACTGGGATTTAATTAGAGACAGCCAACATAGCTCACCAAGGGCGAAATCCAAAGAGCTGCCATCAACAGCTCAGTGTCCAGATGGTGATGAGTAACAGAGGCTGTCCCTCAAGGGTCCATATTTAGACCAGGAGTGCTCAAGGTTTTTACTAGTGACACAGGCAGTGGGATTGAATGCATCCTGAGAAAGTTTTGTGAGTGGTGCAGGTTTCTTTGCTGGAGAGAAGGAGTAAAATATTCACTTCCTGCCCAGAAAGCCAACTGCATCCTGGCACTTCTGTTCCTCTGCTCTGTTTTCCTGAGATCCCACCTGAAGTACTGTGTCCAGCTCTGGGGTCCTCAACATAAGAAAGGTGTGGACCTGTTGGAGCAGGTCCAGAGGAGGGACAAAAAAATGATCAGAGGGTTGGAGGACTTGCTTTTGAATACAGGCTGAGAGAGTTGGAGTTGTTCAGCCTAGAGAACAGAAGGCTCCAAGGAGGCCCTCTAGTAGTATTTTAGTCTGTAGAGGCAGCTGTAATGAAGATGGAGGGAGGCTTTTTACTGAAGCCTGTACTGACAGAACATTTTTAAACTGGAAGTAGATAGATATATGTTAGATACAATGAAGAATTTCTTTTTACAGTGCTGGTGGTGAGACATGGAAAGAGGTTGCCCAGATTAGCTATGGTGGAAGCATTCAAGGTCAGATTGGATAGGCTTGGAGTGACCTGGTTAGTGAAGGTGTCCCTGCCTATATCAGGACAGCTGAAACTCGATGATCTTTGAACATCCCCTCCAATCCAAACCATTATATGATTCTGTGAAAATAGACATATTTCCACTTCTGAGACAAACCATCTTACATACAACAGCAGAGACAGGCCAGTTTGCCTAAAGTAATGGTCTGGACTGGTGAGTATTTCTTGGCTTCTGAACATTTCTTTGTCTAGGCATAACTAATTAAACTATTTTGAGAAGATTGAAATAAGTTGTATCTAATTGAATAAGTCTTGGGAAAAACTGGCTTTATTTATTTACCTTCCTTATAAGATAAAGGGAACACTAAACCTATTGAGAAATTGTTTGTTGTTCAGATTCTCATCCTATCAAGTACAGGATCTCGGTTTTGTTATCTTTCCTCCTCACTACTCTTGTTTTTTTCCAATTGTTATGTCTCTTTTTCCCCAGGGCAGGGACCATGGCTTTCCATGTGTCAGCTCAGTGATGCTCACAGTAGGGCACTGAATCTGACTATTACTTTTGGCCACTGCTGCAATATGAAGAGCAGCTCTGAATACAGAATGTTGCATTGAACAAATGCAACATTTAGAACATGTGAAAACCCTCATGCAGCTGTGTGTGTTATTGAACAGAGTTGACACTCAGCAATTCTGACTCAAATAAAACACTCATGGTGGTTTTCCCTTCGGTCTAAATTTCATCATAATATTTTGTCTCACATACCAATATTATGAACTCTTTTACTATTCTGCTTTATAGTAGATCCTTTTTGAAATACATTCTTAATCTAATCCCTATTTTCATCCCCACATAATTATCAGATTTCAGTTTAGGTATTCTCAGTGATTGGGGAAAATTTTTGAAGTAAAACATTAAGTCATGCAGTTAGATTGAGAGGAATGTTTATAAAAATATGTTGAAGGTATATCAGGGCAATGACTATAATATTTGCTTTACCAACTAAGAGTAGAAGAAAAGTGTATACTTAGAACTTGTTTGACTTTAATGAGCTGAAATAAAGTTGACGTTAAACATTTTTTCCCTCACAGTGAACAGACTCAAGCAGCTCCTAACTGAAGACCATCTTTTGAGGGCAAGCTCAGAACCTGTATAGTAGGCTAAGCTGACTTCACTAGGTTTATTTTGAGTTGAAGGCTCACACAGCAATTGGTTTAAACTGGTCCTATGTGTGTCATTTCAAAGCATTCAAGATTACCTCAACATTTGATGTCCCACAGTCAAACTCCGTGCAAAGAAGTACTTTATTCAAAAGTGTGTGCATTCAGCTGTATACTGTAGTGACAGAAATGGCTGCTGCCTTTAACTGGGAAAGCAAAGCCCCTTCTCCATCTCTCCAGCTGACTTGTGTTGTGTCCCTGTGTTACACCTGGGTGGTGGGACAGCATTAGGCACTGGGCTGATGCTGCTAGTCAGGCCCAGGAAAGGATAGACAATGGGCTGAGGGAGTGCACAGACAACAGCCTTGACTCTGGTGCAACACTGACTTCTCTGTGGCATTGAAAGCACTGGGGAAAAGCTGTGGTTTCACACAGTGGCTGGGTTTGTGTGAGTTATCTCTGTGGTGACATGGAAGCATGATGTGAGGACATAAGATGGGGAAAAACAGGAACAATTAAACCCTTTACTTATCCTCCCCAATAAGTCCACAATTAAACCCACAATGCTATTTCTTCTGGTCTTTTGTTTTACCATGGTGATTTCTTTCTGTTTTCTTGCTCTTGTTCAACACAACTTTGTCTCTACATCTGTCTATATAACATTGTACCTATATAACATTGTATCTAGGTAAAAGTACAATTTCCTGGCATAGCTTGAAAAAAACCAAATTCTTGCATCTACAGAGACCATAAAAAAAACCCCATGTAAAATCCTAACCTTCAGGAGATTTTATACTTCTGATCACCTCCATCCTTTGTTATGGGGAACTCAGGAGGGTGGCAGCTATTCTGTAGCATGGGGTGTCTTATCAGTCATAGTAAGACAGAGTACACCTTCAGAGTACACCATAACAACCTGAAAGGGCTGTAGGGAGGTGTGCCTCCTAGGAGGTTTTCTGCTTTTTCAAGCGGAAGTTTCCATGCCTGCTCCAGTGAAGTCATTGTTGGGTAAGCCAGAAAGAGTTTTTCCAAAAAGTCATGAGAAATCAATAACAAATACCAAAATCTTCACTTGGTGGCATTGTTTTACCCATTGTCATGGACCTCTTGAGGAATGAAGACCAGAAACAACAGAAACTACTACAAGGCTGTAGGAATCAGCCAAAGAAACCATGTAGAAAGACAGAACCTGATTAAACAATGGCAGGTTTAATAAACAAAGATGCTGCTTAAGGAGGATGAATGTCTGGTTCCAGAAGCAGATGTTTCCCCCACAGACACGAAAGGAATATGGTATGTCTGGATTCCCTTTAAAAATTTTGTGGATAATACTGAGTTATAATGAAAAACTCCCATTGAAATTAATTGAGTTACACTAGCACCAGACTTTGCAGCTGAAAGTAGAGCATTTAACATGTTTTTAGATGTCCTGTGATGGACTTTAAAAAG
The DNA here is from genome assembly GCA_013397245.1 of Thryothorus ludovicianus. Classification (NCBI taxonomy): domain Eukaryota; kingdom Metazoa; phylum Chordata; class Aves; order Passeriformes; family Certhiidae; genus Thryothorus; species Thryothorus ludovicianus. The sequence continues at coordinate 102,385 of VZTB01009797.1, forward strand.
AATGAATATTGCTCCAGGCATTGTATTTTCCACTTACTTCACAGAATCATAAAATCACAGAATATGCTGAGTTGGAAGGGACTCACAAGGACTATTAAGAACAACTCCTGGCCCTGCATACCCCTGGACATCCCTGGAGTCACACCATGTGCCCCAGAGCATTGTCCAAACACTTCTTGAGCTCTGTCAGGCTGTGACCACTGCCCTGGGGAGCCTGTTCAGTGCCCAGCCACCCTCTGGGTGAAGAACTTTTTTCTAATACCAGATCTAAACGTCCCCTGACACAACTTCAGGCCATTCCCTCAGGTCCTGTCACTGTCACCACAGAGCAGAGATCAGTGCCTGCCCCTCCTGTTCCCCTCACAAGGAAGTTGTAAGTGCAGTGAGCTCTCCCCTCAGTCTCCTCCTCTCCAGGCTGCACAGACCGAGTGCCCTCAGCCACTCCTCACACGGCTTCCCCTCCAGACCCTTCACCATCCTCGTGGCCTCCTTTGGACACTCTCTGACAGCTCAGTGTCTTTCCTAGATTGAGGTGCCCAAAACTATTTATTGTAGGTCTGGCTTTGGATTTTGCTTCTCATTAAAACTTTAATGGTTAATAGCACAGGTCTGGTGTAAAACTTTGGTTAATTAAAGTTTAAGTTTAAATGCATAGGAAGTCGAACTAGAGCACAATCTAAAAGTCCTGAGTTTAAAAGGGCATGGTATTATATTTCTCAAACTACTTATTGCCTTTCCATCATTACTGTACTCTCCTTGCAGGTTAGTATTTGCCAAAGATTGAAAACCAGCAAGAAGAAATTTTGGTTTGCATCATGTAATGAAAAATTCAAAAGCATGTTACAGAAATCTCTCCCATGACTTATCTTTGCACAACACTGAGGAAGAGCATGTTAACTCTGTTAATGTAAATGAGCAGTGTTGGACAGAAAGAAAATGAAATATTCTTTTATAGAAATCCCTTGGGAAATCTGTAAGTAAGATTATATGTGTTAGAATTTGGAATTACAAAATTTTAAAGCCAAGAAGGACCTTTACATTCAGATCTTCTACATAACACAGGCGATGGAATTTCACCCAGTAATTTCTGCATAAAGATCATAATTTTCTGAGCTAAGATATCTTTTTTAGAAAGACAGTCTTGGATTAAAGAGGTCAAATGATAGAGAGCACACCACATCCCAAAGTCAGCTGATGCAATACTTTTTTCCCTTCTCTACAAAACAAAACAAAGTATGCCTTTTTTATAATTTGAACACCTCTGCTGAAGCTGTCATTCAGACAGCACCTGCACTAAGAAAACATCCATTAACACAAGTATGAATCAAAATGTTTTACCATAAGAAGTGTTGACTAGAGAATTAGGAAAAAGAAAGCTATGTTTTATTTAGTGTTCTTGTTCCCTCATTTTTATAAGGTCCCTCACTTTTCCTTCCTGGCTGCTTGCTTCATGAGGGAGGATCAAGTTTTTGCTGAAGAGATGCAGCAGTTTTAAAACACCTTCTAAAATGATCCCTGCCATTATCTGGCCTTTGGAGTGACTGTCCTTCCCAGGGTTTCTAACTGAGGAAGGGGCATGTTGCTGTAAAGGAAGTTCTAGATGCAGACTCTGGTGTGCTGAAAATGTATTTACCTAGCTTTGCTTTCTTCCTGCCAAATGATAGAGTGCTACTGGTCTGAGAAAACCACTAGTAACTGTCAGCTGGGAGGAAGAGATCCACTTATTTGTCAGAAGAGTTTTGGGAAGTTTTCCTATCCATGCACAGTCTGATGTCTTCACAGACACATTAAGAGAAATTGCTAAGTCTCCTCTTTTTGTTACATGGCATTTACTTGCTGAACACTGGGATCAGAATGAGTACTGTATCACTTGAAAAATGCAAACTCCTTCACCATTCAAAATCTATATTCAGAACACATTTATAAATGTAGTTTATAAAACTACATTTAGGATCCCCATTATAGTCAAAAGGCATACTGGGTGTAGGGACTTCTCAAAAAAATTTTGTACTGGGGGACTACAGAGCTCCTCATGTTTAATCTTACATCATGATTTGCAGCTTTTTCCCAGGCTTAAAAGATGTCAGGTAAACTATACTGAATACCTGAAGAAACTGACCAGGTTCCATTCTTGGGTCTAAAGATAGTAAACAGAGGCCAGAAATAAGGTACAGATTTCCACTGCAGTTAGTGTGACCCAGGCAGTCCTGTCTTGCCTGTGCAGTCCCACTGAGTCCTGTGCACCTCTCTGTCTATGAGATAAAACCCTACTGAAAAGTACTTCTCAAAAAAAAGCCTGCAAATAAAAACAGAGATTAGTGGTACATTCCTTTCTGTTCTTTTGAACCTTTGGTGGCTCTACAGCATCTGGAGAGCACCTCTTATCTCTAGGATTTAAAACACTGTTGAGAAAAGTTTTCCTTCATTTTTATTTTGCTCCTCTGGCAGCATTTTTATTTTGCTCCTCTGGCAGCACTGCAGTTGTAAAAGTAATGCTTTCACAAAAAATAATGAAAAATAAAAAATCTTGAAGAATATAAGATTTAATTCAGTCATTTTCTGTGATCAAAAAAATGGTCATGTTGTTCTTCATATCCCATGAAATCATGTTTTTATAAACAAGTGTTTAGAATGCATTGTGTCAGAAGGACTTTCCAAGAAGTGAGAAAACTGTGTAGGTTAACTGTGAGAAAAAAATATCCTGAAGAAACATGAACTCAACTCATTTGAACCCATAAAAAACTAAGCACTAAAGTTAAAGCATAAAATATGGTGGGCAGTTTCTCACTGCAATAAACCACTAGACTATTAGGCAAGCAGGCAATATGTGTTTGTTCCCGTGGATACTAAAAGTATTCTGAATTCCTCAGGACTTTAAATATTATGTTATAAAATATTAAACCAATACCTTTAGGACCAAAACAGAATCTAACACATGCCACCTAAATTACTAAGGTTGAAAAATAAAAAATCAGGACTTAAGTTTCAGAAGAATATTTTTTTGGGGGAACATATTTCTACTTCAGCTATAAAAAGTGTCCATTTTAAACCCCTGCACTTGTTTATACCTGAGAATAATGGTGTACCTTATTCATTTGCTTTTGGAGTGGGTTATTTTTGTTTCTGCTGAAGCAGCTTCTGGGTTTGGTTTTTTTTTTTTTTTATTACAGCATCTTTGAAGGTAACTCTTACCCAGTCTTCTTAAACAAAGAAAATTATATGTCTCAATCCAGAGGGACAATTTATTGTTGTTTATGTCTGCAGTGGACTTAACAGCAACACATAGAGCAGCACACATATATTTTCTGGAGAAACCAAACAAATGCTGTCCTCCTTTTGTCAATGACCACATAGATTTTTCAGAGTTCATCAAAAGTTAAATTTCCTGAAAGTGACTAAAATGAACTAAATAGGTTTCTTAAAAAGAATATGTACTGGGAAAGAAGAAACTCAGAGCACATTCATGTGAAGACTGTTGTGAAAGCCATTTCTTAGAACAGAGTTTTTCAATGGGTTTTCCACTTCTAAATGCTGATTGTTGGGGTGGAGTTTTTTAGTTGTTTTCTAATGCAAATTTCTGTGGCATTAATTCTGGGAATTTTTCCAGTCAAACACATTCTTTCATTTAGCGCAAGAGGAAATTCTCAGCAGCAATTCTGAACTGTTTTTTATTTTAGCAAGATGGATGAGGAAACCTTTGGTTTGTTTTGAGAGACCGTTAGACTTACTGTGTGCAATGTGATAATATTTAACCCCAGAACTGCAGCTTCTTCAGGGCCAGTGATGGTGCAAATATATATTTATCCCTTGATAAAAAATTAAAAAATAGCGTATCATTCAGTAACTTGGGCCTTTCTAACTATCAGCAGTATTCTGTGTGCTCATTGCCCTCTCCTGGTTTCCTCTGGTAAGTTTTCAGGTTTAATAAATCCCAAATGGGTTTCCTAAGAATGTTGAGCATTCCTTGGAGAGATTTTTTGCCTTTGACAGTCCAAGTTATCACTCGTGAACACATTTTTTCATGTAGCACAAATGACTCCTCTCATCAGGATGCAGATACTAGGATAAGAGGCTTCACTGGAGTCTCACATCTGTGAGTTCTTTGCTCCCTGTGCTGCTGCAGCACCTCTATGCAACGTCTAATTTGGGCCATGCAGGCAAATCTTTAATTTATTTTTTTTTAAAGAAAAGCTTTTGGTCACATCCTGCCTTAAATACTTGAAGAAAAGGAAGTTGGTGCGAGATAATAGCTCATTATAGGTAGATTTCTCAGAGGGCAGAGGTGTCTGTTTCTTCATGAAACATGTGAAACCTAGTCCCAGCAGCTTGCTCGAGTCAGTGACCAGACTGGTTCTGAGTACCGCCAGGGATGAAGACCTCACTTGCTTTCTGGGCCTGTTAAAATATTTCACAACCCTTTCAGTAGATAATTTTTCTTAATATTAAGTTTCCTATGTTTTAATTTGATGAGGTTGTTCCGTAGAATAGGACTTGTCATTTCATAGATTTCATTTCATTCTCTGCATAACTGGTGAAGAGAATGGGAATATAGAAAGGAAATATTTTTATAGTACGGAAAAAAATATGACCATTGCCAAGTTTACACTAAAATGTAATTTTTTTTACACTGGCATACAATCACCTCATGAACTTGCTACTTCTGAGTATTGTAGAGGGCACAGTGCTATCTCATGTCTCCACACATTTCTTTTGTGTGTGTGTATGTTACACAGACATGTGTGCATGTATAAAATGTAAATACAATCAGTACATTTCATGCAGAAAGTTATTCTCTGACCTGCTTTCCTGTTCCTGTAGAATGAGAATGCTGAAGTAGTAGAAGAGACTTTGAAGGCTCACACCTGAGGGAAGACTCCCCCAGGCATGGAAGTGTGACAGTGAGCAAACCAGGTGTCTTCAAGCGCAGCTTCATAAGGGTCACACCAGCTGTAAGCCTAGGGGTGTATCTGGGATGTGGTAGAATCATCCCAGGTCTTCCTCCTTTGAATGGCAAGACCCTGTGTTTTATAATGCTGAAATCAGCATTTTTAATTTATCAAATCCCCAGTCATTTTCTCTGTCAGAAAACTTGCATGAACATCTATAATTATTTAAGCAAAGATTTGGATCTCAAAAATTCATACATTCTCACAAACTTGCAGATGCAGCATTGCTGTGAAAGCCAAAATATTGAGACATTCCTGAAATTTCACTTTTCCTTTAGCTATGTTATGTATTAATCTACATTTGAAGATAATTCCTTTCAGATCTCAAATTATCCAGGAGGTATGTTGGTGGTTTCAAGACCTCCCAGGAGTAAGAAAAGTCTTTAACTTCTGATGGGATGAGACTTTAAACTGACTGTTTAGACTAAAAAAATTGTCTAAAATAACTTCATAGTGCTCCCAAAATAATCTGTCTGCCAGATTTAACAGACATTCTGGTAGGTTTTAGTGGAACTGTCCACATCCTGGAATCTGCCTTTTATGTAACATAGTAACACTAACAGGGGTTAGAACTTCTGGTTCTCCTACATACACGGTGACTATAAGCATACTTGCCACAAGGCATCATACTCTGTGTTGTTCTAGGTAGATCCATAAGCCAGCATGTAAAAGAGGTTATAAATGTGTCACATATAGAGAGTAGTTATCTTAGGCGCATCAGTGTCCTTGGGTTCAAGGCAAAAGGGCCTTTTGGTTTAAACTGAAAATCAAGAGCTATTCCAGCAGTGGTTACATGTAGATTATTTGTTATGTGACTACATAACAAATTTCACAACAAACCAAATCCATGATGAACTATGTGACTCTGAAGGAGATCTAATGCATGAAAATGTTTAGAAAGGTATTGTCTTAGTTTGAAGACAGGTGCCTGCTAGGAAAAAAAAAGCAGGAGTCTCTCTCTTGCAATGGAGAAAGTAAACTTCCTCTCTCCAAATTGCTATACTTTTGGAATTAAAGGGGCTCCCAGGCAAAGGATTTAGTATAAGATTAATAGTTCTTTACTAATGAGTCTAACAAGATGAACAAAATAACAATAACTATAGTATTAGCATCAAACAGAACTAGGAAACAGCCACAGTTTTCTCCGATGCTGGCACCTTTCCGGGGAGAGGAGTGAGCAGGAATCCCGAAGGATGAGATGGATTGAAAGCTCAGCAGCAGGGGTTGAAGCTGTAGGAAACGTCCTGGCAGGCAGGAGAAACGGCGTGGAGAAAACCAGAGCAAAACCGAAGCAGCCGTGGGTGCAGGGCCATGGGGCAGCAGCTCCTGGCAGGGCAGGCAGGGAGAGAGACCAGGGTCTGAATTCCCAGGGAACCCATGAAAGTCGCTCTGAGCTCAGCTCCAGGTGAGGTCTGGTGAGATCTCCCCGGAGTCACAGACTGAACTCCTCTGTTCTATGCAAGCTCCTGAGAGAGAGCTGTAGTCAGTGCCACCCTCTCCTTCACCTCTTTTGTCTCTTCCAAATACCTTAACGTGCCTACAAGCACCCAGCAATCGGCTTCCTAGTAATTCTTTGGGAAAGTATTCTACAAGAAATAAACCCAAGCTCCAGCAGGTATGTATTACTTTGTCTTTCTTTTAGTACATCTTCAGGAGTACACCCAACACCACATCCAGAGATCTCTTAAACACCTCTGGGGATGGCAAATCCACCACTTCCCTGGGCAACTTAGTCCACTGTCTGACCATGAAATAGGGAAAGATTTTTTTCTGATATCTAATCTGAATCTCCCTTGTTAAAGGCCATTTCTACTTATCCTCTCACTGTGAGCACTGTACAAGAGACTGATCCCCACCTCACCACAATCTCCTTCCAGGAGGCACAGCAGGTCACTTACCATCTCCTCCCAGATTGTGCAGGCTTCAGAGAGATGGGTATTTTGAGGGCAGCTGGTTTTGATATTAAAGACTGAGGCAAAGAAGGCATTAAGGACCTTTGCCTTTTCCTCATACCCTGTCACTACAGTACTCTCTGCTATCAACAGATGATGGAGACTCTCCTTGAGCCATCTTTTACTGCTAATGCATTTATATAAACTTTTTTGTTGTCTTTTACCATAGCTGCCAGATCAAATTCTAGTTGAGTTTTGGCCCTTCTAATTTTCTCCTTATAGGATCTCAGGATGAGGATGTCCTTATAGATGTCCCAAGCAACCTGACTCCCCTTACAGACATGGTAGATTCTCTTTTTCCCCTAAGTGCTAGCCTAAATTCTTTGTTTAACCAGGTTGGTCTTTCCCCACACCTCCCCACCCCCGCCCCAACAACTTGTCTGTCTACAGATTTGGACGGCCTGCTCCTGAGTATTTAACAGGTAGAAAGCACACCCAGCCTTCCTGGACTCCTTCATTATTCAGGGCTGATTTTTGCTACTCTCCTTATAGCTCCAGGGCCACATGTGTGTGTAAGACCAAGTAATTTGAGTTTTCAAATAGTTGCACTAAATTAATATTCAGGCAGAGATTTTCAACATACTTTTAAAATATATTTTTTAACAGAATTTTGTACTCTAGACACATTTCTAAGTGTTATGATTTATTTAACTAAGATCAGGAATCCCACTAGAGACTGAAGAGCACAAATACTGTTCTGTTAAAAAGTGTTTTAAATGTATTTAAGAAACCATAAATGCAAAGCAATTTTAAACAGAGAGCTGAAGATTAGCTAAGACAATTCTAGAGAATAGTTGAGAAGGGATATCTTAAATGTAGTCCAGAAGAAGGCAGAAAATATATGGTCAGCTCTCTCTGACACTGCTGTACACTGCTGTAAAGTACTGCATTATATGGTGATAACAGCCCAGTGGGTGACAACCTTCTTTTGGGTCCCTGCTAAACTAGCCCTGTGGTACAGCACAAAGGTAGGAAGTGCTGTGTTGTTCGAGGTACAGCATGTTACATAAACTCAGGGGAAAACTAGGGTAAATAACTTGCTACTATTATATGTCAAGAAATGTTCAAGAAAGAAAGGATGTTAGTCTTGGCATAAAAGCCAAGTGATAATGTGAATGAGTGACTACACCCACATAAATTCCCCTTTATACTTGCATCATACTCATTGATGCAAAAAATTATTTGTAACTTATTTTCCCATCAAAATAACATGTATATAATAATAAATTACTTATAATGTATAAGCAGACAAATAGAATTTTGCAAGGCTGATGTGATGGTAGTATTAATATTTCACTTAGTCTTCATCTAAAATATTCAATTCAACCAAATATTCCTAAATTATTTCCTAAAATATGCAATTCAAGTTAATAAGTTAGCAAAATAGGGTATTTAACTCTCAATTACATCTTGAAAGGTCCCTAGTCCAAATAAAATTTTTATATGGTTGAAATCAGACAAAACTCTATATAAAACTTTAATTATGCCTGTAAATAGTACTAAGATTTTTCTGGAGCTGCAGTCAATTTGATGGTCTGTGATTTCTCATCAAGATGATTCTATGCTCCTGGGTCAAAATACAAACTTGCTCTGAACTGTTCATCCTTTTGGAGACGTAATGTATTGCATGTTTTTCCATTGCTTCTTTTTCCTGTGGCTACTCTTCGCAGTAACACTCTCCAGGTGTGCATCTCTGTTAAGCCATTCCATCAGCCTCTATCATCCCAGCCAAATGAACATGAGTCTTCCATTTTTTGTACTACTGTGATTCCCACAATTTGACAATGAAGGGTGCCAGAGTTGGTGGCTCTGCCATTCCGGACTTTTAGTCAGTATGAACTACTTCCAAAACACAAACAAAAATAGTGTTTACTCTACTTGACTGCCTAATTTAACAGGAAAAGAACATTATTCCCAAATATCATTGCAATTTATAATCAAAGCAAAACACATTTGTTTCAGCTAGGTGTAAAGGATGAGTCTCTAGATCAACGAGGATGAGATAGGGAAATTCTCCAGCAAGCAATATGAAGCAAGAAATGTTGGAGCACACACAGTCTTGCACATAGCTGTCATTCTTAACCTCATTTTAGGACAGGACATGATGCTGTATGTGTATGGCTAAGTTTCACTTCTTTCCTTGCATAAGGGAAAAACAGGTAAACCAGACAAAAACAGGAAAACCAAAAAAATAGAAATGCTCAGTTCTTATTAAATTAGGTGTCACTTTAAGTCTAAAGCAAATGAGTAAGTCATAGATTTTCCACAGCCTACTTCTAGAAGAGAACGGGTATGTCATGGCCTAGGCAAGAGGTCCATGTAGTGGATGAGGGACTGCCTCCAGTCCAAGGGGGTGGTGGCAAATAGTTCTTTTTTGGAACCAGAAAACCAGAAGCCTGGCATAATCCCCAGGGATTAATACTGGGCCAAATGCTCTGTTTAACAGCTCTGTAAGTCATTGAGAAAATGGCACCAGAAAATGGTGTAACCTGAGAAGTTTGCTGATGATGCTAAAGTGAGTGGGGATGTGGACACTTTGGAAGAGTCTCCCCTTTAGGGATCATAGAATCATAGAACATGCTGAGTTGAAGGGACCCATCAAGATCATTGAAGATTAATTCCTGGCCCTGCACAGGACACCCCTGGAGTCATATCATGTGCCCCAGAGCATTGTCCAAACACTTCTTGAGCTCTGTCAGACTGTGACCACTGCCCTGGGGAGCCTGTTCAGAGCCCAGCCACCCTCTGGGTGAAGAACTTTTCTTGATACCCCACCTAAACTTCTCCTGACACAGCTTCAGGCCACTCCCTTGGGTCCTGTCGCTGTCACCACAGAGCAGAGATCAGTGCCTGCCCCTCCTGTTCCCCTCACAAGGAAGTTGTAAGTGCAGTGAGCTCTCCCCTCAGTCTCCTCCTCTCCAAGCTGCACAGACCGAGTGCCCTCAGCCACTCCTCACACGGCTTCCCCTCCAGACCCTTCACCATCCTCGTGGTCTCCTTCGGACACTCTCTGACAGCTCAGTGTCTTTTTTGTGTTGTGGCACCCAAATTGCTCCCAGTATTCCAGATCTGTACAGGCTGGAAGAATGGGGTAAGGAGAATCTTATGGAGTTCAGCAGAGACAAGCATAAGGTTTGGCACCTGGAAAAACATAATCCATGGGAGCAGTAGATGCTGGGATCCACCCAGATAAAGGACCTGCTCTGTGGAAAGAGACCTGGATGTCCTTGGACAACCAGCTTAGTGAACAGTCCTGCTATGGCAGAGAAAGCCAGTGGGGTGCCAGGCTGCATCAACAGGGACAGCACCAGTAGAGATAGAGGAGTCATTGTCTCACTCTACTCAGCACTTCTCAGGCTGGAACACTGTGTTCAGTTTCGGCCCCTGCCACACAGAACAAAATACATGGATTGGCTGGACAGTCCAGAGAAAGGACACAAAGTACCAGGAAGCCTGTTAGATGGGAAAAGACTTACGGAGGACCTAATCAGTTCCAGCACTTAAAGGATGGCTACAAAGAAAATTGGGACTTCCTTTCAATAAGGAGTCACATGGAAAAGACGAGGGGCAATCTGTACAAGTTATTCCTGGGGATATTCTCTTTAGACAGTAGAGGACAGTTTTTCACAATGAGAACAATAAACAATTGGATTAATCTCCCTAGGAAAGTCATGAATTCCCCAGCATGATTGGGGAATTTGGCTGAACGTGTGCTGGGTCATCTTGTCTACACTATACTTTTGCCAGGAAAGTTGGGCCAGATAGATGATCCTTGAGCTCTCCATCCAATCTTATATGGTCACTCTATACAATAGACAGTAATTCAATTGCTAAATAAAACTACCACTTAGCAATTTTATTATTTTCATGTATATTATTTCTACATTATGATCTCAGCAAGAGTTGAAGGCACAAAAAACTTGACCTAAGGAATTGTTACTGTATTTTAATAAAGAAATTATTTTGATTGTAAACATGCTGGAAAAATTGAGAAATAGCAACTCTGTTGCTATGAAATTTAAAAGGTTGACAACCATATGAATTGTCTTGTCCTACTCCAGAGGAATTCCAGGAATTGCTTAGTCAACCTGTCCCTGTCCTGACCTGCAGGTGCGCTATAAACCTGAATTAAAATAGTTTGCACTCGATCCATTGCATGTCTCTTTGCATCCCAAAGTACTAAAGATGGCTTTATTTTATATATACAGTGAGTGACCTCATCCAAATCATGGGTCAGCAGGAAACTGTCAGACAAGTTTTGTTAGGACAGCACCGTTCTTGAAACATATTGGCTACACTTATCCTCTTTTTCTCATTTACTCCTGTTGGTATTTTTTGCTCTTCTGTTTTGAGAAATATTGAGTTCTCAAAAGGCAAGAAAAAAAGAGACTAGGAAAAATAAATATCTCCTAGAATCAAATACATGAGAACTGGAAACCTCTTTGTCTGAAAACATTAAAGTGCTTCAAAAAGGCAATTAAGTGTGAAAGCATTTCCTTGTTTTTACTTCATCATACTTCAGGATCCAGAGCAGCCACAATGTGTTCACGATGAATATGTAATTTTTAACTTTCAGAAGTTTTCCAGTCAGATTTTTCTGTTTTCTTGCCCATATGATACACTGCATTTTACTGCTCATAATTAGCGTAAAATTCAGGCTGTTTAGTACTACAGGGCTGATACAGGAAGGAATACTGACACTAAGAGTTCAGAACTTGTTTTAAAATCTGTGGTTTCTATAGATGCCTTCAGAATTCCTTTCTTTTAAGTATTTGTTATAGGTGTAATATTAAACAGATGTTGATTTTTCTGTAATGTGTAGCAGCTTGAATTAAATATACTTTAAGCACCAAAGTCCTCAACAGATTGCTTTTTTCAGCCAAGATCAGACACCACAAATCACTTTCCATGCCTAAAATGCTATTATTACTTAATTAACCCTTTTTGTTTTAACTTCATGTTCCTCCCAGCTTTGGTACTCCAACAGAAAAATGGAAGAATCTTGTATGATACAGATTTACTGGCTAAGTTACAGGCAGGTGAACATTCTTTGAGCCTAGTTCAGTCTGCATCTATGCATGGAGTTGTTTTTTTTTTTTGCCTTAGATGACTGCATCTGTGGCTGTTTGAAGTGCCTCATAATGTCTGGAGTGTACACGTTTTTAAATTCCCCTTCTTTGTGTCCAAGTTCTTTCTCGTCATGCTGTCACTCCTTATTTTTCTTTAATCATCCATCTCTTCTTTTATGCAAGCACAGAGAGATAACTGGCTGAATATATTTGTTTAGACAATTAGATTGCTGTAGCTACAGTATTTCCTTTCTGCTTAATCTTCCCACCTGGTTCAACCTATGAGTTTTCATGTTTTCTGGAAGCTGAGAGGAGGATGAGGAGAAAGGAAATTTGCTGGGGAAAAAAATCAAAAAAAGCAAAGAGTATCTTTCCAAATCTTCAACACTAATACCACATTCCAGTCACAAATCTTTTGTCACTTTGCCTTGCATAATGTCACAGCAGAGTGATATGACAAAACAAATATTATGGCAGGCACTTCTTTGTACAGTTAGGAAGTACAATATTGGTACAACGTCCAAGCAAGGTTTGGGAGCTGTCTCTGCAAGAGGACATCAGGGGCTGCTGCATGCTGGCACAGCTGCTCAAGACAGCTCCAATGGATCCACCACAGTAGATCCAAGACACCTCCAATGGATCCACCACAGGACACAGCTGGACCCCTCAGCCATGCTGCTGGTCTGCCTGCGAACACTTATTTTAAAAAGAGCAGGAAAAGCCATAAAATGAGACAGAGAGAACAAAAGGAGTAAGAAGCAGCAAAGGGAAAAAAAAAGTCAGACAAGGAGAAGCAGATTCTCCACAGCAGAGCAGAAATTCCCTGAAGATCTTGGAAAACCCATGTTGGAACAGGTTTGTCATGAGGAATTGGAGTCTAAGAAGAGTACCTACATAGGAGCATGGGAACAGTGTGAGGAGGAAGGAGCAGCTAGGTGGGAGTTTGACTGCTGTCTATTTACTGCAGCCCCTGCTGGCAACTCAGGGTGGGAGAGAGGAGTCAGGAGTGAAGGCCTTGGAATGGAGGGTAGGAGAGTTGTTCTATTGATTGTCTTTTCATCTCACCGCCTGAATCAATTTTAATTAAAAATAAAAGAAATTTATTTTTCCTAAGTATGTTTTCCCCATGACAGCAACTGGCAAGCAATCTCCTATCTTTATCACAAATAATGAACTTTCTTGACCTACTTTTCCTCTCGTTCTGCTGGAGAGAGGTGGTAAGCAACTGAGTGGGAGTTTGGCTGCTAGCCAGAGCTAACCCACCACAATGCATTATTGTGTTATGGTGGCGTGCAGAGGTCACAGTTATCATTAGACAAGGAATGACCCTTGACTGTAAAGATTATGCAGGAAGACCACCCACCAACAAGACCCAGAATTCCTGTGCCACAAGCCTGTGCATCAGCTACACAGCCACCAGTTTCTCCGAAGCTCTAAAATACATGTTACTGGGGGAAAATGAAACCTCGACTTAAAGAAAATACACACACTTAATTGGTACCTCATACAACAAGCAATTACTGATGTACATTCACTTTCAGAAACTTTTCAAAATCCACTTTCAAAAAACTGGGCTTCATAGACTTTCTGTGGTGAGTCACTGTAGTCTCAGGATGACTCTGGCATTCATCAGTTTAAAAGTCAGTATGGGAAGAATTCCTTTTCTTAATTCTTCTCTAGTCAATAGAAGAAGACTTCAAGAAAATTTGACTCCACTGAAATCATGATAATCAAAGTGAAGGCTGGATTTGAAGAGTATTTCAGGGTTATGTTGTAACTCAAAACTCCTCTGTATTGTCAACTAATTTTCAGCTGTCCCTATGTTCTTAAAAAAAAAAGAAAATAAAAAAGAACCAGAGATGCTGTAACTTGTCCATTAACAGTGGCATTCTTCCCATGCCCACCCTGACACTCAGATTGTACTCAAGAACAGGCTTTCCTTTCCTTTAACATCAAATGGAATTCAATGCAGCTTTAACAGAATCTTCTTACAGCAGCAAAGAAAGAAGAATGGCTCATACTGGGTTTGTTTCCTTGGATTTAATGTTTTTAATTAAAAGAAAACAAAATGCAAAAGTTTATGCTCAAAGCTTCATTCTAAGCATATTCAAAGTGCATGCCCTCAACAGCTGGGGATGAAAAGTTTTATCTTAGGGGGCCTATGTTGCTACTTGTTTGGGAATAGTTTTGCACTCAGGAAATCTGTTCATCAACTTTGGTAATGATCTGTGTTTAATCTGCTGAAAAAGAAAACAAGCTCAGATATCTTATGCTTCTCATTTTTACGACAGGTGTATCAGCATGAGAAGTTTATTTTCTTTTTTCTGTTAGTATTATTTGTTCCAGAGATATCCTTTCTGCATACTAATGACCTATTTTCATGTGAGGTTGCAAGTTCATTACACTGGGATGTTATTCTTAACTTTTACTGTGATAGTAAAAACACCTACATTTCAGCTTAAACATGTAAATCATTATTTGTCTGAGTAGTGGAAATAAGTTTTGCTCTAATATTTCACAATAAAAATGTTTAAAAATGCACAATGAAATTTATGTAAAATCATTTTGTTTATCCAGCTGGACCAAGCCTTTGTTAGAAATTGTTTCAAGTGGATGGATACTGATGTAATTTTGGAAAATGCATTAAACAGGGAAAAAATGTTTTTCTTTTATTATAAGTCAATACCAGGAGGAAAGGAAATACAGTAAAATTTGCCGCAAGCAGTCTCTCAGGGGAACAACAAAAATTTGACTGCTTAATGGACATGGCCTTCTAATAAATTCAGACAAGAATTTATTGATATTTTTAGGGATATGCAGGGGGTGTTTTTAGACAAAGAAGTCTGATACATCTTGGATTACACGTAGATTTATATGTAATTTTATTAAGGAGAATGTTTAGTCATAAAAGAAGTTTTTCTCTTAATAATCAACAGTTTGATTTAGTAGTTCTTCTGTAACAAAAAAATCTTGCATAGAGTAATGTGCTGAAATATGTGGTTTCCCATTAGATTGGTTACTGTTTTCTAAATATGTTTGTTATTGAACCTTCAGTGCTTTTCCCTGGAGTATTTTTTCACAGTGAGGCTGCTTGGAGGGACTGCTAGGGTCTGTGTTTGTACTTTGAATAGACAAATGTTTTCCAAAACAGGAAAATGTTTTGTTAAGCAATGCTGAGGTCAGACATAAAATGACAGTGGCTTCTGACTGACTGGCTTTATGTGGTTGAGGAAATCTGGACCCTATTCTTGATGAGAAGATGAAGTGATAACCTACATAAAACTTTTCCTTGAGAAGTATTGCCAGGAACTATCATGCTGCACTCTGTAGGATAAATGACTCAAAGACACAGAGAATAAGCACTCTTTTTCATCTGTTTATAATGTGGGTTATGTTTGTATTCTTGACACTCTCTGTAGTGTCACTGTATATGCCAGGGTCCCCTATGATGCCTGGGAGGATTACACTTCCAGAGAACCTCATCAAGGGGACATCAAATTTCACAGATCTGGTTAGGCAGACAATTGCTCAGGAGGTTACTCCTTATTGACAGTCATTTAATATTTTACTAATGGCATCATATCCCTGTCATCTACAAGTTTCAAGGGAGAAACAGGTCCCTGCAGACCCTGGTCATAGCAAAGAGAAGATATGCCCTGTCAAGTTCACAGTTTTGGTGTGTGATTAAAGACAAAGGTACAAGTGGAGAACTCTTGTCAGAGAGAGATGTTGCTCTTCAAGCCCCACCTATCTGAGTGTGTGAGAATCACTGCTTTTACTGCAAAGTTAAATAATTTCTGTTCCCAGGAGTCCGCTGAATCTAGCCTGTTGGCTCACTGAACACCTGCAAAACACAGAAGCAGTAGGGAGAAAGAAATTGGCCTTTGGTCTAATTTATGCCCAGTGAACCTGGGACTACTCTTGTACCCCCCCTTACTGGCCAGCAAGGAGCACTTGTCCACTCAGAAGACAAATAAGAAGATCTGAGCACTAATATTGTCCTAGAGTTGAATCCCACAATTTCAAACTATGGATGTAACTCATCACAATGAGATAACAAAAGTGGCACTATCTACAGCAAGAAGTTATCTTCAAATTCTTGCCTCCAGCAAGGAATTGCCCTGTGTATAAGCAATGATGATGAGTTTTGTGCAGCTTATTCAATAGGGACATCACAGGCTCAACATTTATAAAACGTGATGCTTAATTGTGAGGCTTAGACAGCTGTTTTTTATCAGAGGAAAAAGGCAGACATTTTTCAAGATGTGATTGGGAATGGGGGAGGCAGGAGATGGCAAGTGGCAGGGAGTTATGGTCCAATGTTACTTTAGACAGTAATGCAGCATGTTTGTTACACTGTTTTTTATTTCAAGCAAGTTTTTATTCCACTAATCTGTTTACGACCATGCAGCTATAGGATTACATACAAGGATGCCAGATTGTGGAAAGTCAGAAATCAACTGTGAAAAGATTATGAAAACTGGACATAATACAAAACTGAAATAACATGAGAAAGCAACTCCTAGGAAACAGTGTGAAACCCATAGTACCATTCATTAAGTGCCTCCAGTGGGGTAAAACAGTTTGCATTATGGAGGATATAGCCCACAACTTTTAACTTGGTAATTTCTCTTTAAGGATCAGATAAACAAAAATGTCAATGACCTTGGCAACATGACCTGAGTGTCTTAGTTTCACTAGGATGAACTGTTCTTGGAAAAAATTCTCCCCTGTCTGAGTCACAACCAGGTTTTTCCTTCTGGAGTAAGAATGTGTGCTGTTCTTCCCCCTACTCCCTTCCCAGCTAGCAACGCAGGCAAAATCCAGCTCACTAGTCTGGCATTTCAATTTCTTTAGGGTCTTCTCATGTTTTGCCAGTGTAGAGGCTTTCACATTTTTTGTAACATTCTTTTGAAACAGAACTCTTCCAAAGCACCTTGCTAGAGTCCAATGATTGAACTTTAAAAAGGACAGGGTTTTATCTTTGTTCACAAAATGTGCAAAAGTAAATTTCATTCGCTGTGGCCTGTTAGAGAGGACAGTGAGCAGTGGTTGCAAGTTATTACATTTAGGCTTTTGAATACAGTGGGAGGGATATTCATGTGAGAAACAAGGTGATGGACACCATACCAATTAAACATTAATTATATTGTGTAAAAAAGGTATTTTTACCTTCTGTTGAACAAAAAAAGCAAAAATGTATGCATTCTTCAAATCAACTGCATTTCATGATTTTTTAATTTATTTTTTTCTGTCACTCTTTCCACAGGCATATAGACTGCCCATCCAGGAAACAAATCATGCAAGTAGTTCACATGTTTTTGAGACAGTGAATGCCAATGGCAGTGCTTTTAATCATTATTGAAGTGTCCAGAGCACGCAGTGATAGGTAGGATGCAGATCTGATACCTCCCTTGGGTCACAGGTGTTAAGGTTTGAATATTCTGAAGAAGAGCTACCTGCTCAGCCAATCAAGAAATATTGAGATGTCTGAGCTCTCAAAGCCTTCGGCCTGCTGCTCCTTTGTCACAGAAGCTGGTCATGTTCACCTCCAGCCTTCAGAGCCCTTCTCTCCCTGTAGCTGTCAATGTATTTTGAGAACAGCAGTTTAAGTCCTTGTGCTAGGACACAGATGTGACAAGTGGGTTCAATCCTCTTCCTGCAACATGTTAATTTTTACTGGGGTTTCTGGCCTTAGTCTGACCTTCAGTAACACCATTTTCCCTAAAACAAAGAAACCTTTCTCTGATATGAGCCCATTTTGCATTACACCACTTTGAAATAGTTTTTAATGGCAGTACTCCAACCAAAAATAATTATGGTGAATTCTCCATTATCTGATGGAAAGAAACAAACAGGAAAACAAACAAGCAGGAAAACATGGATGATGCAAGTATCAGGAGCAATCATGGAACCAGTTTTCACAAGACCAGCCAGACCTAAGAGTATCCCTTCAGTGTAGCCTCCTGACACTCCAAATTGGAGGAGTGTTCTCATTCATTCACAGCACACGACCTTAACTGATCTCGAAGCGCACCACATTTCAACAGAGCTGACAAGCTTTCTAGGAATCCAGAATGCTCTGCAGCACAGTAGGAGCCAGATGATGCCTGATATGGTATGATGAACACAATAAAATCTGCTGGCATCGTGCTGGCAAAGAAGAGCCCATTGGATGGAGTCTCAGAGTACTGGTTTGGTGTGTGTTGAGCAGACAACAAATCTGGCTCTCTAGTGAGATAAACTCAGCCCAAGCCTACAAACATACTCTGCATAAACTGTATTTTGCCCAAGGAGACTGGATAGGCTCTTGCAGAGCCAGCACTGTCTTGCTACCTCTGACACAGTTAATCAATAGTACAGATCCATTACTGACAGTTAAGTGGGAAATATATGGAGAAATATGTTATGCTTGTGATACTTGATTTCTTGGTGTTTGCTGTCTTGCCAACATTTTTGTTCTTTGTAGCATAGTCAAGTTCAAAAAGGTCCTCAGTGAGGTCTGAGCTACACTTCAAGTTTCTTCTGTAACACAGTTAAAAAAAAAAAAACAATTTCAGCATTTGCCATTAAAAGAAATGCAAAACAAACTATGAAGACAGGATTTGCAAAATTTTCAGCTCTATTTCTAATCATTGTAGAGTAAACTTTTCTAAATTATTTGGCCATGCAATGTTCATTAAAAATAACCTCATATTCCCTCTTTAATCTGTATTGGCAACATTCAAATCACAGAGAACAGTGAAATTAAAGTGAAAGGGCTGAGCAAACAACTCATGTTCTCAGTTTTCAGAAAACAAAAGATTGAGAATAACTCATATTCTCAGTTTTCAGAGAACAAAAGGATTGAGAATAATCTTGAATTTTTTTCCTAATTATTTCCTTGAAAAAACTGGTTTCATGTATATACAATATCTTCCTTTCATTTTTTGAATCAGGTAACAAAAATTTCACTCTTCTAAAGCTCCTGCTAATTCTGGTAACACCAAGAAGTCCTGTTAATGTACAGCCAGAAGCAGAGCAGAGAAGTCTGCTGTAGAACTAAGGATGAGAAGAACTACAAGAAAAATGTTGTCCTTACAGCTTATGAACAACTCAATAAAAGGCAACTATAAATTCCTATCTGGTGTGTCTAGATAACACCACAGGTACACTCAGCCAAGTAAAGAAAAAAAGCAGAGCAAACAAACAAAATACCCAAACCGCCTACAAAATTAAGTGAAATACAGTTCTAAATCCTATATTTTCTTGTTATTAATATTTCTGTTTGTCTCCCTCCTGCAGCTCTTGGCAAACACAAAACTTAAACTATTTGGAAAAGCAGTTAATCCTTCCCACCTCATCTGTGCCTTTTCCTAACCCCCAAAATCATTAAGCATTGTGGTCCTTACTGAAATCCTGTTTACCAGTGTTGCTCTATTACGTGGGTATTTTCAAGTTTTCAAAGGAACTTTTTGTTCCTACAGAATGAAGTCTCTTCATGTCATGCTGCAGCCAAGTTAGCCAAGGTGCTGATAGCCCCCTGCAGTGAAAGAACATGAGAAGAGTGAAAACTGCGGGAAACAGAGCAGTCTTTTCAACTGTCAACATTTATTTAAATGTAATCATGAAATTTGGCTGTTCCTTGGGCCATGTGGTGTCTGCCCATTCTGCAGGGTGGGGCTGGAATTACTGCTGGCATGAATTTGTTTGACCTCTTATTCTCATAACCCTTCAGAGCCACACAAGGGGAAAAAAAAAGACTACATAAGTACATTTGGGGGCTAAATGTTTGTCTGGCATGCTTGCATCATACAGGACTTGAAAAGGCTGAGGAAATCCTCGGCTTAGAAAATGTGAGGTGAGCTGCATAGTATGATATGCAGTCAGACAACTGAAGAGATACAGAAAGAGAAAATATCCAAGAAGGTACGGAAAGGGGTCAATATGTGGGCATCAATGTCAGAGGAGAAAATGGGTGAAAGATTGCCTTTGCTGTCTTCCATTATAATGATTTAAAATCCCATAAATATCAAGATGAATGGGGCATCCCCACCTACAGGAAAGGGACATGCCCCTTCATTTCACCCTGCTCTCTGATTTTCGGAAACATTTTGTGGATGCTTTTATACCCCTGTAGACTCTTTAGTTTCTCCTGCAGTAACCTTGGCCCCAAACTCTTCCTAAAACTTGCTGTATATCTCTCTCCCCATCGCCTTGCAGGTCCCCTTCTCGTGCTTGGCCAAACTGTCAAGTTGCCCTGTTCTCCTGATCAGGCTGCAAAGGGATGTGGCTGCTGCTCCTGCTTCCCAGCAACAGGAAGGAAGACTTTAGCAGGTGACAGCAACTGGAAATGCCTCCCACACTTTGTCTTCAACTCCTCTGCTTCTCTTCATTAGCAAAACCTGACTACAAAATAATGAGAAGGATGGGCAAGCCTAGAGAACTTGAAGACTGTGGTGGTATTCAGAGAGGCTCAGGGAAATCTAGAAGATGATTCAGAACAAGTAGAAGAAATACTGGAGATGAATGGAAGTGTTTTTCACACAAGCAAATTAGGAGATCAACACAGTGCTTGCAGTTACAAGTATTCACATACCCTGAATAGTAAATGTGCATAAAACAAGTATGGACAAAGATGGATGATAGGTATAGCTGTTTGGGGACATGAACATATGACTGAAATAGCTACAAGGCTTAGAAAGGAGAGAGAAAATGCTCTAACAGTGAAGCTGGGCAGTGAAGACAAAGGGTGCGCATGCTGAAAAGTGAAATGAGAGAGAAATCAAAGTGTAGGAAAAGAGAAGGATGATGAAGAAGGACGTTGGCACGGGCAGGTTCACCACAAAACAAAACATTAGCAAAGTCAAGTACTAGGAAGGTAAAGAGCACAAAAATTATGAAAAGTAAAAGACAAAGACTGCAATATGGGAAAGGAAAGAGGAAGCAGAAAAAAGGAAGATGGTGACCAATGTGACAGTGACAGATTATTTAATTTATTATTAATACAAATGGGCTGCTGATCTTGCAAACTGGCCACTCTGCTTCTCACACCAAGCCTTTGCTTGGTCTCATTCAGAACATAAATCCAGGTTCACAGAAGAGGGCTCGGAGGATATTTTACATGTTTGGCGCCTGATGCATTGACAGACATCACATAGGAGATTTTCCAGTATTTTCAGACCCATCTGAAGACTGGAGAATCTCTGACTTTCTTCACTCTTTGGTTGAGTGTAGAGAGATTTTAAAGTCTGTGTCCCATTTATAATATGCAGCTGTTGTTTTAGTGACATCTTGGCTTAGAAGTATGGGATAAAAACTGGTCTAAGTGCAGTTCTTGACTTTTTTTGGCTGTAATTAAATTCTGGATCTTGTTTCTGAGGGATTTTTAAGGAAGAACTGGAAATCAGTCCTTTCTGCTGACATTATTTCTGGCTTATTTATTTCCAATGCAGTTAATGGAGGGGGAAAAGACAGAGGATAGGGTATCACTTGCAGCTCTTCTGCATGGAGATCCATTTTGGTTGGGCTACTGTGACTAAATAGGAAGAAAAAATGCTGGTAAATTAAAAAATAAAAATCTTTAGTAACTAAATGCAAAAAGAAATGGTAGGGATTTAAGTCACAAAGAGCTCAAATCCCTGCGGGGGCCACTTAGGAAGAATTACTTGACTCATAGATTCTAGAGCCAGAAGGGATCAACAGATTGTTAGTTTGACCTACTGTGTAACATGGCCATAGTATTTCATCCAACTAATTTTGTAGCTAGCCTAAAGCCTTTCTTTCCTGAAGTCAGGTAGGCTTGATATGGAGATTTGAGAGGTGGAAGAACTCAATACATGTTAACAGTTTCTTCTCTGGGAGTTTATTTCTTGTTTAAAATAGGTTGATCTCATATTTAACTTTATACACTTCAGCCTCTTTTTTTTTTTTTTTTTTTTTTTCTTTTTGTTGTTGTTGCTTTTAGGCTTTTTCTGCTTTGTTGGAAGCCTCCATTACCTATTATGTTCTTAATGTGAAAGATGCTTATGAAATGAAAAGTGTACGCTAGCCACAAAAGATATGTGAAAGAAAGGGCATCCAGGAAGCAGCAATATGAGTGAATGGAATGGGGAAGATCTGTTGCAAGAAAATTTTCTCAGCCTGAAGTATAGTGTGTGTATGTAACTGGGCTCCCCTGCAGCTGATGCACTGCTGTTCCGTTTTGCATCTATGTACTGATGCTCAGGGCGCAAGTTTGCTGGGGGCTAGACACTGTGATAGCCAGATAAAGGGGGCTGCACTGGAGACAAGGTGATTCCAGCTCTTGGGGCAGCTTTTGGCAATGGTGGCTGCCTATGTGGGATGTAATAAAAAGGGAAAGAGCATGAAATGGCAGACTGTGTGAGGCTGCAATGAGTCAGCCACTCCGAGGGGGCTGGAAGAAATGTATAGTCTGTATAAAGAGCCCTGGGCTGCCCTGAGCTAGAGGCAAGGAGTTCGGGTTTCTGCAAATCCAATTCCTCTGATATTCTTGGCAGTCAGGGGAGGAAACTCACAGCAGAGAGCTCTGGTGTGTGTGGAGTGATGATTCTCGGGCTGCCTTCTGGGAAGACAGGCCAATAAATGTGGCTACCATGTCCTGCAGCAACAGTCCTGAAGAGGGAGCTTAAACTAATAGCAGTGTTCGGAGCAGTATAGTATCCTCTGTGATGGACTAAGAAATATAAGACTAATGGCTACAGCACTGCACAATCATTTACAGGAATAGTTCACATACAGGTATCTTTAATAACCAGTGATTTGGTTATTAAATTAAACCTTCTTGCCAAGAGAGAAATTCAATGTACTAAGATTGCNTCATTGTTTTACAATCTTCATGCTGCCAGTTATTCTTCCATTACTTCCTCTAAATAATGTCTGTTCTTTTTCTGTCCAAACACAGAAGGGTCCTTCCTCCCTCTTACTGCATTTTGGAATTTTTAAATTCTTTCTCAGAATTTTTCTTTCTCTTGTTAAAAACACTAATTCTGAAGATCTGACATTTTTCTTGCCAATCTTTGTTACTGATAAGTATTAACAAAGTTATTGTAGGAGTATAATTGTGAGATAAACATAGTTCTGGGGAAAAAAGCACTAGGTGGTCACATGGGGAAATGTCATTAACACTGTGTAATTTGCTTGGAGTAGCCCAGCCTTGGAATGTGTGGCAGTATTTCACTTCATGAAAAATGATTGTTGCTTCAGCTGCAGCCATATCCATCTTCCTGGGAAAATTCCAACTTCAAAGGGAAATCTGGTTGTACACATTTGAACTGTGCTCTTAGCTGCAACATAATCTTTTCTGTCTTCTGGATGTCCATTGGAAACGGTAATGAAAACAAGGCATGCATTCCTTTCATCCTCGGTGTAACCTTTCTCTTCTTCAGGAAAGAAAAGTTACTGAACACAGAGGGTAATTAATTTACTGATATTCTTTCAGATGCTTTGAATATATGCTCTGAGGTAGGGCATGCTAACCTCTAGAGTAAAGCCAAAGTGTAACACTTAACAAGGCAATGTCAAAAAAATAAATACATTGGTCTCCTAAGTAATGTCTTCACAACAACTAAATCATATTAAACATAGACTGATTTCATGGGCTGAATAGTCAAGGTCTTAAATCTTCAGTTACCAAAACATGTTGTCATAGGAAAATCTTCAGTGGAGCTAATATTACTGCTTTGCACAAAAGAGAAAAGAAATACTGGTAATGGGAAAGACATATAACAAACATTTTCAAACTTTCAGAAAAGCAAGCCGGAAAGCAAAAATGATGTATAATGAAATGGACTTCCCTCATTTGTTTTCTCTCCATGAGCAAATGAGCTATAATAAATAGTAAAAATAAAAAAATCCTAGCAATTGATGACCTCTCACGTTTACCCCATCCAAGCTACTTTTTAAGGCATTTGTCATACTCTTGGTTTATTTATTGTTCCTCTGCTGCTTCCAAGTTGACCTTCAGATAGGATCTCACCCAGAGTTTTGAAGGAAGCACAATAGGGAAGCAGAAGCAAAGGAGTTATTAGTTGGAATTATGGTTACAAAAATATATGCAAAGTAATTATATCAGGGCTGTTCTTGTCTTGCTAGGATACAAATATTTTTATTGATTTGTCTCAGGGCCTTTGGGAAATTATCAGACACATTGATATCCTACGATAAGTTTCCCAAGGCTTCTCTATGACCCTTCCTTTTGTTCCTAATTGCACATGTACATGAAATGTAAATTACTTCATATAATAAAGCCATATAATAAAGGGAGTACCTTGTCCAGTACGTGCTAGAGTCTGGCTTGAAGAAGATACACAGTAGGAAGCAATTAATTTCTGCTGTTCTTTTTTTCTCTGGTAAAAGAAATTCCTGTGTTTTTTGTTTGCATTCTATCTAATCAGCAAGATGTTAATGGAGTATGGAAGATACAAACCAGAAGAGATTAAATCTAATTTTGTAATTTTTAATTTAAAATAACACAGAGATCTGTACCAGTCAGCTGAGGTAAACCACAGGTATGGCATATGTAATACAGTAAACATTTTCCAAAGTTGTCCATTTTTGCTTTTTCAAATACCTAAACATTTACACACATACAAGCATATGTACATACACACATAATATGCCAATCGCGAATTCATCTGGAACTTTCTCACCGACTTTTAGTATTTTGTTGGCATGAATTTATACAAAACATTACTAAGTTTTATATACATAGTAACTTATTAAAATCAATCTATTTTATTGATGGTTCTTATAACAGAAAATGTGTTCCATTACCTTGATGACACCTTTGTTAAGGATTTGAGGTAGGCTTTTAAATTGGAGTAGATGTATTGTTTGTTCCTTATTTCTAATGATCTGAAAACACTTCAATTAATTTAAAGAAAAAAAATAGCAAGATGTTGTAGTCTTTTCCCTAAATTTTGTACTGCAATTACTTCTCTTGTTATTTTCAGACCTTTGAATTGACATCTGAGACAGCTCATGTGGAAACAAGTCTTACCTGTCTACCACCTAAAATCATCCAATGGAGAAAAATATTTTTTATATTTTTATATTGACACATAGGTCAATGTAGGTGTTTATAACTTGCAAACATACTTTTATTTCTATTTATAAACTTTCTGTTAGATCTGTGAGGCAAAGAGTAACTTTAATCTTAGCACTTCCTAGATTTTTGCTCTGTAACTGCACTATAATTCTTTAGTACTCCTTTATCTGTCACATACAATGATCAGTTTTGTAACCTCAAATAACTTGAAACTCTTAGTCTTAGGTGATAGAATCAGTGAATGTGAAATAATTTTTTCTTGTATTTTTCATGGCATCAAAGCATTCTGCAAATACTGCTAAAAAGAGCGTCTGCATCTTAATTCTGTCAAAAGGTGGGAGCTTTGTGTCATACTGACAATAAATTTGGTGCAATATAAACTGTGTTTAATCCCTAAGGCAAAATGCAGGTTAAATGTCATGTGCTTTTAATCCAGGTGCTACTCATTTGATGAACACTCTTTGTCATACACAGCATAAAACTGAACTGTCAGGGTTACTGGTGCTGCACTGTCAAAAGGCCTCATCTGCTATCACTGTACTTCTTTGCACTGGCGTTTTGCAATATGTATTCTAATCAGACAACCTGATTTTACTTCTTTGAGAGTGTTTTGTAAATATAATTTTGGGTCTCAGGCCTGGGAATTCCCCTGGTTGAAGGATGTGATGGTGTACAGGCCTTTTTGACAGGTTTGCTTCTTGTCTGCCTTACAAGCCCACTAGGCACACCGAAAATTTCAAACAAGTACTAGAATTTGTTTGCAGATCTGTTACTTAGCAGAACACTTGCTCTTGGCATGACCCTACACAAACGATGTCTGCTGTGCATTTTAAGTTTTCACTAAGTGACAGCTGAACTTTGTAATGCAGAAAGGGGCAGCATGAAAGCGGCCCTGCTGGCTCGCTCTTGGCACTGCCACCAGAGAACGCTTGCCATGGGAATGTCTGAACGAGTGGTGTTTTCTTGTAGCAATTATTTATCATTGTTTCTGTAAGAATTAACTTCCAAGGAAAATATGAAGCTTGCAAAAGTTAAATTTGTAAAAGTGTTGAGAACAGTCTGGCCAAAAAGTGTGAATTGTTGAATGAGAAGACTGCCTACGTGGGAGATGGATTTAGGACTCCTCATGCTAATCCTTCTCCGCTGCTTGGATTAAACAATGGTGCCATTCTCACCTAGGCAAAAGGGGAAGGGGAGTGAGAGAGTGGTCCCTGTGGAAGGATGAAGAGCCTGAGCGGGGTCACTTCCCACAGAACACTGGCCGGTGCCTAGCTGACCAGACGCTCCCCTCAGCCACACTACCTGCCGAGAAAAGGCAGAACTTGCCCCAAACCCGAAGGGCGTCCCCTGCCCTCCTCAGCGCTCGGCGGGCCGCGGGCGGAGCTGCCGCACCGCTGACTGACAGCCGCACTGGCCAATCAGCGGCCGCGCCGGCGGCAGGGATTTGNTCCCTTCTGCGCTCCTGCCCTCCTCCCCTCCCTCCTCCCCGCCTTCCCGCCTCCCGGAGCGGACACACCCAGCGCAGGGGCAGCAGCGCTGAAAGACAGCCTTAGGGGACGTGAGGGAATTCTGATCCCAGCGGAGGTAATAGATAGGTTTTAGGAGGACGTGAAAAATTTGAGGTCGTCCATGGTCTCAGGAGCCTTGGATCTGAATAAGCCCGTGAACTTTTTTTTNGAGCTCTTCGGTGGAAGAATGGTTGGGTGAGGTGGAACTATGCTTTTCCTTCTCTTCTGAAGTCCAAGCCACTCTTCTGCCCAGCTACCAGGCCACAGGGTCCTCGGAACTCACAACCCAGTTTTGCTAGTTTTCACCTGAATGACCTGTGAAGATGGTACTGACAGCACGCCTGGACTGAGCCCCAGTCAGCCGAGGTTTAAATAATGCAGTCCTGTGTCCTGTCCTCGTCCAACTAATGCAGTACTTTCCCTGAGTACCAGATGGCCAGATTCCTGTAGAGGTCAGGGGCCCAGTTGTAAATAATCAGAAAGGTCAATCAAAGATTTGTGTGACTTTCTACCCTTAAACCAGCTAGGTGGTAATACATTCATGTGTATTAGTGCTTACTGTGAGGATAATGCATTTGTTCTCTGAAATTTGTTTCCAGAGAGGTTTGCCTGGCCTGGCAAAAATGGTGCATGAGCATTTTCTGGGTCAGATGTTCTGACTTCTTGGTTCCCCACTCTTGCAGGGCAGTGAACTGAGTTCATTTATGTGTGTGTTTTAAGGGGCAGGAGAAAACAATTGCATTACTCATGGCCAACAATGTGGACATTGAAAGATAGAAAAGTTACTCTGTGTAAAAGGCAGCCCTACCTGGCACATAATTGCTGATTGTCCTATATAACAAATTGTCTCTTTCATTTCTGTTCCTGGAAAATATGTGGTGCATAACAATAATGAAAAGTTTACTGAAAAGCCATTTTGTTTTACTTTGTTTTGTTTGGAAAGCAAAACAGAAACAGAAAACTTTGCTGTCCAAGTGTTTTTTTATCTAAAGCTTACTCCAAAATTTATTCCTAAGGTACTATAACTGAACTGATCACCCAGGTTACAAATTAATACAATTTTCTTCAGAACAAATTTATATAATTTACTAAAATTTACTTTTCTATCTACTTAGCTGCATAGGACATTGATCTATAATAGAATGCACTGGTTTATAAACAGGTGAAATTATGGCTACACGGTAGGGAACTCAGATATTTCTCTTTTTTAAGCCATGTTACCTGGGGATCTTTCAGGCTTTTATTCCCTAGGAATTTTTGTTGGCACGTGGAATTTAATCCTGTTCACTAAAGAACTGTAAGACAGAAAACAGGACAGTATGGAACAATGCTTCAAATACAAAGAAAAAAATGATTAAACATGCATAATCATCAGGACACAGGGCTACCACGTAAAACTTGATGACCTTTATCATGTCCTCTCACATCAATTGTAAATCACTAGTGATTTAATCTGGAGGAGAAAAACAGTAATGTAGAAGAATGACACTTTTAAGGCTTTTTACAAATGAGCCTTCATAATGAGTGCTATAGTGCTATAGTCCTGCTGGACATGATGGATAGCCCTCCTAGCAGGCTGTTTTCTGTAACAGATTTAGTAGGAAGCCCTTTCTTTTCTGCATCACTACATCATGAGCGTTCTGCAAAATACTAGGATGTGCTGCATTATTCATGTGAAATACAACAAGTATTTAATAGTGTCTTGTTAGGTTTTCCAGCATTTCACAAAATTATTGGAATGTCCAGAGTTTTGCTTTTCTAGATATTTTCCATTTAAGATAATTTTATCTGCCATTTTAGATTCCCTCAGTTTTTCTTCTGCTTTTGTGTCTCTCTGCTCATTGTTTAGGTTTCATATTTTAGTAACTGGTCTGTCTTGCTGAGTTTAGTAATTTCCATGGTAATCAGATTATCTGAGTATCCTGTTCATAACAAAAATATCAAAAACCTTAGTTATGGAGTAATTTATAAGCAGAAACACTTTTTTTTGTATTCAGAGAAATCAGTCTATTAAGATAGATTTATAATGTAAAATAAAAGGACATTTACCCCTTTCAATTACTTTATCCTGTAAAATGTAACTGTATTACTGCAGATTTTTGGGAATCCCCCACTGGGAATGTATCTGCTGATTTTTGCACAAGAATAATGATGGAGGCAGTAATTTTATGGGATAGCATTGTAATGGACTTTTACACACACATATAGACACAGGCTCAGAGATACCTATGATTACTCTCTTGTGTGAGTCATACAAGGTACGTCTTTAAGAAAACTTCCAGTTTTGTCTAACCAACACTTTTAAACAGTGGGCAGAATTTTCACTAGAAGATTCCCAGACAGTTCTAGCCTATTTGCAAATGTCAGAACACAATGGCTTTTTAATTTGGCCTCTTTGGTTTTGAGTATTCTTGTCATGTCCTCCTGTCTGGCTGTATCCACTTTAAACAAAGGCATAGCTACCACACTCTGGGCTGCAGATCACATGAGGGAAAGGTCTGTGTGCACCTGATCCTCTGCTGGAACAAGCTCCACACTTGGGTATATCTGAGTGTGCACTGCTTTTAAGACGTTCAAGCTGGGCTGCTGTGATACTAGATGTTACAGACTAACAAAGTCTTGGAGCTGACAGAAGTGAGGTATATGCCAATATTTGTATGTTTGGAGCTTGCAAGTGGTTTCTTGAGAGAGCAGAATGCATAAAAACATGGATCGTGAAAAGATGAAGCATCTTGACACAGTAAAGGTTGGATTTTCTACATCTCAGTGGTATTTATTTAAGTTTCATAAAATAATAGATTATTCTTTTCACATGACTGAAGGAAATGATTAGTCTCTAGGACTCACCAAAAGAGATTCCTTCAGCCAGAAACTGTGGAGAGAATGTAGTGCTGAGCTGGAAAAATGTGAGGTTTTTAATGTGTGGTTAATTTGCTAAAAATATTGTTGGAAACATAAAAAATGTTTTTTCCTTTTATCTTTCAGTGAAAAACAGATCCAACAGTAAGATGCTACAAATTGTCCAATGCTTTTGTCCAGCTTATTTGTCTTAACAGATTTCTAAAATGATTTATAATTGAGCAATATAAAGCATTTAGCACAAGAAAAAAATAAAGCTCAAGATGTTGGTTTAATTTCATTTGCTTTCCCTTAAAGAATAATGGGAAGCCTCATTGAAAACATTTTATTTGGAAAGAGCCTGAAGCAATGCTTTCTGGCACTCAACAGAGGGTGTCTATTTGGTCCTTTCTGACACCTCTTTTATATGTAAATAAAATAAGAACCCAGGAAAGTAGAGGAACAAGACTTGCCTTTATCTTGACTCTAAAGTTAGGGATCAGCCTTAGAAAATCCTGGGACTGGACTGATTCAGTATTGGGGTGCTAGAAAGTCTAAATTTAATTTCCTCTTTTTCAGACTTGCTGTGTTATGCTTGGCAGATCACTTATTTCATCCCTCTGCATCTTATATCCCCTCATATACTGAGTTTTCTCCTTTGTCTGTTTACACAGTCCAGCCCAGACTGAAAAACAAGGATCTCTGGGTGCCCTTGTAGTACAAGAAGCTTTTGCTTGTTGCTTCTCACTTAAAGCTATTTGAGACATTTCCAATTTATGTAACAGTAAAGTTAGGTATTACAAGTAAGATCTTTTCTTTTAGGGTACTTGTGAATTTAATCCAGTATATATGAATACCCTTATTAAATGACTCACGCACAATGTGGTGTCACAAACAGAAAGATTGTGGTTCCAAGCACTGCATGGTGGACAGGCAGAATAAGTATACAACATTGAGTGTAATACTGAAGAAAGGGAAAACAAAGGCAAAACTCAGAGTGAAATAAATAACATAAATGAGGGTTCATGCAACCAAGAGTTCTTGAATCCAAGATAATGAATGAACCAGTTCCTCTCTGCGGGCTAAAATTAGTCTATTCTTTTTTTGGCACTGACAGCCTGACCTGTAGCTGAGCTGCTGTCGAGCTTTTGTATTTGCCACCATTTTGGACCCATATGTTTTCCACTTCATCTGTGTGTCTCTGTAGCCTTTCATCCTCTCCCTCAAGCAAATCAACCCGTGCAGACATTCTCATAACTCTGTTAGGGGAGTCCTGATTTTTGTAATCACTTTACAATTACAGATGTCCTCTCCAAAGAGCCTCCTGGATTTAAGCCACTATCACCTGAATCAAGTATGCCATAAAAATCCTTCTCAGCTTTATCAAACACTTTAAAAGAAGATAGCAAAGTAATTGGTTCCCACTGCTTACTTTGCGTGTTTATGGTCTTCCTGGAGATTATCTCTGCTTTTAGATGAAGTCAAAGATGTGTAAGAGCTTCTTGGGGTATTTTTGACATGTAAGCTTGAAAGCTCTGTGACCTTTGTTTTAGCTCTGTGTTTATTTGTTTCAAGGATTTATCTTTCCATGCTAGTGGATGAGAACAGTGACAGTAAACCAGTCATATAGATTAAATAGAGTTTACAGTCTGATACAGCTACACGTGGAAAGGCTGTGATACCAGGCAGCATCCATAAACTGCACAAAAACAGATTCCCCAAATTCTCACAGCTGTTCCTGTATTTTGTCCATTGCAGAAGTGTGCTTATGTCCTGGTCATAGGAAGCTTCATGCATTGTGTTCTTCCCTAAGGTAAATGTTTTTTTTTACAGCTGGGAGGTCTCTGTGTGGAATTCTAGCTAAGTCAAAAGCAGTAGTGTTGAGGATTCATTGGAAACAGCCAGTTTAATCCCCCAGCTAACACAAGTATGTTTTGTTCAATTCAGTAGAGGAATCCAGGCTTATAATACGACTTTATAATGGTTTTTGAGGAATTGTTTACAAGAGAGAATCAAGAGAGATGAAAAACAGAGAGGGTCGCTCTTCAAAAATGGGCTGCATACAGGAAATAGGAAACGCATGTGTCAACTTTGCTTCCAAGTTCCAACACTGACATGAAACAAGACATAGCTAACTGTTTCAGAGAAGTTTCCACTTCTATAGGTTGAATCACACACGGCAGCTAAGAGAAGGCAGCATAAATGAATCATTGTTAATAATGCTGTTGTTGCAATTTCTGGTGTGGTTAATAATGCTATTGTTGTTGCAATAATGTTATTGTTGCAATCGATAAGGTGAAGTTTAAAAATGTGTGCAAGAGTTCCGGTTCCCACTTCAGGACAAGAAAATGATACATATATTGAGCTGTTTGCACTTTTGTCATTCTGTTCCATTTTGGTTAGACTGAAGCTCTTAGCCTGATTCTAAACTAGCCATAGTATTTCATTTGCTTTTAATTACATTGAATTTCTCCAATAGTTGTAAGTGACCTTTAAGTGGCAGTTAAGTATTGTCCTCAGTGGAATTGCAGAGGAGATAAATGTTTTCCCATAGCTGTCCGCAATGATCAACTGTACCTTCCTGCTTTATTAAAACATGTTGCAATATTTTAAATAGAGAAACATAAGAAAATTTTATGCTTTGAATTTTTAAATCCCAGTCCTGATTTACTTCCACATCTTTATCACTGAGCTTGAGAGAAGATTTGAACTGCTCATATGCCTTTTCATTTCACACTGAATTTATAGGAAGTTTCCAAATAATAACAGTGAACTTGGCAGGAATAAATGTAGACAAAATGGTGTAATCCCCACAAGGAAGCATAATTCTCTTATGAAGTATTTACAATAGCAAGCTTGGAAATCAAACAATAGGTTATATTGTTAATAGGTTGTTTATAGCATCTTTTATTGACTGATTCATTCCTAATGGCAACAGATTTAGTCACCTAACGTTCTTCATATGGCAAGCAGTTCAGTATTCACTGTTGCTTTAAGAATCCTCTTAGGTACGAGAAAGTTTCATTCTGACATAAATCAATAAATAGGACATAAATAGGACCTTGCAAAGTTCAGAAGTTCCCTGCAATGTTACTGAACTTTCTGATGCTCCCTTCCTGTGACCTGCCAATAACCCTTATCTCCCCTGCCTTCATGACCCTTTAATGTTTCCCTGGCTCTCCATTCCCTTCATCCTCCTAAAGAGCTTGGCTACTTCCCAACTTGGATTCATTCAACAGGCCACCCTCCTTGGAAACTCTACCAGTCTTTGAAACAGCCTTGCAGTACAGTAGCCTAAATACTCGTTTGCACATTTAAATTTCACATACTGCTGAACCTGTTATCTTAGTATCTAAACTAAAAATTCCCGTGCTATACTTTTGTNGTACTTCACCCTGTTTTTCAGCAGACTGCAATTATCGAATACAGTTTTGGATGAGGTGTTAACTTTGAATGTGCAAGGTATAGTGACCCTCAAGAATTTTATTTTTAACAGCTCACTACAATATACTTGCTCACAGAAATTTGTTCCAGTGCAAATCACAGACTGGGTCTGATGGTCTTCATATTTTCCAATTTGCCTAGAAATAAATATGAGGTTCACAGGAAATTTTTGTAAAAGAAGAAAGTATCCCAAGTGTCCCAAAAATATGTGGCTTTGTGAGTTTTTAAGCAAGCAGTGTCAATGCAGCAATCTAAATGTTTTTGTGTGCCTGGCAAAAGGATGATTACTCACGTGAACCTTGTGACAACTTGTTTTTTCACTGTTGCCCCTGTACTTAAGATACTTGAATACTTGTAATAGAATGAACTCAGTTGCTTCTTAGTGACACAGACACAGTTTGAGTTTGTCCTCTCAAAGATAATGACAAAACTGTGTCATTGCATTTGGGTGTGGTAGAAGTCAACCCGTGGGTTTGGAGGTGAGACAGATAAGGGTGAAAAGGCTGTTGAGTGGGAACAAAGTCTTTAATGGTGACATGGCAAAAACGCAGTAAAAAGATCCAGGCTGGATGGCTGCAGCAGAGGAAGTGAACCAAGACACCAAGATGGCCAGTGTGGATATGTGTGTTAGGAATCCCCTACAAGTTTGGAAGGATTGAGATAAAGTCCAGAATATTCAGTAAGGGCAAGATAACTTTAGCCAGATATTTCTTCTTTAACAGATAAAGTGGACTGTCTTCGGCAATTACGTATCTGTGCAATGTGCTAGTTTGGTTTTTTATTTTTCCATGCATTAAATTTTTCTAATTTAAACAGTAGCTTCCCCTGAACATGTGTATGGTCTGAATTAGATTTTCTAATCCTTGAAGGACCAGCACAAAAAACATTGTAAGAAATGAACATTTAAGGTTAAAGCACAAATTTATCTGTTTACAGGGGTAGACTGGACATTGAAAAACTGAAACATATTTAATACTGTCATTTGTATACAAATGTAGTGCCCTTTCTCTCTCATCCAATATATGCATCAACCAATAGACTGGCTGGGAACACTTTCCTTTCTGACTGTCCCTTTGTAGATTGGACATTGACATCTCTCTACTGAGGGACTTTTTCTTATGTCTCTAGAGACAGGGAAATTATGTATAAATATCAACTTTGAAGGCTTATAAGTTGAAAACTGCCAGAAATGCTAGTTCTATCAGTAACTGGTTATACACCAAACCACTTGCATGTCATCAGCTTCAGTTTGTGCAACCCCATCTTCTCTCATGTCCTTCATGATTTTACATCCTCTGCGACCAGAATTTCAGATCTACATTTGTCAGCTGATCACTATGGATAATATATTTGATGTTATTTATCTGATATTTAAAAATATAATAGATTAGTAAGGTTAATTGTGCCTTGTGGTAAAATAATGCTTGGTCACCTTAACTAGAGAGAACACATTTATTAATTTGCACTAATTTCATTTGTTTCAGGGTTATGTAAGGACAAAATAGAAAAGAAAAATACACGGAAGCCCTCTTTCTCTACTGTAACAGTCATTAGGTTCAGTGTCCAGGTTTGAAGTTCCTAATATATTTTGGCCTGTGAAGATGTAGAATCAATCTGAATAACAGACTTTACCAATGTCTTTATGAGTAGGAGAGAAGTTTCCTGAAATGTGATACCCTTCATGGAAAAAAAGTCAAAAAAAAGAATGTGAACAAAACTTTTAGTATTCTATTGAGTCCTGAAGAAGCCCCTAATAGTATCTCTAGCACCTTGCCTTTAGAGCAAGTTTCACCATCTAATGTGCCAGAACTTCCCAGAATTTTTCCCAAAGTAGTACATCTAGAAGCTGTATCCCAGAATAGGTGACCAGGTGCTGCAATTAGTATCGCAACAGTCAGATTCTTCAGACATGTCTCAAACACCGTTCCCAAGAAGACGTCCCTTCAAGATATGCTATATCTGTGGCAGAGAATTTGGGTCACATTCTATTGCTATACATGAACCTAAGTGCCTAGAGAAGTGGCGTATTGAGAACAGTCAGCTACCAAAGCACCTTAAAAGGCCAGAGCCCAGGAAACCTGAGGTCCTTACTGGTTCTGGTTCCTGTACATTTACAGATGAAAATGAAGCAGCTTACTATAGTGCTCAAGCCCAGCTCTTGCCCTGTGGAAACTGTGGCCGAACCTTTTTTCCTCACCGTCTCCCTGTGCACGAAAGGTGTTGCAAAGGAGGTAGAAGCGGTGTGAGGCTGCCAGGCTCTACTGCTAGTAAATCTGGGAAAGCACCAAGATCTGGAACTGCCTCAGCAAGTGGTGATCCATCTAAGGCCCATCAAGGAATGAGCAGGGCTGCACCAGCTGTGTCAGATCAGGTAAATTGCTAAGCATGTGCTGTATGAAAGGGTGTGGATGCATCTTGATGCTTGGCAGTCCAGGGGAGACTGGCTTGCCATCAAATTTAAAATCACTTTTCTTCAAAAGGACCTTTTAACTCCATGCAAATGTTTCTCTGCTAAATAGAGGATAAAGAAAAGGGAAATACTAGGAAGTGAATAAGGGAAACTACTTATTCCTATTTATTTTAATTTACCTTTTGAATGGGAGTAGTTGGGTTCTCTGTTGTCCTTTAAGGGTTATATCCTCAAGAGGGACCATAGTTTGATATAGTTCCCTAGGATATTCTATTGAGCAGCTTAGGCAAGATTTGGATGTTATATGTTTTAGGTGATTTAGGTATTTTTAAATAAAAACTAACATGAAATGCAACGTTTCATTGTCCTGCAAGCATCCAACACTTCAAAACATGATTTTCATATTTTACTGTTATTCTTAACCTTGGCATGCAGCAGGAGTTTACTGAGGACTGCATGTTCAAAGGCAGCAGTTCTGGGTATAACAACAACAAAATAAATAAGACTGCACATTTTTTTCCACTGAATTTTATTCAGGATCCAAGAATAAAGAAGCTGATTCACATTATCCAAAAGCTACACAGAGTTTTGGAAAATGGGATATTTTTTCTGCATTTGTTTCTGCACAAGCTGTCTTTTGGCCAGGAGTTTTATAAGATAGATGTCTAAATTTAGGCCCAGTATCCAAATTAAATGACCTTCTTTTTTTTTAAATTTTTTTTTTCCAAATGAGGGCAGGAATTCTGTCTGCCTACATTACTTTTGAAAATGGGATTTAGCTTTCTCAGTCACCGAAGGAATGCAATACTATGCAGAGCATTTCTTAAGATGCTTTAGGAGGCAAAGTATGTAGCACATTAGTTTGCCAGATGCTGAGTAAAATTAAGATAATAGCATTTCTCCAGCTCACATGAGACTAAAAACTTCATGAGCTTTTTTTTATTATTCTATGTGAGGCCACTAATGGAGATATCTTGACAAACTAAGATTCACTCCTCAGGTCTTTTATCAGCAAATTTTATATGATCTGCAAACAGTTCAAAGTGCTGCACAGCTGTAGGAAAAGTGGTGCTGTTTACACTACATCATGCTCTTTCCCAAAGAACTGTCCTTGCTCTAAAAGTGATTGTTCAATTAAAGGCTTGGGTGTGAAGCAGAGAGTTTAATCTATCACACATAATTCTGTAGATTAAAAAAGAGAGAGTGAGGGCAATTTTCTATAGTTATGATACCATAAAAAAAATAAGTTTAGAATGTGGTTTGGCACTGACAGTGACTCTGTAAAAAAATGTTACCCTCTTGCACAACGTATCTGCTCCCTTTGTGGTTTCGCTCACATCTGCTGACTTGCTGAACAACAACATTATTACCGCTTTTTACTTCTGTGAGCTCTGCAGAGCCAAAATGAAATCTGTTCAAATCCGTTCTTCCTTCTGTGTGAACAACAGGTTTCTTCATTTTCTTTCAAGCCGTAACAGTTCATCAGTTGCAGAAGAACTAGTGAGGCTCTACAGCTTGCAGTTTGTAATTGACTTTGAGGGACTTTATTATTAACAGTGACTTTCAGGAAGAGATGGTGGATTTTACCTCTCTGAAATCTATTACTATATTATTTTTAGAGCTGTTCTTTAGTACAGAGTTATGCATTAAAGGCAAAGATGGTATGGGAAGACTGAAAGAAATATCCTGTGATCCAAGGAGTTCTTTAGGACTTACAGACAGCTTATAAGAAGTGGTCAAAGAAAGTCACTTTCCTGTAGATTTAAATTGTCTGTGAAAGGATCTTCATTCCCACTTGAACATTTTTAAAGGTCCACACATTGAAGGGTGTGGAAAAGCACTAAGCTTATGGAATAACTGCAGATTGGTTATGAACAGGGACAAGGTCTGTGTCTCTGCTAAAGTCTTCCTCTTTTTCCAGCATATGGTTTTAATTTTGCTCACCTTACCAGTACTCAGCTGCTTATTAATTCTGTTAAAAAATAGTGCTTCACTAGTGGTGGAGTGAAATGGCCTCTGTTTTGGTCCTGGCTGGAAAGCATTTGGGGTAGTCCTTGTCTCATCTAACAGACTTACTCACTGTGACAGTGAATTTTAAAGTACTTCCTAAAGTCCTGATTCAGCAGAACATTAGAGGAAGGCGATAACTTATGCCCTTATGTAAGTGTATTTAAGTAGTGCTACTCTCAGATAAATTTATGCAATGAAAGATGCTTTAAATGAGAAAAACTGGATTTTCCTCATTTTCAAAATACAGTTCTGACTGATTTAGTGGTACACCATTTAAAGTGCCTTTTAACTTTACAACTGCAAGCACTGCTCCTGGTATGCCTCTGCCTGTATGCCCTGGAGTTCTCTTCTCTTTGGCAAGTGTGGCGTCAACTAGGCCAGTATCATTACCGACAAACTCTTTCTCAATTCTGCATTAAATGTCTTTAGAGGTGGAGACTGAACAGCTTGTGTAAGCTGTCTCTTTCAATACCTGTCCTCGCTCTCAGAATCAGTGAACACATTTGAGTTAATCATGTGTGGCTGTGTAAAACAACAGCCTATGCTTAGGGACTCTCAAGTGTAGGAAATAATCCGCAGGAGACAAGCTCATCAGATGATGATCAACAAGTCTCAGATTTAGTGATGACAATCAGGTCTTTTTATACAATTTAGTAATGAAGCTCATACATATTGTAAAGCAAAGCTCAGGATTGGTCTCTTATTGTATCTTGCTCCTCCCGGAGTGATCGCTAAATATGATTTTTTGCTGTTTTTCCTTCCTCTTTTGCATCCTGTGTTGCTACATGCCCTACACAACTTAACCACCAAGGACACAGTGTCCTTGCCTGATATTGTATAGCCTAAGAGCTTACTTGTTGATTTTTGCTGACCAATGTTCATGTCCCTTTTGTACAAGCCAGGCATCCACAACACTCTCCACACTTCCCCCGTTTTCTTTTTGGACAAGCAGATTTGCTTGCCAGGTTTTTTCTACCATTCGACTGATCATTTTTTGAAGGCAATTGAAAATACAGGGTAAAATGAGCAGAAGCATTATAATGACTCTTAATATGCCAATAACATATACCACTAGGTTTCTTAACCATGGCCCAAATCTTAAGCTTTTTAGCCATTCATCGATTCTTAAACTTTCTGACAACGGGTACACTAAAGACCTTGCAATTGCTGCTGATTTACTCAAACAACTCGCTGACACTTTCCACAATGTATTTTTACCCAGGCTGTACAATTTCTATCTTAACAATTTTGACAGTGTTGCAATGATAGGTCTCTAAAGTTAATATAAAAAAGCTCTGTAAGCAAAATAGCTAAAGAATTTGTAGTGTTACAATTGTCCAATTGCTGGTCAAATTCTGGACTTCTGTCACAATCTCTGCAAGGCAGGTGCCATCGCTAGTATCAGTCTTTGGGTCAACGCTCTCTGTCTCTCTTGTTGTTCTTCCAGAGGCTGGTTCATGTTTGAGTGTGGGTTTTGTCCATCGAGCTGAAACTCATAGTGTACTGTTTTTCTTTGTACTGTAATGGGTTCTTTTATTCCAGTGGGGATCTTGTAAGGATAATGAGAGTCACTTCTACTGCGGCTGTCAGGTCCATCCCGAGGCTCTCTCTTGTGGCTGGTTGTAAACTGTTGGTTGTTGTCACAGCAGTTATTTGTGTCGGAGTGCGGTTGTTGTGTTTCGCGCTGGCTTTGGAGTTTCTTGACCAGTGGCGACATGCTCCTGTGTTCTACATTGATAACATCTCATCTTTCCTGCTGGTACGGGCCGTTTGTTTAATGCTGCAGACGCTTAGAGCGGTGCAAGAGCAGCTAAGACTTGTGTCTGAGAAGCTTTTGCTTGCTCTTGTAAACCTGCTCTTAATTGCTTTATGGCCTCTACAATATAGGCTTGTGAGCCCGAGGGCATTGCTGATGCTTTTTCTAGAGCTTCCTCAATAGTCCAATGAGCTCCTAGAGAGCTGATAATGGAGCGTGTTTGACTGTTAAAATTTTGTATTACACATTGTTTCAATATAGCAGCCTGCGTGTATGGGGGTACAGCTGCTTTCTCTATTGCTGCAGCTAGTTTATCAACAAAGGTTCCTAAAGCTTTTTCTTTACCTTGCTTCATACTCATGTAAGCAGGAACTCCACCTGGCTCTTTGACTAACTCCATTGCTGCTCTAAAACATCTCATAGCTTCCCGACATTTATCAGGACCCATAAGTGCTTGAGCTTCAGTTCGAAGATATGGCCCTATTCCCATTAACTTTTGAGCAGTGACACCATGTAAAGGGTCACTGGGCTGTCTCTGGGTTTCAACTGAGTGCAGAACTTCTGCTTGCCAATGAGCATTAAACAGCATTTGTTGATGAGTAGAGTACATGAGCTTCATTATACCACAACAGTTGGCAGGCAAGAGGATAAATGCTCCCCATGTATACTCTAACATTTGTCTCACAGGCTCACTTCTACTTCCAAATTGACTAACTGTGGAACGTAATTGGGCTAACAATTTCCAGTCCAGAGGAGTTATTTGTGCCCGAAAACCACCATCCTGCAGGTATTCAAAGGTAGCAGGGAGTACTAGTTCTCGTACAGCTTCCAACACCTGCTCATCGCCATTGCCCAGACTTTCTCTGGCCAGTGAAGCCCAGGCGTCTCTCCGCTCTCTGGCAATAGCCCCCGCCAGGTCAGATTCTGCCCCAGGGACAGGCTTATCACCTATGGGAGCGGTAGGCGGACTTGCACTAACGGGATCCGATGGCGGAGCTGAGGGAGTGGCAATGGAGGAGCTAGAGTCGGCAGCTCTCTCCCTTCCCTCTTTTGGAATAGCACCCGAGCCCTGTGGAACCTGCGGCATTGTTACCGTAATAGTGTTAAAGGCGGGTGGTAACAGGGGGTCATTAATACCCTCTGTCAGATATAATTTATTCTTTTCCTGTGGAGCGGTAGCATGCTGCGCTGCCTGTTTTTCTGTCTGGTATTGCAGAAGCTCATTGTGCACTGCTTCCCCATTTTCTTAGCTGCTTTATCATCCTCTAAAGTCAAATTCCACAATTTGTCCCCATATTTTTGCCATTCTGACAATTCATGGACAGTATGTGGGTTTATGAAGAACCCTTGAGCCACCCCATATGCCAATTACTCTTGTAATTCTTTTTCTAAGTTTATCCCCTTTATCTGCCTTCGCTTTAAGAAGGCAGTGAATAAATCATATGCTGCTTGCCTATCCATACCTAACGTCAGCACTGTTGCAGCTCTCCAAGGTCTCGGCAGCACGCATCAGCTAGGCTCGCCGTTGTGGTCACCTAGGGCTCGAGACACTTTTTCGGTGCCTTTATCGCCGTCCTCGCTGCTAAAGGACCTGAACTCCAACGCAGATTTTTCACTCCGTGGTCCCCTTCTTCATCGCTTCGGGGTCACCATTTGTTGGAAATAATTCACGGGAGACAAGCTCATCAGATGATGATCAACAAGTCTCAGATTTAGTGATGACAATCAGGTCTTTTTATACAATTTAGTAATGAAGCTCATACATATTGTAAAGCAAAGCTCAGGATTGGTCTCTTATTATATCTTGCTCCTCCCGGAGTGATCGCTAAATATGATTTTTTGCGGTTTTTCCTTCCTCTTTTGCATCCTGTGTTGCTACATGCCCTACACAACTTAACCACCAAGGACACAGTGTCCTTGCCTGATATTGTATAGCCTAAGAGCTTACTTGTTGATTTTTGCTGACCAATGTTCATGTCCCTTTTGTACAAGCCAGGCATCCACAACACTCTCCACACTCAAGGGTCACATCAACTGCGAAATTCATCTTTGGATTCTGCTGTGATATCCCAAACAATGGAAGTGGTGTCTGCAGCTACTAAACCTCAGACTTGCACTAAAACAGAGTCTGTGTTCTATTGTTTCATAGGCAAAAATGTGTGATACATATAAGTGAGTGTCAATATTTCCTGTGTATGTGTACAAGTTATGGGGTTTTTGGCAACAGATAATGCTGATCTTAAAAGCCTATTAGATGGTGCTGCCATCTGCTGTTTTCTTCTTATCTGGTTAACTATCTAAAAAGATTTCACTGATCTTCCTTTGCTGAATTTTAATGCATTTTAACACAGTGTAAGTCTTGAAAACTTTTTTAGCAAGATCTTTGATGTTGTATTTTGCTCTAGCATAAAGCCATCTAGCACCTTACAAAGGGAAGACTTCAGATGCAGTATTCTTCATTCTAATGAAGGTGGAAAGCTAATGATGAGCTTTTCTTGCCTTATTGCAGTGGTTTTGAACGCTTTCCTAGGAGATTACTGACAAATAAATTTGTAAATATTGAACATTAAATGAGAATGGACAGTGAATGGATGGTTTGAATGAAAATGTATGCCATATTCATTGTACTGACTTTCTCAATTTTAAAAAAAAGCACATCAGCAGCAAAATGGGATATTTCATGCTTCCAGTGGAGTAATATTTTTAATTATATGCATCATCTTGCAGAATTACCTTACTGTTCAAGGAAATTTCCTGCACAGGCAAATGATCCTAACAGGAGTGCCGTTGTGTCTTTTTCAAAGGTTCGGTAGGCTGTGAAGTGCAGCTTTGGATAGCCATGAGAACCATGTTAGACCTTATCCGTGTCCATGATTATGCTAAATGCCTTTTACTTGGCAAAGAGGAATGTGTGGAAAGGGCTGCTTCTATACAATAGAATGCTGCTGCTAAGTGCTTGTACCAATCTTTTCCTGAGCCTCTAATCCTGGGGCAATTCAAGTCTATGACAAGTGCTCCACCCTAGAGCAGGATGCCCCCCCTCTTCCCTTTAAAATACATGGATAATCAAACAAATAAGAAGGACAGAAGTGTATGCAGTCCTGGATGATAAATATTTGTGTAGGGGAGTTTGGGATTCAGTCTTATTGTGTGTACTTAAGAAGAAATAAAAAGCTTTGTGCAGTATGGCAGGATTTGACCTCATGTAACACCATAACAGCAGCCTGGGGCTAACCTTAAGTAATGTCAGGTCTACTGAAAATACACACTTGCATAGCCCTCTGAGCTAAATAACTTCATTCATAGTCACGCAGACATACTTAGCAGTCTTGGAGTAAAAAAGAAAATACTGACACACCAGAGGAAAGCCTAACTACACTGCTAGGTATTTGTAGGTATTTTTATAGTAACACATATCCTCAGGAACAGACCTTCCCTACAACCCTTTTTGAAAGTTAAAAACAAAGCAGTGAACAGACAGCCTAGCCACTGGCCTGTGAGTAGTTTGGGTTGGAAAATTGTGGTGTTTCCAAAAATAGTTTAGTTTCAAACTGCAGGCCTCCAGATGTGACATTTGGGATAGGCACACTGAAAATAAAAATAAATGAAGGGTAAATATCATCAACTGTAGAAATTCCAAGTAAAGCTTATCATAGCTTGGATTCCACAGTTAAAAAAAGACAAATCTGTTACTACCAAGTGTTAGGCTAATCTCTTTCAGGTTTTAAATGTGTGCAGAGAAGAATTTGTGTATATAATTGTATGTGTGGTGATGGGTAAATCTCTGTATTTTTCTGAAATAAAAATAATTCTATCCTAAGAGTGACCTGATTCCTTTTAATTAATTCTGCCTTCTTTTGTTGTTTCTGTACCATTTTTAATTGTGGAAATTGCAGAAGACAGACATTTCTAGTTGAAAATATTTCTGCATTTTTACTAGGATTTCTTTTTCCTATTCTGTTAGTATATGAAGAGTCCCTACAAATGGAATGTAAATCTAATTGCTCCTTCCTAGTTCCCAGCCAATAAATAAGTAAACATTTAAATGAATGGTAGGAACCCAGCTAATGAAAACTCATGGGGAAAGTGTGTTCCTAGTGATTTTACACCTAGAATTTTTTTAAGAAGTAATTTCTAAAATGATTAACCATAACCACAGCATGCATGCACACCGAGTTCTCTCCCCTCAGGAGTTTAGATTATAGATAGTATCCTTATGTAAAGCTCTCCAGAGCCTACAAAAAAACTTACAGTGTCTTCAGAAGACTTTGTATTTGGACCCAGAGTCTTAGTTCAAAATCAGAAAAGTTCTAGCTCATGGCTTGAAGAAAGGAAGTAAATGAAATTTGATAATGAAAAGTTATAAGGTGTTTTTGAAACAGCTCTTGCTGTATTCATCTAAAAAACAGAAGAAAACTGTATTTTTATATATATTAGAAAATATGCTTAAATAAAATACTGTGTTATCAAAGATATCAAGGAAATTCCATTTGAAAGTCAAGTGGATGAAAATGTCCTTGGAGAGTCTTTGGATGTTAAATTTCAAGACACTGTGAGAACTTTCCAGATGGAGTCCAACTTTTCTCATACAAAATACACTTTATAGAGTAGTATTACTTTCATGTAAGTGAGATTACATGTGTGATACAGGAAGGCAATCTTATGCAGATTGCTCACTAATGACATTTTCAGACTGTAACATAAATACGAGAAGAGCTGCCCAGAATTATGTGAACACATTGATGGGCTGACAGAAAGAGTCATAAATACAGGAACAGGTTATGCTTTGTCTACAGCAGCAGAGGAAAAAATGAAACCCCCATCACTCTTGTTTGAGTGAGAAATGTTTCCCGTATTTGGTCTGGCATGGCTGTCCGTGAGGAGGGCAGGGAATAGCTCATCTCTTACTGGTATTCTGCAGTCAGAAGTGTAGGAAGTGCTGGCAGTTGTGAGACCCATCTGTGTGCCTCAAAGTTCTTCTCTCCAGAATGTTTTTATCCTACTTCCTGGAGCACGACTGGTACTGACACCACGCCTAGCCCAAGACATGCCTAAGGACACAGCTGAGTCCATAATCTGCAATACCACAGTAATTATACATTTTTCAGCCTTAGATTATGTATTTGTGAGGTTTGGGGTTGAGGAATCTTTTTCTTCCGTTTTTGGAGCTGTTTTTATCTGAGAACAAAAGCGTAT
Source organism: Thryothorus ludovicianus (assembly GCA_013397245.1). Classification (NCBI taxonomy): domain Eukaryota; kingdom Metazoa; phylum Chordata; class Aves; order Passeriformes; family Certhiidae; genus Thryothorus; species Thryothorus ludovicianus. The sequence goes on from VZTB01009797.1 coordinate 146,562, forward strand.
CTTCAGGGTGGAAACAATGACTTGCTTAGAGTCCAGTTCTGCCCTTTGTGCAGTCACTGGCAAAGTTCACAGTGAGGCCTTTGAGATAAACAAAGAGCAGTTCCTACTTTGCCCCTCATCCTGAAATATCCTGGATTGGTTTTAATCTTTAAAGGCCAAGAATTCCACCAGCTAACTGATCACAAAAGTGGGGTAAAGAACCACAATCACCTCTTGGGAGAGCTGCCCTCACTGTCCAGCTTAAGAGAGATACTAAGGCTGGACACAGCACTTTGAGCTGTGTTCTGATGGAAGATGGAGTCTTTCTTTTACTGTACTAGACATCAAGAGTTCAGGTGATGAAGTTTTGTGGTTGCTTTCCATTTTACTTCTGCTTGGTAAAGTAAAAAATGGCTTCAACCATTTAAGGTGGATGCTGAAGGTGGATGCTGCCTTGCAACCTGATGAAGCAGAGGTGGTGTTTCTGTGTATGAAGACTTAGCATTTTCATGAACTTGAGGGTATGAAAATAAAAGAGATGAAACTTAAGTATTGATTAGTCACACACAGGAATTTTCAGCCCAGCATCTGCAGAAGAAACCTGCCTGTTCCAGGTGCCCAGTTAGTAAGACAATATCTTTTACATGCCTCAGGACTGATTCCAAACAAAACCAGACTGAAAGAAACAGTAACACAGATTTCATGGATATCAGGTTCCTTATCTACATGATTGATTTCATACAGAGTTATTCTGATTCAAGATTAATGTTGAAAACAATATTTCTTCTTCTTCACCATTGTTATTTACAGGCAAAAGTGGTAAGACGGCCACCAACAGTGATTTGCTACATATGTGGCCGTGAGTATGGAACAAAATCTATTAGTATACATGAGCCACAATGCCTGAAAAAATGGCACCAGGAGAATGATAACCTCCCCAAGCACTTGAGAAGGCCAGAACCCAAAAAGCCTGAAGTCAGAACTGTGCAAGGTAAGCTACAGACCAAATTGAGATGAGCAAAAAAGTGTGATGAATTAAAGAAGGTATTTGAAAGCAATAGGTAAACAGTTTGCAAGTACTTCATTCTCCAGTTTACTTTCAAGACCTTGTTTTAAGCTTTCCTTCTGTGAAGCAGAAGGAAAGCTTAAAACAAGGTCTTGAAAGTAAAAGTAGTCATTATCTATGGAAAATGCCTTCTGGGACATTCCCCTCTATATGCCAATACATCCTGAATCAAAAAAAACCAAAGAAATTAGCAACCAGCTTCATAGCTACATTACTATTACTTTTTGACTTCTTTTAACAATGTAGACAGGCATGTCTTAAAATGAGTGAAAGCATCCAAGAATAACTTGCAAACATGACACAGAATCATTAAAATAAAATACCCTCAGGCAAAATAGGTGTAGATACTGCAGCGAGATTCTACAGTCAAAAGCCCATAGATGTTATTGATCTCTTTTTATTTACAAGTCTGAGAAGCTTTCATTGTGTTGACAGTGAAATATAAACATATAAACACAGTGGAAGAAAAAATATATGTAGTACAAAGTAACAATTTATTTCTGCCAATTTTACATGTTTGTGCTGTGGGTTCTGTTTTCTAAGATTCCACTTCTTCAAATCAGTGAACACAAGTGATCCCTAGCACCCACAGAGATGGGCTGTCATATGTATTCCAGGGTCATATGTTCACTGTAGGATGAAAAGGAATTCTTATCCATGCTTTGTCTGGAAGCTGTTCCCAGGACTTCCCTATTCCCACATGAAGTTATTTCACCTTTCCTGCTGGATGCTTTCCCTGGCCCTGCCAGCTGGTCTGAGCTACTTTGGGCCAAGTTTGGACCACTTCCTCACAGGCATTTAATTCACACACACTCTTTTTATATTCCCCACAATTTCCCTCAGCTTCCCATAATGTCTGGAAAAGTAGACAAAGTCTCCTACAACTCACTGTGAAAGAGTCATACACTAGATCAGTTTACAGCAGTACAAAGAAATATGTCCTCAGAAGACATGCAGAAGAGAACAGGATCACTGAACACTAACCAGATGTTCAAAATAATAATCAAAGTTCAAATAATATAAAATCAGAACTTGGTTAACAGATGCCAAGTGGCATAGTTGAATATGCAGTAAAAGATGTGTTCAAAGGACGTCTTCATTGTATTTGCTTTTTTAGAAGTTAAGCACTTTTTAATTATTACACATTGTGTGGTAAAACAGATGGAGAAAATGAGAATTCCATGTGAAAGAGGAGGATGCAAAAAGGCAAATCAGGTTATTTTGAAATACACTTCTTATTTTGAAGGAGTGGAAGCAGAAAGACAACCACTCTTTGAGAAAACAATCTAGCAGAAGGCTCCCAGATCTGAATCAGTTGTCTCATTTACTCAATGAGTCATATCAGGCGCCTGGCATCTCCTGTGAAGTGTTGTGTGCCCATGGATCCTCTGGAGATACTGACCTGCTTCCAGCAGCTGTCCCTAAATGCCTGCTGATGCAAGCCTGATCAATTCTGTAGCTTGAGCTAAAGTTGTTGTTCCCCCTGTAGCCGCCTCATACTCCTGGCCTTGAGAAAATCTTAGTGTTGTTCTTTTTCCATAAGACTTACTCTTGATCATGTGGTAAATGCTATAACTGACCTTCAGACCACATGCGTGTACTGCATGTCTCACAGTTTCTCAGCTCGGGGGGGAGGAATTACCCCTGTTGTTGAAAGAAATAGACAATGTTCAAAAAAAGCTCAGAAATATTAACTGCTTACATAAAACTTTTTATAACTTACATAAATCTTTTTCTGAAAACTCAAGTGTCACAGGAAGACAACCACTGCCTTCATTACACAGTGTTTTGTTTGTGGAATGCCTAACACATGCCTGCAAGGAGAAAGTCATCTCTCTTTCTCCCTCTCCTTTTTATTTATTATTTTTTTTTAATATTCCATAAACTTTCCAGAGTACAGAAAATACACATTCATTTCCTGCAAGCAAAGGGGATATTTGTCTCAGCCAAGAAAAGAAACACTACTTGGTTGCTCTTCTAACAAAAAGAACATTAGGAACAGGCATATTATGAGATCTAAGGCTTATTGTGGTTATGTGAACCATTGGATATGAATCATATTAAAATTGCATGGGCCTTTAATGAAGAGGTCTATCATGTGCCAATGACAGAAACCATGGAATATTTTTAAAATGCACAAATCCTTTTCTTTTAAAAATTGTCCACTGCTAACACTTCAAAGAAAAAGAACAGATTTTAAAATCTTTTTCTATATTGTCATACCAAATAAGATGGGTGAAGCAAATAAGTCTTCAATTTGAGCCATGTGGATATTTTTCTGCATGCACTTCAAATGAAAATCCTTAAGATCTAAATCCAGGTATTAAGCAACCTGCTTGGCCTTTTTGCAAATCAGTTCAAAACAACACTATGTGAAAATCCATTTCAGAAGGAAAGTCCATTTCAAGATGAAAGTAAACAAGATTTTCTTTTTTTACCCAAATTAAATCTTGAAAACACATCTGAGTGTTTGAAGAATGCTCCTGAGTTTTTAGAGCAGTCATTCTTCCCACAGTGGAAAATAACTGAGGGTAAGGCTGGATAAGTGTTTAGATGACAATAGATGCATCAGTTCAATGATCTCACAGGAAGTTGTGGCTTAAAAGTACTGTAGGTTTTGTCTGTACGGTTTTAGGCATATCTCAGATTTACTCCACTTTTCAGTATAACTTACATAGACTCCAACAGGAAGAAAATTGGGCCCCTTGTCCAGAGCAGTACAAAGAACATATTCTCAAGTACGATACGCTCCACCCATAGCCGTGGTCAGATAACACATGCTTGCTAAACAGAGCTTGAAGCAAAGCCAGAACGTGAATTTGCTGATAATAGTATGTATGCAAAGATGTTAGTAATTAGCTGAGAATGCAGATCATAACACACAGCATGATGTTTTCTCTGTACTCTCATACAGTACAAAATGATTCAGTTTGAAGTTAATTTAATTCAACCCCTGGGACAAAAAAACTAAGTCTTTTTTATATATTTTTACTCTTTTGCTTCTTTCTTTTTCATTTGCAAAAGCAATATGGTTTGGTTAAACTGAAAGGCTCAGTCAACAGGTATTTCCTGAAAATATTTTCCATAAAGAGTTGAATGTGGGTCTCCAGAATGAAAGCTGATACTTTCTTTTTCTAATTTTCCAGCCAAAGGTTTCTATGATCTCGATGCTTTAAATGAGGCTGCCTGGACCAGCGCCCAAGCCCAGCTAGTTCCATGTGATATTTGTGGGCGTACTTTTCTTCCAGACAGACTGATCGTCCACCAGAGGTCCTGTAAACCGAAAACTGCAAAGTGGATGTAACACACATGTATACAAATGCATGTCTGCTCACACATACACAGACAGCCACACACACATTTATCCTAAGTTAAATTGTGTGTGTGTGTGTGTGTGTGTGTGTGTGTGTATGTGCATGCACATGAACACACACATGCACCCATACCTTTCAGACTAAACTTGAGAGAAATAAAATTCATCTGGAGATACATGATCATCAAAACTTCATTGTGTAATGATATAAAAAGTCTCCAGAGTAAAAATCAGCAGTTGCTAATAAAGTGTAAAGTCAAATGCGGAAAACTAGTTCTTTGAAAATTCTCCTCTTTCAAAGACTCTCTGGTTAGTGTAAGGACCCTTAGCTGAACTCAACTAATCAGAGAAAACAAGTAGCTCCTTTAAGTTTGTTCATTTTCATTTGGGTTTTCCAGGTTTTTTTTTTATTTGGAGCATTCCAGTGTTCACATCCTTGTGTAATTGCATATCATGAAGCCTTTGACTACTACAAGGGAAACCTTCCCATATAAAGGGATCCAGTCGTGTGGTAGAAGCAGATATAGGCTGTTTTTAAAAAACAGCCAGAAGTGCCCTCTTTTTGCTTAAGAATGATACTGACCATGTGATTTATTCTCAGCTCAGTAAACTGATCATGCCAAAAAATTTATAAGTCAGGAAAGCACATCTTGGTCATTAACTTTGTAAAAGAAAATATCTTAATGTCAAGACAAAACAAGCATGATGTGCCACATGGCTGGCATAAAATATCACCCTGCCCTCTATACCAAATGTGGCCATAACAGAGCCAGTGCTGGCTGAAACGGTGGGTATTATACAAGAAAGCCATGGGGAAGGTGTTTGAAGGTGCTGTTTTGAAAAACACTGTTATGTTATGTGGAGGAAAGAGTGCCAAAACACATTGGTATCGGAACAGGCTAAACACATGAAGGAAGTAATACTCCCTTTTACAAGGTACAGCAGAGAGCAATTATTATTTTACTTACTCTGGAGCATTTTATTAAGTGGTGAGGTTATTCAAAAGGTACGACAAAATCCAGTACAAGTTGTGAACCAGCAATCTAGGCTTCCTGATACTATGAAAGAAACTGTACCTCATGTATGGGCTTAAGGCCTAGATGTATTATGTGATTGATGTGACTTTTCTCAGAGCATTCACACTTACTATGGTACTTACAAATCGGAGGAATGCTTTCATACAAACTAAAATGAAATATGGGTACCAACAACATTTCCAAGCAATCAAGCTGTGTGATTTGTGGAGTAAGTGAAACAAGAAGTAATATCTTTGTTCTGTTATTAGAGAAATGCTCCTGGCTCCAGCCCTGGCAGGCTGTGAATTCACACTGGAGAAGTACCAGCATTCTTTGGTGAAAATAATTTCCAAAACAATCAGTGGTACCTCAGCAGCTCTTTCATCTTTGGAAAAAGGATTGTATAGTCTGAAGATAGATATCTTTAGGAGTCAAAGGTTCAGTTTCTGTTCTGCAGAACAAAGCTGTGTAAACCCTGCAGATCTCAGTGTCTACAACATAAGAAGAGGTGCTGTCTGAGCTGGACCAGTGCCACGCCTCCTTTTGGCTGGGAGAAGGCATATGGCCTGAGGACAGACGAACAGGGGCACTAGTTTGTGATTGCTAGACTGGCTCCTAGGAGCTCTGGGCTGGCATCATACACTGTGAGCCTCTGAGGCTGTTCTAAATCACACCAAGTGCTGGCCCACTGACAGGTGGTTTGGTAATTGGAGGATTATGGATGTCATAGGACCTCACCTTCATGTCCCTTCTTCCTCTTCTTGGAATACTCTCTTTTCTTAGACACAATAAGCATTTTTTGGCTAAATCTGCCTCATTGGATCATTGAGATTCACTACATCCACTTCAAGAGCAAAAACATATTTTAAAGAAATTAAGCCTTTGCAGGTCGCAGTTTTTGGTATTAAAAACTCAGCTCTGCCCCTTGGGGGATTAACATATTGGAATCCCTCTGTCCTTCTGAAAACTGGACTTAGTGTCTTGATTGTTTTAAAACCATCAGAGATTTCTCTCAGAACACATTTTCTGTGTTTCATTATCAGCTCTACACTTGTATATTTTTTTGGTTTCTGGAATTCTTTTCCCAAAAAGCAGTAAAATCTGTCTGATGAGCTGAATGTTTATGAATAAGAAAGTACCATTATTAAGTGTACATTGTGTCTTACCAAGAAATACCATTGTATGGGAGCTCCTGAAGCCATAAGCCTAGAATATGTTTTCCACATCATCCTTTAAACAGGGAAATGACGATCTGGCAAATTAAGAGCTGTCTCTGCTAGTAGGTCATTGCTGCTGAGTTTTGAATTTAGCGTGGGATTTGAGAAATGGTGAGCCTTACCACTCATGGAGTCAAGTCAGCATTGGGCTGTTAGGGCTGATGGTGAGACCAGAGCATGCAGAAGCTCAGCTGGAGCCAACAGCCCTCAGAAAGATCTCAAGGGTTATAGCTTTCCTTTCCCTCCACAACTTCATGGGAACAATGGTGTCTAAAATATGTAGAAATATAAAAACCACTGACATAAGAGAGCATGTTGTTTCATTTCAGACTGTCACTCACACCCCCAGGTATTTCTGCTGAGTTCAGCAGCTCTAATGTGTGCAAATGATGATAATGAGTTCAAAGCAAGTTTTGTTTACTGGGAGGAGCACTGAAAGTGCCTTCATGGTTTGCTCTTAACAGAGTTAAAATAAGATCTTATGAACATTTCTCATTATTGCTTGGCATGTATCATTTTGACTTTTTTGCAGAAGAGGAAAAGAAAATGAGAAATTGAGCTACTTTGCTTCCTTTATTTTTGTACTTTAGTTATTTGTCATTTAACCTTGTCTCATCCACTATAGGCTCAATGTTATTTGCAGCTAAATACCATGTTTCCTACTGCCACAGCTCATTTAAAGAGCTCAAAAATATCTTCTGTTACTTCAAAACCAGTGACATTTCATCTAATTTCCCACAGTTGTGCTAATAGTAGCTAAAACTATTCCTGGACAAAATATACAGAAAGTCAGGACGTAGATTGACAAACAAAGTTCAAGCACATTAAACAAATGATCTTTCCGATCATAAATAAAAGCCATGACTTACGTTTTAGTTCAGACATTTGAACCTACCAGTTTCAAATAAAAAATGAGGCATTTTATGAAAGTAAATCAGAAGTTCATAATCAAGCTAGAAGAGTTTAACTGCAGATCTGAAAAACTGGGCATTAATGAAAGAATCTATAACTGCAGTTAAGTAATATATGTAAAGTGTTACAATTTATTGAGTTGGGAATGTCGCAGTTACCATACAAGGTTCAAAAGGTTCTGCATCTTTAAGGACAGTATTAAAAATGCCTAATAGGCCTGAACAAGACAGTTTCATGGACCCTTTTCCTTAAAGACTACTAGGAATTAATATACCACAACTTGAGGAGAAAATACATTTGTAAATGTAATGTCAGTTTCTAATTAAAGATAGTGAGCACTTAGATGGATCCGTAAATTCTCTTTGCAGGCCACAGACCTAGAAAGCATATAGCATATAGCATGTAGAAATGATGTTTTCAGTATTGACTACTGACAATCTGAATGCTTAAGCTTTAGTCCAGGATTTGTAAACGTGATTTTTTGACCCTGTACTCACTGAAGCAAATCCTATAGTAATATATGACTACAGGATGATCAGATGCTGATACATGTATATGTCTTAATCAAATTAGATCATGCAGTTTTTTATGATGGGACATAAGCTTTCAAAGCTTAGCAATGTTTGGTTAACAATAGAATTTCATAGTTGAAAAATTTGATTTTATTACCCAGCTCACAAAGTTGGACCATGAAGAAGGAATTCTAGGCAGTCTTTTGTCTGAATTAGTATTTTTCTTTGAGAGTCCTGTGATTAGTTTTGCTTCACTGTCAGTGGGGAAAAGGTTTCTGAATTCTGTATTTTTGAACTGTGTAAACCACAGTGGTTACAAATAAGTTTGCTCTATCTGGAGATATGCCACCCCCAGCAACACGGTAGGATTGTGCAAAAGCAGGATTCAATAGGGGCATGAAGTCCACCAAAAAAGAAAACCTGCAAGCCTGGAAAACTCTCCAAGAAGTTGCCTGAGGGACTGTCTAAATTCTTGCATGCTGTTACTGTTTATTCTTTGGTCAATATCATAACTGACATACCCAGAGTATTGTTGACTCTGGAACACACAAGGATTAGGTATATTTCTTAAAAAAACTTCTGTCATTTTCAGTTGAAGAAAAGATTTTATAGTCTTCATAGAGTTGAGCAGAAAAAGTTGGCAACAGCAGAAAAATGTATCTGACAAATGAGACTCCAGGAGGCCAGACTGTTTAACTTCTCAAAAAAACATAAAGTGCCTTCCTTATAGCCTGTACATATCCAGATTAAAGAGACTTCTTTCCAGAAGAAAACAACTTTTTAAGTGGGAATTTTTTGCTAGTCAAACTCAAAAGTAAGAAACCCAGAACTTTCAAACAGTTTACTAAAATTTTCAGTAGATTATCTATGGTATGATATTTACAAACAAAATTTTTCAAAACAATTATGCATAGGCATAGGTCTAATATGAATAAATTTAGGCCTGCCTTGTAGTATAGCCTGTAGAACATTGGACTCTAAGATTCTTCCAGATTATCATGAAATATAATAATTGACATATATTTTGCAGAGAGAAAACTGTTTGCAGAAATCTAAGAAAAATATTGCAAGTACCTAGTGATACCTCTGTATTAGGTAGTCAAGAATTCAAAGGTAGCAAATAAGAAGAAACTGAAAGATGCATATGTCCTGGGTTGATGCTAAATTGTATCCCCATTCATCTGTTTAGTTCAGAAATAAGTGTTGTACCTTTAAAAATTGGATCTGAGAGTGAAGAAGACACACTGGAATTCCTGAGGCAGTTGTTTTCAAAATATAAAGATAAGAGTCTGCAGTTTTTCGGACACACACAGCCTGTGCTTTTTGCAGGGTGTGGACAGCACAAGAGAGCTCTCCTTTGCTTTTTGTTAGTTTTTTTGTCTAGCCGAGGCAGAGAAGTTCTCCGAACTGCGTTTTCTTTCCTTTCATTGAAGCCGTTTGAACCTGCTCTGGACTAAACGCCCAAAAGGGCCCCAGGAGCTCAGCCCCGTGTCCCACCAGGCCTGGCCTGGGCCCGGCCTTTCCACCAGAGGAACCAACAGCAACTGAGCCGAGCTACAGCCACGAGAGAGACTTTCTGGCATCTCTGCAGAGCAGCGAGAGGTTTTTTTGTTGTTCAGTGCTGTTACTTCATTTGTTGGGCTGGGGAGTGTTTTATCTGTTAAATAAACAACTTTTTCCACTTTCTACCAAGGAAATTTTCTTTTCCTATCCCGATTCAGGTAAGGGGAGGGGTAGTTCATCTAGAGGTTTGTTTGTTTTCCTTTCTTTCTCTCTCCCAAATTTGCCCTAAACCAGGACAGCATATATTTTAAAAATGATGCCATCTCTCCACAAATGTGGGCCACTCCTATGAAGCATGTAAATAACAAGGTCATCTTAAGGTAAGAGTGTTTGAATTGGGTTAGGATTTGTACCTGTGTTTGGAAGCTGAGTCAGACTGCCAAGTCAGATTGTGATAAGGAGGTATTTAAAGCAGCAGTGAGAGATTTCTGGACAAAAAAAATTAAGATATAGTCTCAAATGGAAGATAAGCTGCCAGTCTCGTCAAAAGGAGAAGATTGATTTCAAAACAATTAAGTGCTTTGCCTTCCTTGCTTTCTCTGGCACCTTAATGGGAAAAAGATTTACCTAGGTTAGCTCGTAGGACTTGTAAATCTAAATAGTTAGGAAACTGGCTCCTTGGGTTAGTTTCACACTTTATTGTTGTAATACATCCAATTCAAAACAAGTCTTACTTACTGCTGTCTATTTATACCAGGTTTAAAGGATGGAAAGATGTAAAATAAGGCTCAGCCAGATACAGCTTGTGATAAAAACAGATTTCCAAAACCTCTTTCTCCAGTCTACTCCCTCTTTGTAACAAATACTGGTTTGTTGGGCACCATAACTTTCCCTGCAGCTGTTTTTCTCCGTGTTCTCTGCTCTACTATTAAGCTTATTTGTGTACCTTCTCTGAATGCCTCTTGGAGAATAGGTGAGCTTTTCAGTGTATTACCATGAGGCTGCAAAATGTGTGCAGCCTGGAAGAAGCCAGAGTTAAGAACATGGATCACACACACTACACTCCATGTTACAAGGCTGTAATCTGGATGCATTCAAATAGTACAGCTGAGCCACATGACAGGTTTTTAATCCCTTAATATGAAATACTTATATCACTTGTAAGATAAGATGTAAAAGGAGTATATATCTTGAAAACCACAGTTATGACTACAAGAATAAAGAGTCTCAGTCTGTTCAGCTTCTCTAAGACAAGACAGTGAGGCTGTTTCATCTGTCACACTTGCCATATTTCAGCTCTGAATTTTCCTAAACTAAGTACAAAGGTAAAAGTGAGCACTCACAGAATTCCACTTTTGCATACTTGATCATGATATGCCCATGATGCTAAAATTTTTTTACAGATTTCATCTCATATAGGTAACATAACAAACTAAATACCAAATGCTTAATTGATATGGCACTAAAAATACCTGATACAACTTCCCGAATATCAGCTTTAGCAAAATTTAGACTTCTGAAAAGACAAATGAGGACACTCATGTCAGCTTGTCTTGGCTCTTTTGAAAAAGTCTGTGGAAAATATCAGCCGTTTCTCTAGTGTTTCCCATTCGATTTGGTCTGTGAAACTGACCTGAATGCCAGAGAGAATAGAGAGCTGTCAGAAATGTGACTATGGTATCAAGTGGACTAACAGGCAGTTTTTTTTCAGAGGAGGTAGGAGGCCTTTCTCCCTCTCCTGAGCATGTGGAGTGTTCAAAGGTTATGTGCCTGCATATCTCAAGAGATCCAGCTGTATTTTAACTGGAATTTTAATTATGGAATGAACTGTTGACTTGTGCAAAAGTTTGTTGTGTTAGGAAGGATCTGAAGAAGGTCTGTGGACTTGATGATGAATACAGGATAATGTTAGGCAGCATAGTATTTCTAAGACTGAAGAATAAAGAGAACTTCTATCCAGTAGAGTTCCAGCAATTATATATATGTGTTAAGAATGTCTTGGGGATTTTTTATTAGAACTAAGCAAAAATTTCTGGAGTCTTATCAGATCTATAGCTTGATTTTTTTTTGCAGAATGTGATCCTCTCAATAGTAGGCTGCTATTCTAAGGGAAAATTTTTCTATGGAGAAGAGGAGTTGGTAACCTGTCTCAAGGTCCTTAGTCAATGACTCCGTACTAGCTTCCCAGTCAAAGGGGCACACTGAATGTCAGTGTATTCCAGGAAATCCAAGGAGTTTCACAGCACTCCAATAAAGATCAGGTAGAACAACTCTGACCCTTAATACCTGACACTTCTTTACAACGCAGTGCCAGCAAGCCAGCCTGAAACAAATGGAAAAATAAACTCAATTGTTTGGAGTCAAAGTTTAATAAAATATAGCTCTTTTTCTGTTTTTTTTTTTGTTTGTTTGTTTGTTTCTTGAGTGTCCTTAGTCCAGTTATAGCCTCCATCTGTCTCTATTATCCACAATTTGAATCTGTCCTTTTTTTCATGCCCAAAGCCCTTTTACAACACCTCTCTTTATAGATAATTGTTTTGCTTCTGATTTGGTTGGCTCACTTATGGAGTAGAATTCTGTATTTTCTTTTCAATTTTATTTTCATCATGTATTTTCATTCATTTAAATAAAATCATGCAATAAAATTCTGTGCAGTAAAATTATACTGATACAGGTAATTAGTTTAAGCTGCAGTATCATCCTAGTAAAATGAACCATTTAGAGATTTTTTTATGGATAAAATTGACATGAAGGTATGTCAAAGTTTCACTCCTATCATTAGTGAAAAAGATTATGGAAACCCAGCTTAGCTGGCATCTGGAGTGGCAGTCTCCAATGTAAGCAGGATGTTTGTCACGAATAAAGAGCAGGAAAGGGACACCAGCTGTTGAGAGCAGAGTTACAGAACATACCCAGTGCTTTTCCACATTGTGGTAATACAGATGTTTCTGATCTGTTCCGCTAGGGTCAGTGAGGAAGTTTTTGCCTTTCTGAGAGGAGAAGCTGCAACTGAAGCTGTCCAGCGACACTTGCATGCTACAGTCTGCAGCGCTGCATTTAAATGTCCAGCCTGGTTCGACTCACCAGGTTCTGACCTTGAAAGCATTCTAACCATGGTGATCCAAATAGGCTAACACATTCTATTTACAGACAGATTTTGCAGCATGTGTGATGTCCTTTGCTCTGAATCGCACCTGCCTGAACTGCCTTAAAAAACTCCAGGTATTTCCACGTATATTGTATTTCTCAGAGTACATCACCTAAAGTCTAAGAGAAATAGAGGGTTAGAATAGTTTGGTGAATGTCAATATGTGTAACATTTTTCAATTTCATGTTTTTCAAGGAAAACTTGATTAAAAGTCATAAATCCTCTGATGGGGAAGTGGAAAGAATAAAGCAATTATGCAGACAAAAACTAAGCCTTTTTAAGACTGTGCTAGTTTTAGGAAGTTGTTTGTCTCTATTCAATAGCATAGTGGTCAAGGGACCAAAATCTGTTTAGTAGTAAAAGTAGAGGGCTAAACCCCAACTTTAACCTTAATTTTAAATTTTTAAAGGTATTTTTCCCACCTCATTTTTTATTTCATCCTAAGAGCTTTTAGATTTAAAAATTCCCCAAATACATTGTGCTCTTAGATTTAATTTCACTTATTTTCTAAGACCTTCTTTTGTGGAAGAAAGAATACTATTTTCACAGAATATATGATACTTTAATAGCAAAGTCTCATATGAGCAGTTTTCTACTAGTTCCCATTCTCATGATTTTTTCTAAATCTAAAGAGAAAAAAGGCATTCAGGGAACATTTCACTTGCTAAAAACTTGTCACCAATTTGGGCCATCACTCACATGTACATCAACTATGCTGCATCATCTTGTAGGTGAAATGCATTGCATAAAACAGAACAAAATGATGGCACAGTTGATTACAGCTGGAAACTGATACAGTCTCTGATACAGTACCAGACACAGCACTCTACAGTATTTGTACAACAACAGAAGTGACTAAAACATTCAGCATAGAAGAGATGTAAATTATTCTATTTAAAAGGGTGCAAATACTTACTGTTACCCTGCCTTTGTAGATACTGTGCTTTGTAGATACTGTAGCAAAATACCCCCCTATTCAGTGTGTCAAATGTATTTTTGTCCTGTCTTGTAAACAGCTACTTTCACATGTGGTAAGAGTGACCAAAGATGGACCTTAAAAATGGATTTACTTGTATTTTAACAAACCCCAGTTTGTATAGTTAGTTTTCTGAAGAGGTGTTTGATGACTAGTGAGAAGTAGTCTGTTGGAACCACAAGCACAGTAACACTGATGGTTTTGTTTCTTAATTTTTTTCTGTGACTCTCTCTGTTCATTCAACTTTAAATTATTGGCAAACCCATATCTGCAAAAGGCACTTGTGAAGCAATGTTTGCTGAGCTTTTTCCTGAAGCAACGAAGCCCAGCAGGTGGCAATATAAGCACTTCTCCTAATTTGAAGTCTTTGAACTCTTGTAATCCAATAGCGTTATGATTTCATCTGTCATAGGTCTGACTTGCATGGAAAAAAAGCCTCAACACTAAAGGTGATTCTATTCACTAAAATAATACAAATTCTACGTGTAAGAGTCTGACATTCTTTTCATCTCTGGATCCTTCTTGTGTCTTTGGAATTTACCGAGTACTGTTTCATTCATCTCAGATTGAACAGTGTCTTATAGCTGCTGAGACCAGATTATATCTAGAAAACACACCTCAGATATTTTATTTATTTCTGTAAGTTGAAAGAATGAGCTCTGACCAGAAATTTCTCCCAAAGTGCTGTTCTAAGCAGGTTTTACATATGAGTCAACATGAATTAAATACCCTCATATGGTTCAGGTTTCAAAAGGTTTGCTCTATCTGCAATTAATCAGTTTTATTCAAAACCATGACCTCCTTCTGCAGTATGACTTCAAGATCAAATCTCCTGGTGGCTAACACTGATTTCCAGCTCTTTTGTACATAAATGTACTGTTTAGAGAGGAGGGAAAATACTTGAGATTGGATTAGAATGTTTTACTTCTAAACAGATTCAAATAAGGAGTTTGTGGGAATAGGCATGGGAAGGATACAAAGGATATATTGAAAGAAGATGTTTATAGCCATAAACTACTCTCATAAAGTGTCCTGATTATCTGTATATGCTTAGAGAAGTATATTGAGAAAGTGAGCTGTAGTGGACATCAAGTTTTCTTCCAGGCTTCTGGGTACTGAAGTAACTGGAGAGTCCCCCAGGGTGGAACCAAGAACTGAAAGTGCTGGAGAGCCACTAGGAACTCCACACAGACTGCTAAGGCATTTGACAGACTGTAATAAATTAGAGTAATAATTCGCACTAGCACTGCAACTTCTCTTCAGGGCTGTCCAAGTATTTTAACACCAGCCATTAGTTCAGGCTTACAGCCTTTGCCAGGCAAGGTTCATTACCACCACTGTAAAGGTGGTAATTGCTGGAGTGAAACTTACAGATCAGTCCTGTTTTCCTCTGCCCACTCTAACCTCCAAATGGACTCTGGCTCAGTGGTTTGCTAGGATCTTGAAGTTTGCTGGAAGCCTGATCTTCTGAACTATAGCAGAAAATATAGAAGTTAAAATTAATATTTAATGTTGCAAACCAGTTCTAGAATAAGTGAGATGCAGACAGACCAATATGACTATGTAAAATCTTTGGCATTTTCTGTAATGCTGATATGAAGCAGGTTTTTACAAATGCATTCCCAATCAGGGATTATGGAGAACAGAACTGGTTGCTTCTGCTCAAAGTAGTACTGTTGCTTGAAAAATCTGTTGAGCAGCCTGCTCAGTGCCAGGTCTTTTATTCTTCAGTAATATTTATCTAATATCTGCTACTCACACTCCTGTCACACATCTGGAATGAAAGATGCACACACCACAAACCAGCAATGTATGAAAGAGAGGACAGTTCACTCACAGCATTCCTCCTGACTCCCAGAGGCCCCTGCTCAAGAAGGAATCCTTCAATAATTTCTCAAAGCACCATGTGCCAGGATCCTTATGCTGTATGAGAACAAGTGAGAGGATGCTACAAACACACTCATCTGACATGCTGCACAGTATTTCATAACTTTTAGATACTTTGCTTTCTGGTATATTATTTGCTCTTTCGGCTTTAATTATGTTTTTGGTTTTGTTTCCTGTTTTTCTCTTTTTTTTCAAAAAACAAAATAAATCAATTTTAAAAAGGAAAAAAGAAGGATATAACCCTCACAAAATGTTCTCTCTCAGGCCCAGTCATAGCCCTAGTCACAGATGGAGGAGGAGGTCACATGTGGAAGTTACACATGAGGAAAAGGTCACTGTCTGCCCTCTGAACAGGCTGTACCTGGAGAGGGATCATGATTTTCAAGTTAATATTTGTTCCCACAGGCAACACCAGGAACCTTAGCAGGTTGCTTCTGCTGTGACAAGAGCTGTGGCTGTCAGTGAGAGAGATGAAGACCATTTCCTTTCTAAGTCAGACTGTCTGACAGACTCTCATGGGAAGAGACCACAGTCTGACAAGCAAGTCTCAGCACTGTGTCACAGTGCTACCCGTGGTCTGTGACTCCCTACCCTTGGGGCTCAGCCTTCAGATGCAGATGCATGTGGAAGAAAAGCACCAGGACTCTGACACACTATCACCATCTGGGTCTGATGAAAACAACTCAGAGGCGAGGCCACCCATTAAGCGTTGGGCACTGGCACCACCCTTTCCCCAGCCATTCAACATTACACGGACCCTAAGCTTGCAGGCAGGAGCCCCATGCATAGGAGGATGCATCTTGGCTGATGTGCTTCGACCTGGGGAAAGAGAAGTGTGAGGTAGCTGGGAGAAGGAGCACATTTGGGAGTTGCTGGGTGGAACAAGGAAACTGTCAGCAACTTCCAGCCCTTTCCCACATCACTCCTCCCTGCTGTGTACCACCCACAGGCTGCACAGAGAAGCTTATTGGCTTAGTGGCAGCTTCCCATGCCCAGAATTGCCACCATTGTGTCGCCACCATTGTGTCGCCACTTGGCTGCCCCCATCACTGAGTAATGCACATGGTGACAGAACTGATTTCCATTATGTACTGGTCTGTCTCCCTGACAGCTCTGCCAGGTGTCCACAGCTTGCTGCAGACCTGGCACACATGAGAGATTCACAGTAACCGGTCACAAAGGATTGGATGAACATCTCTAAGAGATTTGGATTCCTATGTTTTGAAATATATTGAAGAACTATGATGGTCATTAGGTTACTTTTCCTAAGAAGGGGAAATACACATTATGCTCATCAGTGTAATGTCAAGAAGGCTCAAATCTCTTGCTGCCCAAGCTATATTTGTTTTAAAACCTGAGTGTCAAAAATAAGACATACTAGTTATGAAGGCAAAAAGGTGAGCCTTTTGGGTTCTAGCATTTTGTTTTTTTCAAGCTCTTCTGTTTAATCTCTTTTTTTCCCTCCCTCCTATTTTTATTTATTGTCTATATATCTGACATCTGACCATGTTTATATTATCCTGCTTTAAGTTTCAGCAGACATACTTTAAATGTTGCCAAATCTTGATGGGTAGAGTTTCATTGTGTATGTCTGTGTATGCCACAGACTCAGAATTTTTGTGATCAGAAACTTGGTGGAATACCATATTTTGGAGAGAAAAAAAAGAAGTAAAGAAACTGAAGCCTGAACTTTGGTCTTGTTTACATCAGAGAATACAGTGAAATTGTTTTTAATTTCTGTGCATGTGACTGAGATCAGACTTTGGCTGAAGCCATGTATTCTGTCAAAAGCAGAAGACCATGGTCACCTTTGGGATATTGATTAATTACAACCACCGTGCTGTCTTTCCGGTGCAGGTGGTGCATTGTTATATCATGTGTTTATTCTCCCTAAGTATCTAACTTACTATATCTGCAGACTTCCCAGTCTTTATGACGTGTTCAGTAACAAGGAAGAAATTAATAGTCAAAATCAGCAATGAGCCACAGAAGTCAAATCTAGATGGGATCATAAGAGCTGTGGCTGGGGCGGAAGATATGGTTATAAGGTTTCAGCTCATCTAATTACTATAGAGAAGAACTGGATTGGGGGAAGATTTTGCCATCTACTAATGCCTGCAGGTGGTCAGCACCAACTTAGTTAGGACCTAGTGTAAGTACACACAAGTGTAAGAAGAGATTGGACTATTCCCCACGCATGCATGCAGGATTACAGAGAACAGCAGGAATAGCATTTACAGATTCCTCCTGACCTTGAATTCACCTCATCCTTTTTCAGTGCATAAACTACTGTAAATATCAGATGTGATATCTGATGCAGTTTGATGCAAGCCAGTACAAAATTGCTTTTAAAGAAGAACTTCCTCTTTTAGCAACTGGGTAAAGATGACCCAATTTCCGCTGTTTCTTACATGCATCAGGTCTCAGTAACTACTAGAAACACAGAATATTTTGTGCACTAATGACAAGGAGAAAAGGCTTGCATTGTACAAACAAGTACATTGTACAGATTTTTATCCTGGTAATACAATTCACCTCAAAACCTATAGAAAACTCCAAGCTGAGTATAATTTTAAAGGGTGATGAAGAGCTACATTTAAAAGTAAAAGACAGCTTTCCTAATTTCTGCCCCATTTCCCTACTGCAGAGAGGAATGAAAGATGTGGTTCCTATGGTGTATTAGAATACAGGTAGGGGCAGTGAAGGTCCACACACATGTTGCTTCCAAGAATATTGACACAAGTTTATCAAAATGCTGAGCATGTACAAAGAGATCCCCTGAACCTAGCTGTGGAGAAGAGCATGCTAGATCCTGGATGATTATCTACATTGAAGAAGTAACTGCTAGATGGTACGTTAGCAGTGATTCCCAACAATCCCCCTGTATTCCCTTCCTCTGCAGTATCTTAGGATGCCAGGAGGAGCAGCTGCAGCTCTTGGAGGCGGACATGTTAACCAACTCCACTCTGAGATCCATGCCAGTTTTCAACAGCAAGAACGGGCAGCCTCTGTCTCCATGCCAGAGTCTTCCTTAGTGGGACGATATTTCCTTTGCTCACCGTGTGTCTGAAGAACTAACACCCTCCTTGATCTGCTGCATCAACCAGTGCCTCAGTTTCAGCTAGGTTTCTTTACTCACCACCCACATCAGTCAGGCTCTGTCTCCAACAGTCGCTCTCCATATGTTCTTGTGATGGCCCAGCATGGGAACAGAGCCTTCAGGTCAAATTGTGAGGTGGAGACAAAAGAAAAGGATATAAAATCTGAAAGTGATTCCAAAAAGTGCATCCTTTTCCTACATAAGAATTAACTATACCTCACCTAATCAGTAAAAAAGGCATCTGAGAACAAAACCTATCCTCTAATGTGCAGAGGAATATCTCTAACTCGACTCATCAGAAGATTTACTGAAGAAAGAGCACAGTTACAAATATAATGGGCAATGCCAGGATTTTACAAGTGATAACCACTAAAATATTTTGCAAAAAATCAACAGAGAGACTATTGGATATTAAGAATGGTGAATTATGAATTAGCTTTTGCCAAATACTTGTCTTTTATCTTTGTTCATATCACAAGCTCTGAATTCCAATCTCTGTATTGATAAATTGTTCTAGGAACAATGGTAAATAGTGCAGGTACTGTGCACCACTAATTTAATGTCTGCCAGGTATATGGAAAAAATTTACCTGAAATACTTTAAAATTTACAAAAGTATTATTTTCTGTTCTCTATTGCATGCATGAAAAATGTTTTAAATTTGTAGTTATGCAAATTTTTTTAAATGTTTGTTTTTATTAGTTACTATAAGCTAGCAAATATTTAAAGAGTAAATCACCCAACTTCCAGACTTTATAGTTATACCCCTGCAAACAAGCCAATATACAACAGTAGTGTTTTTCTGTGTGTTCATGAAAAAAAAAAAAAAATAGGTAAAGAACAGGAAGAACCAAAGACTACTTTGAAGTTATCAAAGGAGATGAAATATGTATGGAAGTCTTTTTTTGTTTCAGCATGTCCAAGGCTGTTTATTGTATAGTTCATCCACTACATTTTCACAAATTGTGGAATGCGTTCACAATTCTGTGTGCAACACAAAAGTGTCATTGTTTAAAAGTTGATGTGTAGTACCAGGAAACATCACAGGGATAAGTTTTATCAAAAAGTGGGCTGGGCGAACCTGGCAAGTTGAAAGGTATCAGTAGCCAAAAGATTATCCTTTCCTGGTGGTCTCATTTTTACAATACCAGCTCCATTTTAATTTTGCTCTGTTGGAACATGAGCTATGTGCTGTTTCTGGAAGGAGATACTCTGCTTTCAAAACAAGGACAAAATCTTGTGACAAGCAGCAAAAGACTATTTGTTGATGTCTGGAGTACTCCAGAGGGTCTGATCTCAGCTGTATCTCAAGAGGGCTGTACACAGCCATGTAGGGCTTCAGTTTCCAAGTGGGTTACTGCTACTTAGCTTTCCCAGTGATGTTATTCTCTGTCTCAGGCATGCATTTCAATGAGGGGATTGCAAAAGTTCACTTTACAGTGCTGCTGTCGTTAGTCACAAAGCATGACAAACTAAGGACTAACTGCTTTCTTGTGCCACAGAAATGATCTTTTCTTTAGGACCTTGAATTTTATCTTTGTGTCTGCTGTGCCTTTGTGTAAATTTGTGTAAAGTCTGTGTAGCAAGAAGCCCCTAAAGCTAAAATCCTGACTCTGGTAGCTTAAAAAAAAAAAAATTGCCGTTGATTTTGGTTCAGGCAAAAGATGCTGGGACATTTACCTGGCATAGTTCTTTAAATGGGCTGATCTATATTAATTGATTATCCTCTGAATGGTAGAATTTTCTGTCTTTTTATCAGGGAAGTAACCATTATTTTATTCTGTGGCATGGAGTTTCAAAACAGTCTTGGCTCATTATACTCAAACAAAAAGTTATGATGTGTTAACAATAAATGCTTAAGTGAAGCAACTCTAGATTTTCAAAACAATACCCATGTTATGGGTGTTTTTGAAAATTCTGTTTTTCCCTGTAGATTCAAATTTCTCACCATATCTTTTCAATCTGTCTTTTAAAAATTGCTGTAGTTATCTCTAAAAGACAATTTATTTCGATTGATGAATGACTTGCTGTATTTTTTTTATGTAAGTTGATAATAATAAGTGAATAATTCATTCCTTTGAGACATGATTTCAGATTTTAATAGCATAAATTCATATATATTTTCCAAAACGAATCAAATGTCATGCTTTTTTCTTTATTAAAAAATTATGAGTTGCACTATTTACTCTCTGGCCTTTTATGAAAGAGGTTTTTCAGCACCTTTGATCATTCTTCATTTCTTATCTTTATTGCCTAATGTATTTCATATACACTAGTTTTCTCTCCTTCATGACAGAGGAATAAAAAACTGATGATGCTGCACAGTTATAATCCCTTAAGTGCTTTGTAGTAAAACACAAACAAGAGTCACTGCTGTGTGAAATAAATGTAAAATACTGGTCTGTATAAAAAATTGTTTTGTGGAAGAACATTTTTAAAAGGAAGAACAAGAAAAGAGGTGATGAAAGATTATGTCATCATTCTCCTAATGCACCAGTGCCCTGCACAACTAATGCCAGCCTTTAAAATGGAACTCAGATTTCATCCTTTTTATTTGGCTTTTTTATATTCCTGATTTGCCAGTGCATATAGGAACTGCTTTCATTAAAGGTTTGGGAAATAAAAGACTTTTTTCTTGTTTTCTTTTTATGCTTATACAGTGTTTATGCTGTCTTGGAATGTTTCTCCAAAGCATACTTGTTTCCAAAGGATAATGGCACTGGGCCCTTCCCTCAGTGGAGTGGGCAAACTAAACAGTATCATTTTCCAAAGAAGCAGCATCAACAAAAAGTAAAAATATAAACATTATGTGGAAAGTACCCAATTTTGCTGTTCAGTCCTCCTGACTAAATGTTCCTTCTGAATTGAATTTACGTCCACTGAGACTTCAGTTCTACAGTGCTCTGCACTTGTTCAGGCACCAACCCACCAGCAAACATCACCACAGCAGAAGTCACAACATCTTTGTCATCTTATACAGTGTTGTTTACCTACATTAATGTCACATTTGAAAGCCTTAATTTACAGTGTATGAATAAATAATTTTGTGACTGTGACTAATGTCTGCATGTTGAAAACTTTCAGTTAGAATGATATGGAAAATAATTCACAGAAATAATTTAAAGGTTTTTTTCACCTTACTTTGTAACCAGTTCCAATACTACTAGATGAGAATTTACATTACTGATGTGACCCTCATTTAAGCTACAAAATACATGCAGCTACCTTTACCCCAGCTACTGGCTTTTTCTCGAGTGGCAATGCCATTTTGTGTGAACAGTCAGGCTTACTGTATAAGACAGTAAAATCTGTCCTGCAGCTTCTGAGTATCAAAGTACTGACAAAATACCTCTAAAGTTGCTACAGCTTATGAGTGAAGCCCAGATTCTAGGAGTTCAAAATAATAGTAAAGACTTGATGTCATCACAGCCTATATGAGCCTAAAATAAATACAACTAAAAAGAAGGCAAATATATACTGAGTGTTCTATCAGAAGAACAAACAAACAAAAACACTTTCAAACTTGGCATTTAATATTTCAGAGCCTATTTCATGCTTAAAACCAAACCAAAGCATGCCAAAACTCACACTTAGAAACAATGTACTTTCATTTTGGAGTACTTTTAAACAATAATGAAACAGGAAAAGATTTGACAGGCTGGGAAGGCTGATAGCAACCCTTTTTCATGGCAAATCAGTTATGAGAAAATACACCAAGACTTGCCAGTTCCAGATTCAGTCACATTGTCTGTCTTTGGGGATGTAAACAGTTCCTTTTAGTGTATTCCATCCATCATGCAATCCAATACCTGGGAAGTCTGGAAACAGCCTTGTGAACTGTTTTATTTTAAAGTCTTCCACTTTGTATAATGCATGAAATAGTTCTTGGAAGACACAATCTTTTCCTCCCAAGAGAATATCAGGGCAATCAATGCAAAGAGCATCTGCATCCTCCTTTGCAAAAAAACCATTTCATGCAACATGAATAATCTCTCTTAAAAACAGAGGAACCTTCTTGTTTGGCTAATCCTTTCTGAAGTGACCTGAAATTCAATACAGCCTGAATAGTGTCAAGCTGAAGTTGTCAGTCATTTCAGGATGAGATCTATCATATTTAATGGAAAAGCATGGTACTGCTCACTTAATCCCACACCACTTAGATTGTCACACTGCAACCACAGATGAAATCTTCAAAATTTGGCCTACTAGTCTTTAACATCAGCAGGATGCTGGATGTTCATCAGTAGGATAGCAAACCTTGGAAATAAGGAGGTAGAAAAATACATGTGTTTTTCTTTTTCTTATTATTTTGCATCAACTCAGACATAGTTTAAAACTTATGTTTTTCCTTTTTAATTTTTATTACTAAACACACATTGACTAGATAAAGCAGATGTTTAAAATGTTAAGGTCCATCTTGTCCTTCATTTCCAGAGTCCAGTGCTTTAGTAGGTCTAACATAAGAGCCAGACCATCAGCTTTGTGTTTCTTTCTCTCAGCACAAAGGAAAATATTTAGGGTCTTGATTAAGCCTGCCTGCCAGCCATGCCCATTTGGGAGGCTGAATCACACCATGTGATAGTGGGATAGCTGAAAGTCCTGGTGACAGACACAGAGCACAGCGCAGAGCTTCTGGGCAAGGGAGGAGGCAGAGCATCAGAAAGAGCTGCACTGGGGATCCTGAGCCCTCATTAAGCTGCTGGGCTCGAGAAGCACCTTCCATGCTTCCCTCCCTGACAGTAACAGCTGCCATCTAACAGAGCCAGAGAAGCCAGAAAAAGTCTTCCTTGTGGCCTCCTGTACCTGGTTTTAGGAGGTAGGGGATCTCAGGGCAAAGGAATGTCTCAGTGTACCAGCTGGAATTTGTTGCTGTTGTGTGCTTCCCATACCATCTGATACAAAGGATAATTGATGTAGTTTTTCCTTAATTTTGCACACTGCACATACAGTAGGAAAAGACAACTCTTATTGTCCTTGTACAACTTCCAAAATCCAAAAGGATCAATTATATCCATAGGAAGCAAAGCCTCTGCCCTTGATGCTTGCCTGCAGCTTCTTTGGATCGGACACATCTGTGGAGCCATTAGCAGTGAGTGCCTTTTATGAGACATTGCCTCTGATATTTTTATCATACTCTCCAGACATTATATCGTGAGAGCACTGTCAGTGTGGTGCTCTGATACAGTATGACACGGAGTTTTTCCATAATGTAGCTGAAACTGTCACAAGAAATAGCATGGGTGGTATGTGAGGGTATTCAGCTTGTGTGCTGGGGGAGTTGTTTAAAGTAGTGAAAAGCATAATTTTGTAGTAAGAATCAAGGGACTTAGTCTGTGTTTCTTTTATTGTTGCCAATGGCAGCTTTTTTTACCCAAAGAGATTAAAATATGCTCTTAAGTGCCTGAAAAGCCCTGGAATGTGTGGTTTAGAGTAGTATAAAGAACTGACCTATAATTACAAATAGACATGGCACTAGTAATTTATTTGGTAAGCTTCTGAAATGCTGACTGTTTCATTCCTTCTTATAGATTGAATTTAGGTAGTACAAAAGCAGGCAAAGCAGGAAATCATAGTTTCCCCCCAGGAACTCAAACAAAGCATGTTTTCTCTGGATGTAGTCTGAGTCTGAATGTTTTCTTTCCTTCAGAATCCATGATACCAAAGCATCCATGGCTCTGTCTAGCCCAAGCTGAAACTGGTCAGTTGTTTCTTATATGATACTCTTAGTGACAGAGGTTGTCCACTTTATAACACTGGTCTCTGCAGATAAAGCAAGAGGTCAACAAGGAGACTTTACAGTGATTTGGGAGTAGCTTATAGAAATCACCTTGCCGTACAAACCCTATTGTAGAAAGCCTTGCCACCTTTGCTAGCATCAGAAAAGTCCAGACACTCATTGATTTCCTCAATTAGTGCCAAGTGAAAAGACTTTGTCAGAGACTAGTCAACAGAAAATGGCGGTCTTTGCCTTTACAGTTCAATTGATATACTTGTTCTGTCATTCATGTAAGACTGAAATGTACCCATCACCTACGACCAGAGGACTAGCCCTCAAAATATGGCTTAAAGAGTGAAACTGTGAATTCTGTCTTATAGTGACTGATTTTGTGGTTATTGTTCTAAGTCAGCTCTTCAATTTTTAAAAAGAAAGCAGATTTTTGGTAGTATATTGGACATTAAGAAGGGAAATCCACGGTTATTTTCATCTGGCATGTTGACTTACTTCAACAATGACAAATTCTGAGCTGAAATATAAAAATTAAGTATTGCAGCAATAGAAGAAAACTAAGTGCAGCTCTTTGTCAAGAAAGCTTAATTTTGAGAATTTCATGTTTAAGAGTTAAATAAGAATTCTTAATGCCAGTTTAAATAATGAAGGAGATTATTTCAGGATCTACATTTTGGAAGGAACCAGTAATAGCTGGATCAGTTGTTTGCTGTTATTCTTTTCAGCCACTTCCTTCTTCATGGTCCTCATAATTCATGAAATTACATTAGCTGAAACTCTGACTCCTTCAAAATAATTTTGCTTTTAACATAAAAATTTATCTTTAGTGAATACTATGACAGGAAGCGTGGTAGTTAAAGCGCATGGTATGTTTTAAAAAGTGTTTACTGTAAAATAAGGATTGTGATGCTGTGATGCTAAAGGTAGCAGCTGGAAATGGAAGATGTTCCTAACATTTTGTTCTGGTTTCAGAAGCAAAACCAGTGAGACACCCCAAGTCAGAAATACAATTTATTAGAAAAAGGGAAAATAAAACAAAAGGGAGACAAAATATATGCAGTAAAGAAAAAAAAAACCACTGACAGAGTCAGAATACAAACTGACACCCTGCTGGCAGCAGTCTACTTGCAATGGTGGCTGCAGTCCTCCAGGAGAATCAGTTGTGGCCCTGTCGAAATAGTGGTCCTGGAGAAAGGTGCAACCCTCTGCTGAAAGTCCAGTGGTGATGGATGGGCCTGTTCTTCCTCTGGGAGTCCAGTGGAAAGGCTGCCTTGGTGCTCCAAGTCTCAGGTTTTTATCCAGGTAGAGGGGCTCGGTTCCCCTCCGGATGGAGCATTTCCCAATGGGATGATGGAAGTTTATCAGTGGACTCAATGGCTCATTAGCAGAAGGCCTATCCCTGGAGGGAGGATGGGCCATGGAGGAGATAAGGAAACTGCTCTTGATGGTTTCTTATCAGCTGGCTTATCAACAGAAGATCACATCACCACCCCCCATCCCAGTTCCAACGGATGGTAATAGAATAACACACCCATGATTATATTTTACATTGCAACCCATGACACACTTGCTGAAGAGAAAGCTGGAAGTGTGTCTTCCTACACAGGTGCAAGCCCCACTGCCTGTGACCTCACAGGCAGATGGTGATGGGCCTGTTCCCATTTGGAAGTGATTTCAGTAGTGATAGTC
Source organism: Thryothorus ludovicianus (assembly GCA_013397245.1). Classification (NCBI taxonomy): domain Eukaryota; kingdom Metazoa; phylum Chordata; class Aves; order Passeriformes; family Certhiidae; genus Thryothorus; species Thryothorus ludovicianus. The sequence continues at coordinate 172,607 of VZTB01009797.1, forward strand.
AAGTGCTGTAATTCAGCAGGGCCTGCTGAGAGTTTTGCTGAAGGGTGAACGTGCTGCACCAGGCCCACTGCAATGCCAAGGCATTGAACCTTCAGCTAGCCATAGCAGCCTCTCACACAGGTATGCTCTCAGAGTCAAACTCGGGAACTGGGCTCTAATTTTGCCATTCTTTTGATATATTTAAGAAATTGCAACTAATTCCATCACAGATTTTCCCATGTATGGTTTTTAATGGGAAATTAACAGCACCAAAAAATAGTTAAATTTGATGTGTTTTTGTTATAAATTAATAATGGAGAGTATCCAGCAGCAGCAGAAGACAGATTTCATCATCTTTTTTTCAAGGATATAAAGGAGGTAACATGACAATCTTTACAGGAAAAGAAATCACATTAAATTTGCAGCTGTAAATAGGGAAGTAACACAAGAGATTTTACTTACAAAGAAACCTTGTTGTCAAAGACTCCTAGAACACAAAATATTTTGGTTCTGATATATAGTGGAGCATTACTCATTCCAGTTACACACATGAAGCAAAGCTAGGTGACAGAAAAAGAGAATAAATCTCCTTGCCTCAGTTAAGACTTATTCCCCATGCCAAGGGGTAGCACAAAAACAGCAATGTGGATATTTTTTATCTCCATACTGTCCAGCCTTGGTTTGGGTTCTTCTATAATCCATTTCTAATTTGGTATCTTTTCCTTCATTTTGCTGTTCGTTTTGCCTGTGGTCTGCTTACTTTGGCTGGTTACCCCTTCAGTCTTCTCTACCATCCTGTGCCCGGGCAGTCCTTCTTCTCTGGTTTATGATAACCTACTTGTTACTACTTTCTCCATGGATTTCTCACTGTGAATCAAATTTCTCCAAGAATATAGTGAAAGATAAGAGTGACATTTTGGGTAATGTTGCTGGATATTTATACTCTCAGAAAAGGTGAACACAAAGGACAGGTGAACTTTCCATGGTATTTTCATGGTGTTTTTGTTTTCTAGAGGCACACCAGTTTGCTGTGATTGTTACAGCTGACCAGAAAGTATGAAAATTCTGTGCTTGCATAGTACACTGAGGTGTATCAATATTTCAGGAGGGAAGCTGGGGGAGCACGTAACTGTGTTTCTTTTGTCATTTCTAGTCACCTCCAGTAACAACATGTGCAATGCACTCAACCATTAGGATAGTCAAATATTTCAGCTCATCGTAGAGTACAAAGAAGGAAGAGCTTGCATTTGCTCTTCTTATGTAAAAGCAAAAATGATTTCAGTAAAGATTGATCTGATGTATTGTCCTTTGTTTACCACAAAAATTCCTTTTTAAAGCAAGTGGATGTACTTCCATGTTCAAACATGAACTGATAGATCTAACCCTGCCCTACTTTTTAGGCTGTTAGTCGCCTGGACTGAGAATCTTACATGATAAACTTTTCATGAATTAGACTTCAAAGATTATAACTGAGAAAAACACTAACTTATAAAGGTGTTCTTTCATGCATAAGGAGAAAGGCTTATCCAGATTAATTCTCTCTTTGCACAGCTTATACTATTACCATGCCATGGGTCTCTAATACTGTTGTAGCTAAAAATTGGTCAGCATTTCTCCAACACTCACCTCATTGAACACTCACCTATTCTTTTATGCCTCTTAAATTTCATAAGGATATGTGTTTTAAATAATTTTTTTCACTGAACAAGTCCATCCCATGGATATTTATACCTCTAGTTGTATGAGATTGTACACTGCTTTATGTAGATTGAAAATATGCTATAAGATCAAAAACCAAACCAACCAACAAGCCACGGCAAAAAAACCCCAAAAAAACATTGGTGATGAACCACTTTGGTTTTTAATAAAGACACATTGGTGGAATAAATAAGTGTGTATTCCTATCAAGAATCTGCATTTTTTTTTGTCTTTCCACCTAATTTCCTTCATAATTCTAAAAGAAAATAAATGAGCCAAGTCTTATTGCACCCTGAAATAAAACATTGTTTTTAAGACTATCTGGATAGCAGGACTGAGAGACCTGATATTACAGGAGTAACCTGAAATCTAACCCCCTTACTACAAACCTGAACTTATCTTGTTTTATACAATGGCAACAGCTTAATTTCGAAAGTATAGAACTATACCAAAAAAACCAATTTTTTAATTTTAGCAGGCTTTATACTCCCTGAATCCCTCAAAAAGAGGTGAACTTTACGGGTTTGTTTTACAGGATATGCAAAAAGCAAGCACAAGTTAAGCTCCAAATGAGTTGACTTTTGCAATATGGAAACATGACATCCTTCAAAGTCCTGACCCCAGCAAAGCCAATGGAAATTCAGTTCTTTTCTTTTCACTAGAGATAGAATTACATTCTGTGTGGGATCGTTCAACACTTCAACAAACTGCTTGGAATCCTGAACAGCTTCTTAAAATATATCAGAGAGAGAAGCATGCTGAAAAGGATTGTTTTAACTTAGTTAAGCCACTTCTCTTAATCATGGATTTACTGACAGTGTGCCACTTAAGAGCAATATCAAAACAACAAAACAAACAAAGAATTAGCAATATAAAATTACTAGTAGGTAGTTCTTGAGACTTTGAATTACTATCCATTGAAGAAGTTGGAGCTGTTACTGTATATTTCACCCATTTAAAAAAAAACTAAATTCCATTATTCCATTATCTTAAAGCACAAAAATATTCCAACAGGATAAACTAAAATGCTCAAACTGGTAGACAGCAGATGAAGAGAACTCAGATATATATTATTTCTGTATAAAATTTTCCTTAAAATCTTAAAAATAGTGAGATCTCTGTAGCCAACCATAATTTTGCCCATAAACCTTCATCCTCTTAGCTAGTGGGATAGTTTTTCAGTGTTATCATCATGTTCACAATGTATGTAATACTTTCTGACTACTTATGTTGGAAATCCAGTTTGACTTTAACTCTGATATACAGTGCTTTCTAGTGAACATGAATATCTAAGCATATGATGAATTTGTCTTTCCTGTTGTTGACGGAGTAGTTGATGGAATAATTGAAGTGGGTCAGAAGTTAAATTAATTCTTGTGCAGGGTGCTCACCAAACACTCCATGCTTCCCTAGCACATTTAGCCTAAGCCATTCTGCAGAATGAAGTAGAAACTCAGCTATTAGTGGCTTGTCTACATTGTCATTTCTTGCTGTAGTGTGGTGATTCTGACTGTGAGGGAAAATACAGGATAAATATGGAATAAAAGTATAGAAAGGCAGGATTCCATAAATTATACATCAAAATTAAAGGAGTTAAGTAGGAGAAGGAGATACAAGATGAGTGATAAATAGATCATATCTACTGGGGAAATTATCAGGGAAATTAGGTGTGGCAAATAAATGTTTTTTCATTTCAAAAGCATCTATTTGTGTACTTATGTTGGGCTTGATGAGGTTATTTTGCTTATTAGATTCTTTCCTGATTATACTCCTTTTGAGTTTTTTGGGATTTATTTTTAATTATTTATTCCATACAGGAGAATGACATAATCAAGAAAAAAAAAAACAAAAGAAGAAGCAAATAATGTGAACAGAAGGGATAATGTGTTAATATTCAAGTCAAGAATATTAAATCTAAAATAGCAGCTGGCTGACACAACATTTGGCAAGGAGAACAATACCAGAAATAAGCATCTCACTGCTGGGTCAGGATTACTTCACATTCAATTGCATGAAATGTTTTACCATTTCCTGTAAGTAAATAAGGCATTGAAAAATCATCCAGCAATGCTGGGACATCTGCTATTTCTATGCAATGTCACAGCAGACAATTGAGAACAATCTGACATTGGCAACTGTTTTGGATTTTCATGTACAGCAACAATAGAGAAACACGTGGAAGAATTCTTCTAACTTATAAATGTCAGTTTGTTGCCTGCATGGATACTTCTCCCAGTTATGGCCAACAAAAGACCATACCCGGTGAACTGGGGTGGGATCAGGCCCAGCATCACAGCCGGGCAAGGGAGGGGATTGTCCCGCTCTGCTCTGCTCTGGGGCGGCCTCAGCTCCAGTGCTGGGGGCAGTTTGGGTGCCACAACACAAAAAAGACACTGAGCTGTCAGAGAGTGTCCAAAGGAGGCCACGAGGATGGTGAAGGGTCTGGAGGGGAAGCCGTGTGAGGAGTGGCTGAGGGCACTCGGTCTGTGCAGCCTGGAGAGGAGGAGACTGAGGGGAGAGCTCACTGCACTTACAACTTCCTTGTGAGGGGAACAGGAGGGGCAGGCACTGATCTCTGCTCTGTGTGACAGTGACAGGACTTGAGGGAATGGCCTGAAGTTATTTCAGGGGAGGTTTGGGTTGGATATCAGGAAAAGGTTCTTCACCCAGAGGGTGGCTGGACACTGAACAGGCTCCCCAGGGCAGTGGTCACAGCACCAGCCTGAGAGAGCTCAAGATGCGTTTGGACAATGCTCTGGGCACATGGTGTGACTCCAGGGTGTTTCTGTGCAGGCCTAGCAGTTGGACTTGATGATCCTTACGGATTCCCTTCAACTCAGGATATTCTAGAATTCTGTGAATACATTTTGTAATTACTCCATATGGCCTGAAATTCCTTAAAGGAATTTCTGTTGCAGTTAACACTGCTCTGACCTATTTTTTCTCTGAATCTGCTGACTGTGTTTCCAACCCTCTTACATGCTGTAATCAAATTCTCACCCACTCACACTGGACCCAGTAAAATCCTTTTCTTAAATTTTTGTATTTTTCTAATTGTGTCTTCGTTTTCCTGCTTTCAGGAATCCTTCCACTTTCTTCTTTTAACCTGTGCTTAGAAAAACCTTGTGAAGTCAGTCTGTAATCTTGACAGGTGCTGAGACTGCAAATTCCACAGCTTTTCTTATATTGTATGGCTTCAAATGAAGATGCAGGATTTTGGCACATATCAGCGTCAAATCACAATTCCTATTGTTTTGTCTATTTTATTCTTGAAGTTCACAATTCTTTTTAGCTAAGTCACTGTTACCTCCATGATCTCCAGTGCTCAAACTTCCACTTACATTTTATTTTTGCTGATATCAACTTTAAGTGAAAGAACTAATGTCAGACATTTAGGTCAGGTTCTAAACTTTGCCATTTCATGCTTCACTATTTAAAATAGACATGCAAAAAGCAATGGCTATCAAAAAACTCCAAGGGATTTTTGGCTGGCCAGGAGACAGCTTGTTTTGGCTAATGGAGGATGACCCATGACCCTGTGAGCCTTCAGGCTTCTTAACTGCAATGTACCATACATGGCCCAGGATAATCTCCCAAAGAGTGAAGGATGTGATAGCCTATTGCTGCACAAATTCTGATAGTGCATGTGACTGAGCAGATTTCTGGGTTAAACTCTAATTTTTGGTGCAGATTGTCTGAGATGTTCAGTTTGGGCATGTCAATCACAAAAAGGGGTGTGGGAGGAGGGCTGAATAGCTTGGTCCTCATGTTGATCCAAGGCCAGCTCCCAAACCATTTCAAGTGACCAAAAGGCATTTCTAAACTATACCAGCTGGAAGAAACATCTGCCAGGTTTGCATATCCCAGTGCAATTATGCCAACTTCCAGTCCTTGGACTGGAAGGACAAATTGTATGTAAGGAAATACCTAGATGCTAATATAAGGCTTCCTTGGAAATTAGGAATTTCTGTTCTGGGGGATGATAAGTTTTAAACCCCTTGATGATCCTATCATAGTCCTAAGAGTGTAGAAGGAGATGATATAATTTCATATCTTTATTTTCCAAGCTCTCAAGAGGCAAAGTATTCTGGATTTTTTTTTCTCATTATGCAGGCACACCACAATAACAACCAGTATCTAGAACAATGGTGTTGTCACGAAGTCCAGAGGCTAGTACTTGCATGGTGGCCCATGAGCAGGGAACATGCTGCCAAGAGAAATTCAAATAAATCTGTTTTTTGCTGGAGAAAAAAAAATTGGAACCTATTTTTTTGCCATTTCAAATAACAATAATATATCAAGGGAAAAGACGAAAAAAAGAAAGAGAAGGAGAAGGAGAAACATAAACAGCTGGAGAAAAGAGAAAAATAACTCTCGTGTAGTACACAACACTAGTAGGACAAATACAAAGAGAATAGGAATACCATGCAAGATATGTTATCATTGGCTACTATTATCCTCCTTATGACATATTGGAAGGAAGAAAATAAAAGATCAGAGTTGGAATCTTCACGGGTGTAAATCAACATCATTCTTTGATTGGAAAAGTTGTGACAATTTAGAACAGCTGTTATTTGGCCCATACTGTTTCTAGACTTTTTTTCTGGTCTTCTTTTTGTAAATCACAGCAATGATCATGGGACAGAGAATGGATTGACTACGAATTGTGAATCCCATGGGACATGACTGCTGTTTTGAGTTTTCAAAGTCTTTTGAATGCTTAATACAATGCTATTTGAATAACAAAATTTTCTTTGGCAGAAACCCTATTTGGTATCAGAACAACTAAATTATGACTTCAAATGATAATTACCAAATTGCATTATTGCTGGTTCATAATTGCATGTGTGAGTTGGGAGAGTGAAAAGTTGATTCGGTGTTATTGACCATGTGGGGAGAACTGGTATTCCAGGTTCAGAGAGTATCCTGAGTTCAGAGGGATTTAGTTTAGAGTTCAGTTCAGCTTGTGCTTTGAAAATATGCCATCTTCCTCACAAAGAACAATATGTTGTTTCTTAATTATTTTTTGTTCTATTTTAACCACAGTCCTTATATAAAGAGTACCACAGCCTAATATTCCTTTATAATTGTGATTATTTATGAATTATTTATTGCATACAAATACTACTTAGCAACAGCAGAGTAGTACAGAAAAAAAGAACATAAATTGTTTCTTTAGTTTACCATACTTTAAATAGGTATCTGTGAGATGTTAAAGATGGCAAAGAGATAGGTAATTACAACAGAGGAAGAAAAACAACAGTGTAAAAGAACACAGGAGAGCCAAAGGAAAATGCTGTCTGAAATAAGCTTCTTTGCAACTGCCTCTGTACAAGGTAAGAAAAGCAGGTTTTCCTGTGGTTCTGCCCTCTGCTCTGCTCAGGTGAGACCCCCTGGCATGCTGCATCTAGCTCTGGGGCCCCCAGCACATCGACCTGCTGGAGAGAGGCCAGTGCAAGGCCACCAGATTGGTCAGAGGGATGCAGCACCTCTCCCGCATGGAAAATTCTCAGAGAGTTCTGTTTGTTCAGCCTGAAGGAGAGAAGGCTTCAAGGTGACCTAACTCTAGCCTTCCCTTACCCGAAGAGACCCTAATGGAGAGGAATGTTCTCCAGGAGCATGCATTGGCAGAAGAAGAGGGAATGGTTTTACATAGAAAGAGAGCAAGTTTAGTTTAGGTATTAAGAAGAAATTTTTTGCTGTGAGGGTTGTGAGGCACTGGAACAGGTTGCTCAAAGCATCTGTGGATGCCCTGTCCATGGAAATGCTCCAGACTGGGCTGGATGGCCCTGAGCAACATGGTCCAGTGGGAAGCCTCCCTGCCCATGGCAGAAATTAGATGATCTTTGAGGTCACTTCAAACCCAGTTCATTCTATGATTCCGTGATTGTACAGAAATCAGCCTGAAACCTGATTTCTTAACCTTAAAGAAGTCATGTTAAGTCAGTTTGAAGAATCACAAGACATTTTCCCTTTTCCAGTAGGCATGTATAGTAATATGCAAAAATCTTTAATTCTAAATATTAATTAGAGTAAACGAAAGCAGAATTCTTCCTTGTTTTTTGTTGTTCACAGAACTATTTTCAATCTTACAGATGGAAGCTCAGGCAAATAGGTGGTTTTAGTAAGCTCTGGTAAACAGAGATTTGCCAAATAAGAAGTCATGTGAATGGGAATTTTTATTACTTACGTGAACGCTAATGTTCAGAAGCATCTTGTCAGCAACTGAGGAGGTAGAAACTCTCAATATCTGATCACAGAAATTATCAGATCCTACAGGTGAACTGGCTTTCTTCTAGGACAAAGCAGCACCTTTACTAAAGGTGGTTATCGTCTTGTGTTGATGCTCACACACAAAATACCTGTACTCAACCTTCTGTTTAAATGACACATTTATTTGCTGTCATCTCTCTCTATATATTGAAACTCTGTTACTCTTTTTACCCAAAATAATGCCTTTGATCATGGCAGAAGTCTTCAGAGAGTTTGTTTAAGAAGGCAGCACAGTAAGAGCAGTCTGTAATGGGAGTAGTGTGGCCACTGTTTGCGCCTTTACTTTTATAAGAGCCAAAGCAGACCACTCGATATTCTTACTTGTTGAGCTAACCCAGCAAATAAGCCCTCACTTCTGAGTGAACTAAAACAGAAAAAGAACTGACATTTACTTTTCAAGGAATGATTTCAGGTCTAGATTTAGCCATCATTGTGTCGAGTTCTTTTCATATAGGTAGATGTGCAGATAGATGCGTGTTTTTGTGAGCAATTGCATACCTGTATGTGTTGCCTGAGATTCAGTAAGACAGGAAAACAGCAAGCAGCAACCTCTCTAACTGCTTAGAAACACTCTGTTTTGCTCTGTGTCCCCTGAGTTCCCTCCACAGAGAGTTATTGTAGAACTCTTCAATACAGCAGAGAAGTAACAGGCCCAAATACACTGATCAATCCCCAAAGTTGAAGCTTTTCTGCCCCAACTTTTTAATGAGAACTTGCCTTCCTTTTAGGCCTTTATTACAGTTAGCTGGTTTACAGAGTGTTTTCTCTAGAGTGTTTTTTTTAATCATTATTTTAGCAATTACTTAGAGACTGCTTGAAATGTCTTACTTTGATCTAATTCAGGAAATAGAGTGTTCTGCCAAGGGATTCACAGTAAGCATGGATTTAAACTCTCTCAAAAGAATGTTATTAATTGGGACATCTTCAAAACAGTCAAATCAGTAGTGGTGTACTGGTTAAAGCTATAAAGTTCTTTATTAATTCACGGGGTTTCTGTGACCGGAATTCACTTTTGGCTCTTACAATAAGTTTATGGCGGTACAGATTTTGCTTGAGGCTCAAGTGAAACATAATATTTGGTCTTAATCCAAGTTAATGTGTTCCCCAGTCAGGATTTCCTCTAATGACTCATTCATACCCCTAATGAATTGAAAAGGATATGTGTAAATTGACATTGAACCTAAACTCCAAGGCTTTTGACTTTTTATCTTATCTCTGAATTGGCACCATACAACATCTTTATATTCTAATCACACTGAAAAACCAACTCTTCTTCCTTGTTTTTCTTGCCTAATGAGCTCACATCAGAGAATATGTGTCATATTTACACGATGGGAGAAAAGTAGAGTGTAATTCTGGGCAGCCAAGCACATGTATTCCCAGTATAAAACAGTAGCCAAGTAATCCCACAAAGCTCTAATGCTGTAAGATAATGCAAAAACCAGTTGGGTTCAGCTGCTTTGTGGGATCTGCTTCTGTGCATGCTCTCATCCTCTGAAGAGTGCAAATTCTCTTGCCCCTTAAACAGGAGCATTCCCCTAGCAAGTGATCTGGCTTCACTATGGGAGGGAGAAGGAGCTACACCAGGACAGTTATGGAGCAGATATGTAAGCCATTGCTTCAAATTCTGTCTTGCCTTGTGGCAACTTGCTAATGTGGCCACATTCAAAGGTGGTCTTGGTACATAAAGCAGAGGGAAATTGGATAGAAAAAAAAGAGAAAGATTTATTACGATCTGTAATTTGTTGTGAGGCTCACATTTAGAAGCTTTCTGATTTGCCAAAATGAATTTTCAGAATGAAAATCTGTGATGTCAAATAGTCACAAATTCAAGGTTGTAGGCTTATATTACTGTCAAAATATCAGGGAAGCTTTATGGAATCCTTTATAATCTATCCAAAAAACTTGGAAGGAGGCTTGAAAACATACTGTAAATACATAGATGGTAAGAAAACCTATGAGAATGGACAGCTTCCTATTTACATTGGGCAAAGTCAGAATCTCAAAACTCAAACAAGCTGAATGAGAAGATGAACAAAGCAGACATAATTTAACTGTGAAGCTAATGATCTATTACAACAATGTTGTTAGGAGTGCAGTAATTAAGATTAGATTGCTTTCTGAAAAACGTTCTTGAGTTCAATCAGGAATTGTGGGGCTTTATGCCAGAAATCAGAGTAACTGATTATGGTAATTGCCCTTGACCTTTTGAAGCAGCAGTACCATGTACTAGCTTTCCAGACATATAGTCTATGTTCAGTTCTTCTGCACAGCTGTGCCAAATGTGCGAGCAGGACCTTGGATGTCACATTGTGAAATTCTCTATGTGATTTATCCAGCAGAATAGATCAAATAAATAAGCATTTAATAAAGCCCAGGCTTGAGTCTCCTCTCCACCCATGATGCTGACAACTAAATGGCCTCTTAAGACTGCAGAAAATACTTCTTGCCCAATTCCAGATATAAAGCTATATGCACTGAAAGATGGTTTTGAACTAATTATTTGGGGTTTTTAAGCCTCTCTCTTCTTATGGATGAGGAACTGACCTGCATCCTTTTCAAGGCAAACTCTTGCTTTCTGAATTCTGCTGATGTGACATTGGTTCACTCTGGGCTAACAGATCAGGTTCAGGATTACAAGCACCAAAAACAGTGCAGAAACACAGCAGAAAATCAACTGTTTTATTGCAGTTCCAGCTATGTAGTCTCTATTTTTCTTCAGATATGGCAGTTCCATGAATCTAAGATGGTCAGCTTACTCATCAGCATACGTGTGGTACCATCTGTCATAATCAAGGTGAAACAGTCAATACTTCTAGCTGTCTATGCAATATTGTCATCATTGTCTCAACCTAACAGAATTGTGCCTATACCATTATTTGCTATATTCTTATGTGCATCTAAAAAATAAAATGTTGTTTTCCAAATTGAGCAAAATATTTTATATATTTATTGCAAGGTAGAATGAAAGTGGGAAAAATTAGGAATGATGCTTTTCAAAAGTTAGATGAATGGTTGACTTGATCTGTGTCCTGTTTACTTCCACTCAATCTGAAGACAGGAACAATTCACCTGGTTTGGAGTCACTCTTTTGAAATCAGTATATGAATTCTGTAATGCTCTAAAAACAGTAGTTGCTCTTACTGATTCTCAAAGCTAAATATGTTTTTAATATTTTTTATTTCTTTTTTTTTTAAAGAGAATATATGAGTGCCCCGATTACTTCCTTGAATGACTGTTAATCATCATGGTTCATCATTTGACCTAGCTAAAGCTTGTTCTTTGTTTTTTCAAGAGATCCCTTACATTGTAATTTCTAGATTTTGCTTTACATTATACTGTTGGTGATGTTCCTTGGTGGAGATACTATACATCAGCAGTCCTAGGTCACTATCTGGAAGTTCATAGGCTGCCTATATGTATTAATCACATAAGGTCCTTAAGGTTAACAACTGTTAGAGTTACCTGTAGAACACTCACTCCCAGCCTTCATGCTCTGGAAAAAATGACAATGTACTATATGTTGCTGGGCTCATCTCTTCCAGGCTTCTGCTGCCTCCTTTCTGTTCCTGTCTACCTTTTGCTCCACAAGACTGCTGCACACATCCAGGAGCAAGTGTAGAGGCACTAGTGTTGGCCCTGCTGAGGAATAAAAAAATCTCCTGCAGGAAACATCTCCATGGGCTTTGTGCTTTAAGTATAGTGTGGTCATGCATTCATGAGCAGTGTCATCAGGCACCACACTTTTAAATCTCTCTCAAATTCACCTCCCAGAAGAATTTCAAGAGTAATGGAGGGTTTTGTCTTGTGTTCGTTAAAGTCAATGTGATCACTGACAGATGCTGTGATTGCTGCTGGCTGCCATGGGCCCTTGACATGTGCCACAGATCAGTCTGTTCTCATGTGCATCTGGCCATACTCTGCAGCTGAGACAAATACTGGCCTTGGTCTCACCACAAAGGAATACCGAGGTTCAACAAGCCACTAAGTGATCCTGGAGAGACCTACCAGAAAAATAACAGGCAACTTTACTTTACCTTATTGGGAACAGGATTATCAATGACAAGCTTTTTAGGATTTCAGCAAATGTTTGTGTCTGCACACACAGCAAGAAGAGAGCTAACATTCTGTGATTTTATTTTAGACAAAAAGTAATGATGGGACCATATAACTGGCAGTAAAATTCCATCCTGAAGTTCTTACAAGAACTGAAGTTGCATATTGTAATTTCAGGGTTTCTTAGTCATACAGCCTAATCAGCACTTCTTATTTAAACAATATTTTCAGCAATGATTTCAGAAGTACATTCACAAACAGGGTTACTAGTACTAGTTGAGATACCATTATGCATAACACATACAAAGACACTTGGAAAGCTTTTATCTTACAAATTGTATTTGCATATGAATGATATTTATAGAGTCTAAATTGAAATAAGATTGTTTTGGTTTTGTTTTTCATCAACACTGTTTGTCAGGCATGCTATACTCCTGTATGACATTGTATTTTGGAGCTGACCTGCATTCCTTTCAAACCATTTAATCACACACAGCTGACCAACATTCCTGGATAAAACCACCTAATCAAGTGCATTACAAATACCCCAAATGGCTGCTAATCTCCATATATGTACAAGTGTGAAATGTGTAGTATCCAGATATCCTTTTCCTAAAAGCAAATGACATAAAAGCAGAAGACTTGCCCAAAGTGCTCCTTTCACCACAATCAATATGTAGAGGTGGTTAAGACAGTTTCGCACCATATAGCAAGCCTTGCACATAAACATTAGAATCCATCATTGTAATTCATATTCAGTTTCTACACATCTTAAAAATGTAATTTAAAAAGAAAGAAATATAACAGCTTTCCATCGCTGGGCAAATATATTAAATAAGCTGAAAATGCACAATGCTGCAGCTCCTAGATAGCTTAAGTAACGTATCACAGAGGACTGTATTTCCTCTCATGTCCAAGTTGCTGTGTTCAGATGACAAGCTTCTCAAGGTTATTATTGTCTGATGACTGTGTCGCAGGATTAAGCAGAATTAAAATAGGGGGAATAAGGGAGTTTAGGCACTTTCACTAGAAATCTTAGCTGGAGGCTAAAGTGTTTCCCCCATTTCCAGAGACACTTGTCCAGAACAGTGCTACGTGCTGACTGATGTGGGCATACTTGTGGTACTGAGTGTGCTCTGTGTTTTCTGTGGGTAGTAGTTTTCCAAAACGCCAAACTAGCATAAATTCACTTAAATTTCCTATATGCATCTGTTGGGCCTTTGCAGTCCTTGCTTGTCAGAGTAAATGAAATTTAAGATGTTCTGTGTTTGAAAGGTAAAAGCACGCAAAAGCAGTGGAAGGCGGAAAGTATAGAAAGGGACGCACTTTAAAGGGACAGGATGGAAAATGTGCCTAAGAGAAGTTAGGGGGAAAGAAAACCGGCTAAATCACAAAGAAAACCCAGCCAAAGGTTCACTTTTCTGCTCTTCTCCTGCTGCCATCAGATGCCTGGGTGGCAGGGCGTTACTCGGCCTAACCTGTTTCTTCATGCACCGTGTGGCGTCTGAGGTTCGGCCCGGCTCATCGAGCACCTGCAGCGGTGGGGTGCAGAAGCAGCTTGAGCACCACTGCGGGAAAAAGCGCTAGTTTCTTGCCAAGGCAGGTGGGACCAGCTCGATGGGAAGGTGTACAAAGATGCCACCGCATCCGTTCTCGTGAACCTATGAACNACGCCTCAAAACAGAAAAAAATTAAAAAAAAAAAAAAAAAAAAAAATATCTACCCCCAAACCCACGGATTTTTATTTTAAACAGATGTGAGCGGATTGAACTCGGCATTTTCAGGGCCGAGCTCTGCATTTCCATTATTCTTAGCGCAGCGGGATGCCACGTGCTTCGCATTGGACACGCCGGAGCAGCGTTTTCAGACGGCGCGGGCAATCGCTCCCGAGGCGCGCAG
>VZTB01009797.1:187096-202208 GCA_013397245.1 Thryothorus ludovicianus
TGAAATCGGGGCTGAACGCGGCGGGTTTCACTGGGGCTGAGCGCGTACGTGATGTCAGCCGTGCGAAGTGCCGCCACGGAGCCCCTGTAGCGCAGTGTGAGTCGCTGACGCTCGCAGCCGCCGCAGATCTGCCGCTGCTCTGCTCGGAGCCGGGCGTCCGGCGGGCACCCAGCCGTCAGCACCCTCCTGTCCCGCCGGGCACGCCGAAACCTGGGAGAAAATCAAGTAGGAGTTGCATGTTTGTAACTATGGGGAGACAGCTGCCGAGTTGTCCGGTACAAACATGCTCCAAGGCTTATACGTGGGTCAATCCGAAATCGCGTTTTTGCACCAGCAGGGATCAAACCTTTTTCATACTCGCATCAATGAATGTTTCATGTGAGCAGATGTAATTTATATAAAGAAGAGCTCGAGGATCAGGTTCTGATGGTACTGGATGTAAACCAGCACCTAAGCAGTCTCAGTCTTCATTGTCAGTGTTATCACCTCAGAGCACTTTCAATGGTTGGCTTACAGCCACGTCTCTTACAGAGATATTAATCAGTCACAACTGTTCCTCAAAAAGTCCCCTCACCCCAAAACCCTCGAGGAAACTGCTAGTGCCTGTGTTTTCTGTGGAAAATCTTAACATCTTAACCTCGTTTTGTACCTCGGCATTCCAAGAGCAGAAGGTAACTGAAAAAAAAAAAGTTTCTAAAAAATTATTCTGAAGCAAATGACTTAACTGTTGGACGTTTTTCTGTTATTTAAATGACTGAAGATACACAATCATAGAATTGGGAAATAAAAAAAAAAAATGTTTTGTGCAAATGGCGCTGATCCTGCAGCCAGAAATTATGTTGAATGATGTACATGCATTTAGCCTTGTGCAGCATGCTGTAACAGGCTTTTAATGATGTCCTGCCCTTGCTGAATTTAGGAGTTACATGTACTGCATGTGCTTCCAGCTAGCCGTAAAAAGCATGACCTGTTGCCTTACTACCACCCATCAACATGAGTTTATTCACCCTAAAATCCTCTGCAACTAACTCATGTGTGAGCTCATGGTTGGTGAACTTGGTAAGCCACTTCTGTCTTCATACTACTAAACCTGCAAATACACCCTGTGCAATACTGGAGCCATATTTTGAAGATCTAGCATGTAAGCTGAAAAACTAATTTCAAGAGCAGGCTTGGGGGATTGCTTAAGAGGTAGTTCAAACAAAGTGAGAAGCACTTTTTATCTGAATAAAACAATTAGAATTTGACCTGTTTAGATGTCAGACATTGCATCATCACTGTAGTTACAGTACAAAAATTGTACCTTTTCCTTCTAGTATTCCTTAGTTAGCACAGTTAGCCCATGTGTGGAAAGGCTTCCTTTGTAAGGTGTGGTATGCTTAATTTCTGCATGTTTTTGTGTGCCAAAAACCAGCTTATGCAGACTGACCACTCTGCTTAATACAGTCGCTTACACTGTTTTAAGTTTGCAGTTCACTTATTTTTCAGGAGTTTATGATTTCTGGTCTGTGTCATTGATTCAGTGTGCCACAGAAAGCATGTGTGTGACTTGTGGCTTATTGAAAAAGTGAGTAAAATAGAGCTTCAGCAGAGTACTGGCCCAGTGTAGAGTTATCTCCAAATTCAAGGAGCCTGTTAAAAACTTATTTTTCAAGCAAGTAGTTCAGTGCAGGTTACTCAAAATTTTTAGAGGTTTCAAAAATTTTGGAGGTTTCAAGTATCATTTTGGCATAAGGAGATGTGCAGTCTTTCAGGTAAGGAAGTTCTGTAGAAGATGGAAGTTTACATTAGCTAGAAGCTGCTTGTCTTAATATTTTTTTCTCTAATGATAGCAACATGGAAAAGTATGTAATGAGTTCTTCGGGGCCAACTTCTGAGTTAACAAAGAGCTGCATGTAAAATTAGACTGCTTGGATAAGGTGACTGAAGGTACCCTTGAAGATTCAGTCTCTTCTTGGAGTAATGTGGATAAGTGATAAGTCATTTTTTTCATAATTGCAAAACCATGGTCCCAAATATTATGTATTTTGTAGCTGTTTCTTAACTGGGCATTCAGCAGAGCATGGAAAACTACGAAGTGTCCCTCTGCCTTGCAATTATCCAGTTTTCCTGGCAGCTGAAATCCATTCCTATGCAGGCTCCATAGGTGCAAGAAGTCTTCAGGTGGAATACCATCTACATTGGCACAGCTCTCTTTCTCATAGTCTTCTTCCAGAATGTCTCAGACCTATACCTACTTCTACAGCAACTCTGTCCTTCCACACTTTTCTGATTAGAAGCAGGAAGGGGGAAAGCATGACAGCCCTGCTGCAACTGCTATAGCCTCTGTCCTCTGAAATGGAGACACACGTGTAGCGCTGCCTCCACATGTGAGGAGATGCTGGCAAGAAAGGGGGAGCAGACAGACAGAGGTGGCCCTGTGGGGTGACTCTTGCTGTGACAGACAGCAGCACAAAAGTCCTGTTGGCAGTGGCGTCAGGATGATGGTACCTGTGACATGGCTTAGTGTCATGGAGTCACGAGCACAATGACCAGTAATTCATCAGCCTTTGTGGGATACAAAAAGTTATCTCCCTCATCTGGCATTTAAATGTTTCAGCTGACTAGATGAGGTGTGTAGCAGAGCTTTATCTGCACCCTTGTCTGTCTCTGATTTTGTGCATGAAGCTCCAGAGGCAACCCATGAAACATCACCAAGGAGGCAGAGACAATTATTTTTTTTATTTCAATTTTACTAGAATAAACCTGCATCTCTTTTCAGGTAGATGTCAAGAGGAGATTATTCTCATGCTTCGTTATACAGCCATGATAATTAAAACTAATGCCAAGTAAAATAAAAGTTTTTATTTTTCATGTGCAAGTCTCTAAGTAATCTATTTGCCAGTGCCTTACTGTGTGTTACTTAGCAAATACAGCTTTTTTAGGGTTGAAATGTATGTGTTCATTGTCAAAATAAAAAATGTGTTAGAAAAAGTTGAGAAACACTGGATTTTGGAAGAGCAAATGGTAGTTCTTTTCAATTCTTGTCCAAATAGGACCATAACTAAACTAAACTGAAGAAAATGGTGCTTGGGTAATGGGCAAGAGGATTTGGAATAACATTGTGTCTGCACTCCCTCTTTTTCTGACAGATCTATTGTTTCACAAAGGAGGTAGAGAAGATAGGCTTACATGGAGCAAGTGCATAGTAAACATAAGGGAATTTCTCTTTAAATGCAAATGTGGTATACAATAGATTTATATACACAGTGGAACCATTGGAAACAAGAAGATAGAACATATGCATCAGACACTTTATTGATTTAAGTCCCTAAGAGAGTTTTAAACTGAGGGAGAGAAATAATTAATTAATTTTTGTGGTAGAAATACCTTATCTATTTACCTGTCTAAGGTAGAACATCTACAATAAAACTCCAAGTGATTCAGAGGTCTGAAGGTCTTAGAGTTATCAAAGAAAAGTACAATTCAGTTGTCACAGTTTGGCAATTGGGGCAGTCCTTCATTAGGTATGTTTTCTTGTATGTTAAGGAGTATTTACAAAAGCTTATTTTGAATATGAATATGGTTGATTTGCACTTCATAAAGAATTGTGAAGCAAAGCTTGGAAGTGTATTTTTTCTGATTAAAACAGAGCATTAGGTTAGTGAGGTTTGCTGTAAGCATTTCCTTTTTGGTTCAATTTCCTCCTTAGTTATTGTTTGCTTTCAAACTGCTGGCATTATTTTTGTTTATACCAGATAAAAAAAGCATTGTCTTACTTATCTTTTAAACTCAATACAGTGTGCTACATTATCTCCTCCTATATATAAATCCTCCCCCTTCTTCCCCTTTGTACTTTATTGTTACTGAATCATTCTGGAGCTTTCCGTTTAGAATGAAATTCTAACCAGGAACTTAGCACTTCCCTTCAACCTCCCCCATTTTAACCAACTTGTTTACATCTGTGACTAAAAATCAGGCTGTGCTGCATAGCTTTCTTGGGGCAGGCTGCCCAGCAAGGTTATGAAGTCTTCTTCCTGGACCAGCCTGGTCATGATCCTGTGCAGCCTGCTTTATCGGGAGATTGACCAATGATCAGTGATCTCCAGAGGTCCCTTCCAACCCCAGTCATTCTGTGAATCTGTGATGTGCATGACAGGGGCATGCATGTGATTGTGATTTGGTGCTGTAGGTCTCTGCAGGTTATTCATCCATGTTTTGCAGGATCTCACCATACTGGCCTCAATTTTTTTAGAATAAGGAAATACTTTTAGCTGCTTATATGTCCATGTACATACCTCATGTTCTCTTTTATTAAAATCTGCATGCAAATATTCTGCCTTTTGTATGCTATGCTGTCAGTTCCAGTTGAGTCACAGTAGAAAATTTATGAAGATCCGATGAGCTGCTTTTGAATGGGCTCAAGATTTTAAATATTGAAGTTGTCAGCCTTTTGAGACACTTAGTTGAATATTTGTAAAAGCAGTCTCTAAGATGCATTTAAAAACAAACAAAAAAAAATGCGCCAAACAAAGCAAAATATGTCTGGGAAATATACCACACACAGAAGCAGAAGAGTGCTAATAAGGTAAATAAGCTGTGTCATATTCCCTGATCCATATTCTTCTTTGCTAAGTATAAGTGTACTCGTTTCTCCTCTTGTTACGTGGAAAGAGTCTTAAGGTATGTGTCAGAATTATGTTAATGTCTAGGATATTACCATTTTGCAAACTCATATGCTGAGCTCTGGATAAAGCACAATATTTGTGCTTGTTGCTAGGACATGGCCAAAAACTTATATTGAGTTACAGAATGGAATCACCGGGAAAATGAGTTATACTTCATCATTAATTATTTGCTTCTTGTTAACACTGGAACTCTGACAGGCTTGGTGCTGTGACACTTTCCTGGGCAAAGAACCTTCACCCTCTGTGTGAAGAACCTTTTCCTAATATCCAGTCTAAACTTCCCCTGACACAACTTCAGGCCATTTCCTTGTGTCCTTCACTGATCACCACAGAGCAGAGATCAGTGCCTGCCCCTCCTGTCCCCTCACAAGGAAGTTGTAAGTGCAGTGAGCTCTCCCCTCAGTCTCCTCCTCTCCAGGCTGCACAGACCGAGTGCCCTCAGCCACTCCTCACACGGCTTCCCCTCCAGACCCTTCACCATCCTCGTGGCCTCCTTTGGACACTCTCTGACAGCTCAGTGTCTTTTTTTTGTTGTGGCACCCAAACTGCCCCCAGCACTGGAGCTGAGGCCGCCCCAGAGCAGAGCAGAGCGGGACAATCCCTTCCATGTCCTGGCTCATGATGCTGGGCCTGATGCCCCCAGGATGTGGGATATTATTCTTTTGTTATCAAGAACTGAGAGTAGTGCTCATGTAAGTACCATATTGACATTTATAAGGTAGAAGAATTCTTCCACATGCTTGATGCACACCAGGTTACAGTTGGGCCTTTTGACTGCCAGGGCACACTGTTGACTCATAGCCAATTTGCTCTTGATCAGAGCCATTAGATCCTGTTCCATGGGATGTTTCATTCCTTCTCCAGGCTCTCAGTCTGTCCTTACAGCCAGAGTTGCCCTGGCTCAGGTGCAGAATATGGCTCTTCATATGGTTGATTTTTTCCCAGCCTTATGAGTTGTCAGGGTGTCTGCAGGGCATCTTTTCAATGGAGTCAGGAGCTCCTCCCACTTTAGTCGAATGTGCTGGAATGGCGCTGCCTGGTGACTGGAGGTTCTGCTGTGTTTGAGTGCTGAGATACTCAGGTCCAGACAACTAATTGGAGCACAACTGTGCATGTGCTCAGGGTTTCCACAAAGAGATGGGCAGCAGCACAGAATGTTTATCCCTTCACCCAAAACTTTATGTATTTCACTAGCTCACTTCATCCTGTGGTAAATTAGCCTGAATGAAACTCCTGCTGCTGTTATCCAATTCCTACCAGATCTTTAATTTTCTGAGTCAGCATTAGCTCTTGTGTGTCTTTATACTCTCCTGGTAAGGCAGCAAGGTATGCTGAATAACTTGTCTTAACTTGTCTTCTGGTTGTGATTTAGCAAAATGCACACAAAATCTACTTAGGGTGAGTCAGTCACTGTGCAATCAGTTTAAGAATATGTGTGGATCCCTTTGGTCACTTGCTGGACAAATGGTAGTGAGCCATCCTTGAGAGGATGTAGTGTCTGTTGTACTTGCTAGTTTGTAGCCAGTAGAGCCTAGAGCCAGGAGAGTACTTTTAGTGTTGCTGCCATGTAGTGAACCACTGTTGGGGGAGAGGAGGTCCTGAATTTGAAGGATTTTATCAACTCTGGGTTTCTGCATCACGGTAAGTTCTGCCACTTTAAGAAGCACTAACAGATAGAGGTGTTGGTGTCTTGATGTTCTTCAGAAATGACTGGCCTTGAATCAGTAGGTAACATATATGCCTACTTGGCTTAGGGAACTTGACTTACAGAACCCAGCGCAGGAATGGAGAGGAACAAGTGCTGTTTACATGTCATAAAGTTGTGTCCAGCTGCCTGCGGAGTGTACAGTGTCTCTTCATCAGACAGTAAAGCTGGGTGAATTGCTGTCCTTGAAGGTTCAGGTTAATCTGGCCTGACTCTGTGAATCCCCACAGGAAAGGCCAACCAATGGTACAGGAGTATAAGGGAAGTCCTCCAGGAGTACACAGGAAGCAGATTGTGCAGAGGGAAGAATTAGCACAGTTCCAGCCAATGAAATTTAGCAAAATGGACACTATCTCCGCCATATGTTCCTCATCAGGTCCCATATGCTTTACAGTATGCTTCCAGGCTTTGCTTTTTGAAAATGCAGTTTTTAGATGAACATATCTACAGTAGCACTGTTTCTGGATGTGTCTACACTGTAATCGAGTAGTGTGATTGCGGGACATGCAGACAGCTCTGTAATTGCTTTGATCTGTATGTGATGTGAAGACATGCCAGTCTAGACTTACGAGAGGGTTTTCCAAGCCTTCTGGATGGATTATTAAACCATGCTGAAGTCTGCTTTCATCTGTCTCCACTGCTATTTTTAACTGCCCTCTCTAGATTTGCACTGTCGTGGATACGCCTATGCATGCTGACATAAATTCACAACTGCATGCCCACTTCGTGCCTCCTGCAGTATTGTTGGTGGATGTTCTGCATCTGGGTGCACATCCCCTATTCTTTGTCCTGAGGTAGTATGCTCCTCAATGCAGTTTAACTGACTGTTTCACTATTTAATTCCCCTCTGTAAGGAATTATAGAAAGGGCAGTAGAGTGTCAGAATTCTGGCAAATTTCCACTCCAAAAATTAGTTTTATAGTCCCTATTCCAAATTTGATTGTTAAGTTCAGGCTTAAAGAACTGTCATATCCAGGCCATACATTTTTGCAGGTGTTAAAATCCACTGAGAAACCTGGTTAAAGGAGCAATGTTAGAAAGTGAGCATTTTAAAATGTTCTGTGTCAAAGCATTGAATCTAGAGCGCAATTATGGGCGGAACAAAAAGTGAAATTACATGAATAATAAGAAATATCAGCAATAACAGTAAGGTCATTATAATATATAAAACACAATCCAACTCTGTTAAAATGATTTGAAATTGTTTTTAAGAGAAGGAATGTGTATGTTTTTTCAGCATTTCAAGGAAGATCCTTGCACTTCTAAGAGTTTCTTGTTTTGTTTTCTGGGGGGTTTTTTTGTCAGTTGTGTTTGTTTTTTTTTTTACTTTATGTAGTAAAGGTTATTTTTGGTTTGTCAGATTAATTGTTAAGTTACTACATATGCTTGAAAATTAAATCAGTGAACCTTCTTATTAAGGTACTATATTATATTGTATGAGTGATATTTGACAACAGGTATACTCACACATCAGATTTTAGTAGAATTTTTTATGCAGAAATTGGTTTTCTTTCCTCATTAAAAACCAACCAACAAAAAAAAACCCTCAGAAAAGAGTAAAACTGATCTCTGACTGAGGATATAGTCTGAAAACATCTGTCAAATATCTAATTCTTTTAATGTGCAATTTCTGTGCTATTTAACAAAGGAGAAAATGTGGCTTAAAAGTTAGAACATAAAAGGATTAATCACTGCCATTTTTTTTTTATGCCACAAAAATATTTCACATAAAAGCAGTACTGTTAGACAACGAGGAATACAAAATAGACTAACAAAACATATGTTACTGTGACATGAGATATGCTGTAGAGGAGTAAGGTGAAGCTGGGCTTTTCAGCCTGCTGGAATGCTACAGCTTATTTGTCTGTCAAGAAAGTATTTTGTTTCTAGATAAATGGTTAAACTGAAATAGATAAAATATTCTCTAATCTGTCTTCAAACAATTCTTTAAAAGAAGTGTTTCTTACTCCTGTCCTTGACACCTTTCTGAAGAAAAAGAACAGCCTTAGTTCACTGGATGTTGCACAAGAATGCAAGCTAAGCCTGGTTTCAGCCACACATCTTCTTGAATAAATTATCTAATTCTTTTCACTTACAAAATGAGAAGAAAATACAGTAGAGAGTTGTAAGTTGACAGCAACAACATTCTTTTATAACATGGCAATCAAACAGTGCCTAGTATTTTTGTTATGAAAAGGATTAATTATTTTTGTTGAACAGCTCACAGCTTCAAACTTTGACATTCAGAGTCTGGGAGTGATAGTGGGACATCCACCACTTCTCTGGGCAACCTGTTCCAATGCCTTACCAGACCCACAAATTAGTATTTGTTCCTAATACTCAAGCAAAACTGGCTGGTTTTTAGTTTGAAACCATTGCCTCTGGTTTTATTTGCACAAGTCATGGTATAAAGTGCCTCTGCAGCTTTGTTGTAGGCCTTCTTCAAGTGCCAAAGGCCACAATGAAATCTTCTCAGAGCCTTCTCCAAGCTGAACAGTCCAGATTCTCTTAGGAGACATGTTCTATCTGTTTTATCGTCTTTGCAGCCCCTTGTTCTGAGACCCCAGAGCTGGATGCAGTGTTCCAGGTGGGGTCTCACCAGAGCAGAGCAGAGGGGCAGAATCCCCTCCCTCCCCTGCTGCCCACGCTGCTCTGGATGCAGCCCAGGACACATTTGGCCTTCTGAGCTGTCAGTGCCCATGGCTGGGTCATGTCCAGCCTCTCACCCCTGAGTCCTTCTCACAGGGCTGCTCTCCATCCCTTCACCCTCCAGCCTGGATTGATACCAGGGGTTGTCCCAACCCAGGTGCAGCACCTTGCACTTGATCTTGTTGAAACACATCATATTCCCATGGCCCTCTACTCTCATATTCCCAGTCCCTCAGGATAGCATCCTATCCTTCAGGAGTGTCAACTGCACTATCAGCTTGATGTTATCAGCAGCCTTGCTGAGGGAGACAGTTTATCAGGGTGGCCAAGAACTGGCATGGGTTTCTCTGGCATGGAGTCTCTCTCAATCCTTGGAGATACTCAAAAGCCACATGGGCAATGGGCTGTAGCTGACACATGAGCAAGGGGTTGGACTAGATGATCTCCAGAACTTCTTTCCAACCTCAGCTGTTTTGTGATTCAGATGCTGTGAAACACTGAAAAGAAGAAACATTGATGTAATTCGTGCACACAGGGCTACAGGGAATAGCCTGTGCCTTTGGTGCTGTGATGGTAACCTTGCATGCTGCTAAGCCCTTGGCATGGCGGTGGCCATGAAAGATGTGTGCTTCCTTATTTAGGTTGTTTTCATTGAGCTGTTTGGTGTCAGATATATGTGGTAAGTGAACTGGCAGTGATCAGTACAGTCTGGAGATGTGGGCTGCCATGCTTCTCATTCTGGTCCTTCTGCTGTGTTTTTCTGCAGCTTCCTGTAAACCGCTTTGTTTCCAGCTTCTAGATGGGGATAGTAATGCTTTCTCATCCTGTAATCCTGCAATACTGTGAGGAGTGCTTGTGAAACACTTAGACATTACTGATGAGCATCCCCCAAAAATGCAGCAAAGATGTCTTCCACTTGCTATAGGGCTTTGGCAGTCTAAAATTTTAAATAAATTTAGGGTAGTCAAACACTGGGAGGTGGAAACACAAGAAATGAAAATGCTCACCTGATATTTTTTGAGTAGTTTGGGTGTGCTCTGCATAAGACAGATCACCTATTGCAAAGCATTGAAGAGGGATCGTCAGTTAGTCCCTGCATCAAAATCAGTACAAGCAAAGAAATATGCTCATTTGTAAATTTTGTAACATTGTGGTTTTTGATGTAGTGAGGTTCATTTCTTTAACTTTTTTTTTTTTTTTGTGAAGGGTGTTATGAATCTGTGAAGATGCTGCAAAATTTCAGCTTAAAATAATAGTATTCCTTCTGTAATAGGCATTTATGCCACCTCATCCCACATTTTATTACAGCACTGACACTAGTCTAGTGCTGGTTGTATCCGCTGCCCATAACATTTAAACAAATAATGTTGGATCACAGTTCTTTATATAGGGTAGCATTGTATAGCTGCAGAGGTGCAGTTGCAGTCTGTTTCTCAAATGAAAAAATAAGGGCAGTTTCAGAAGACAGCATTCTGGTTTTGGGGACATAAATGTCTCATAATTTAGCTGGTTTTCGCTGAATATTCCATGTTTCCACCAAACTGTAGCTGAAATAAAAGGTTCTTTTTTGACAGTGCTTAAATTTATAGTAGTTTATACTGTTTAACTTTTAATAATTTTTGCAAACAACATCATAGTCTATGTCTATGGAATAAAGTATGAAAAATTGTGACATTTCTTTACTGTCTTGATTTTAATTTTAATTTAATCAAAAGGAATACATTTGCATAGGTGTTCATGATCAAGTGTAATTTCTAAGTCAGAGAAAAGTTAATGTTTGCAGTAGAAATGATTTTTTTTTTTAGTGTTTTCAATATTTTTTGCTTTAAAAGTAAAAACCTGTAATATATAAATATAGTATTCATCAAACTTATTTTTATTCATCGAGTGTCTCAAATGAAAGTGTGTTGATCTGAGTAACAAGGAACCCAAGTTCTGGAGTGAGTTTTTTGGGTTCAAGATTTGGGTTTTTTTGAGTTTGAGAATTAGTTCTTTTGGTCCATGGGCACCATATGCAGAGATACTTTCTCTGTGTGAGGTTGGCTCTCATCCCAAATTGAAGTGTAGTGCTGGTTACCCACTGCTGTCCCCCCAGACCTGATTGTTAGTGGAATTCACATTGTGTCAATGGAAAATTCAGCTTTGAAATTCTGAGTATCAGAATTTGCTAGAGTGTAGCTCTTAGGTATTCTAGTCAGTTTCAGGGCACAGAGGATGATGTAGCGGAATTGACAGCCCAAAAATATAAACAGAGAGAATAAAAAAGTGTGTAGCTGGAAGACAGAATAGGAAAGTGGTTTGAATCTTGTTGCAGAGAAAACAGGGCTCCCACAAGAGAGCAGGATGGTGCAAAGTCTTCACACAAATGGTGGATACTCTTGGCATATTGTGACTCTTGAAGCAGGGAATCTACTTACATTGGCCTTTTCCCTTGAATTTATAATTAAAGCTCACATGAAGCAAAAAAATCATCATGGGACTGAATGCAGGATTTTGGCAGGGAAATGTAAATAAGGCAAGTTCTAAATTTCTGACTTCAAATGCAGCATTTGAATGTTGCAAATTTAAGAGCACTGTTTAACATTAATTCTTTTCCAGGATGTTTCTAGAAATAATTGAGCAGGCCACTATGGGACTACAAGGTGTTGAAATTCTACTTGACTATTATTTGATTTAGGTTAAGTAATTTAAAGGGGAAAAGGAAAGAAGCAAGGAAGTGTTTAAAAAATTCCTTTTACTCATTCATGTAAAAATAATAGTAATTAAAAACCATTCAAACCCTAACATAACCTAATAGATGCTTTCAACATTAAAAGTGTGTTAAGGAAAGATATTCTATTTATAATATATATATATGTTTTTTCAGTATTTATAAAGAAAGATATTACTTAGTTTCATTGAAACAACTCTTATAAATGAAATGTGTTCTTCAGTGGAAAGAAAATACAGCTTAGGAAGACTTATGTAGATGATATACTCATTAAATTCGTTCCATACTTTTCTGTGATTTGTACCTGCAGAAGTTAAGATGAATAAGGATGCAAGGTATTAAGGAGAGAAACTAAAGGATTTGTGTAACAGAACTGCAGTCTAAAATAAAATAATGTAATTGAAATTAGTGTACTGAACAAAAACTTATGAAGAATTGCTGCCCCATAGCTACTGCCCCCAGTGCTGCTGCCATTAATTCAGAGAAAGAAGAGAAACCTCAGTTTATGATTTGAAACGAGAATGCAATGAGTCACATCTGCTTTATTAAAGACGTTGACACAGAATCCTCCACCTCCCCCCAAACCAGTGCATGATTTGGAAAGGCTGAACTCTGCTATGCTTGATTTCATCCTAACATAAGTGCTGGAGCCTGCATTAGCAGTGGTAGTTGCCATAAGCCCTATGTTGCTCTGTCTTACTTTGGGGCCAAGTATCTGGTTCCTTGTGGATGTGGTTACTAGGGTGTATTATTTTTGGATTTTTACACAAGAACTAGGCTACCAAAAGAAGGCATATTTTTTATTTCTGCAGTTCATGAACTCACAACAGCCCTGCAGATGTTCGATATTCATTACCTTTGCCAAAAGACTAGAAGTTGCTAGTGCTTTGACAGCACAGTACTTTTCAAATTTTACCTGGAGTAAAAAGTTGTTAAATCAAAATATCATGCACATTTTTTTTATCATTTTCTTCTTGAGTTGATTTGGAACCATATAGAGCCATTAATTTCTTGAATGTTCTTCTTAATTCTCCTGACATGCATATCTCCAAAGTCTTGCTCAGATAAATATGGGGGCAGTGTACACACACTGTGCCTTTTCTTCTATGCTGTTTCTTTACTTTAGTAAAGTTATGTGCTGCTTTGAGGTGGTTCTAGGTGATACATGGGCTTTACACTTTCAGACACCATTTAGGATATAATGGTTGAATTTTCATTTTTTTCTGTATATTTCCATACAGAACTTGGAGTGGTTGATGTCTTGAGAAGTGGTATGTTACAAAGCCTGGTAGGGAATGACATAGACATGCAAAGCAAGACATTATCAGTATTCAAACAAGTTAATTCCTTCTAATTTGACTATGTTACTGAAAGTTAATTACACATCTGTGTTTTCTGCTTGTACGTTAGCAGTGTACTGTTTGTGTAAAATACCTCAGGACTCAGGTCAGCTGATTTTCCAGTCCTTGTTTAGCGGTTGTCTTCTGAGTTTAAGGGCATAAGCACTGTCTTTATTGTGGAATGCACTGTATTTGTCACTAATATTCCTTGAAATAATGAAGAGAACTGCAAATAATCTTGACATGAAATAACACAACATTTTATGTCTCTCACTGTTCCAAGTGACCATGACTTGATCCATGTAAATCTTTGGTTCAGTCTCAAATCGAGGTTTAATGGAGGATTTACAGAAATGCTGAACAGCACTTGTAATTTTACATGATTGATGCAGTGTTCTATATGTATTTTACAGTTCTGCAGTATAAATTATTTTATGTTTAAGTATAAAAAACAGACAAAAACCTAAAGCTTTAGTATCATGTATATGAGAAGATGGATGTATACACATACATATTCTCTGTATTTGTGATTGTTGAGCCTCTACATATTAAAATGTATTATTCATTTCTGCCAACAGTCATGAGTCAGTGGAAAATAATGGGTGCAATTGTTTGAAAAATGCACATTCACAATTTGCTTGTATTCATCTCAAAGTTCAGACTGCAGATGTGTAACCATTCGTTTTACTGTTCTCAGTGATGTGTGTAAGCCTCCTGAGGATTCACGTTTATGAACTTCCTGCATTGGCATTGGTAGAACAGATAGGTAACATGAAATGAAATTTATTTCTGCCATAGAATTTACTGATATAAGAGGCGGTTTTTAAAATGAATCAACACTCAACCTGATTTTGTTAGTTCAGCTGCTGAATTTCCACTAATAAAGTAATAAATTCAATTTGCAGTGGACTTTTCCTTGTAATTGCAAACATTGTGTGTACATTTTCTCCAGGGAGTCACACTTTGGAATAACAGTAGGGTTTTTTTTCTTTGAAATTTTGCAGGAAGTAGAGAAAAAAGATGAGTGTCTTTTAAGATTAGTTTGTGTAGAAAGCTTTTCTGGTCAGATTTCACACTTCTGAAATGACTGAAGAACAGATTTGTTAAATTCCTGATGTACTGCTCAGTCATAATTTTCCATGGAAAATTATGTCATACACAATCTCCAGATCTATATGTGAATGTATTATTTTAACCTGGGTTTGGTGTTAGTGTTGAATTACCAGTACTCAAAACAAATATATTTGAAGACTCTTTGGCTAGTTCTGCTTAAGAAAATATTTTCAAAGCTCAGAGGAAGTACAATGAACTAGTTACTAGCTGCACAATTTAAACTTGAGCCTTTGTATATTTAATGCAACAAAATATATCAATGGCAGGTTTCCAACTGTTGTGCATGTTCTGTTTCATTAGTGGTTGTTCCAGATTCTGCTTTTGGTCTAATTTAACGTTATTCATGGCTTGATAGGTTATGTAATTTTTATCCCTTTGGTTCAGTTGCTTTTGTTTTGGTTTAGTCCACTTATTTATATGCTGTCTTTTATGGTTTTTCACCATTCAAAAGGAAAAAGCCCTTTCATAGACCCTAACAGAACTGCTTTTTACATGTTGCTGAGATCTTGCAGTTTAAGAGGTTGTGTTGATTATGGGGTAGTACAGTGTGATAAATCATAAATTCAGTCTTACTAGAACCTTCATAAGAAAATATTGCACTGTCAATTCATTGCTGTAGTTTTGTCTCTTGAAACAGTTTGGAATCCAAATTTAAAAAGCAAACAAACAAAAAAAAGGGATAATTTTTTTCTTATTTTATTAGTATTTTAAAACATGTTAAAGCTTATGGCTGTGATGGGAAAGAAAGCAAACCCCATGTTTTAATTACAGGTGTAAGGTAATATAATGTTCTCTAAGTGTATTTTAGATCTCCAGCTGCAACATGGAAAATACAAGTTTCACCAAGACCAACAGAAATAAATATTTTTTCCCATATATGGAGTGGTTTAAACCAATCAAGATGCTTGAAAAATTACAGCACTTGGAA
>VZTB01009797.1:202479-219561 GCA_013397245.1 Thryothorus ludovicianus
TTAATCAAACCCTGTGGCATACCTTCAGGTATGCCTGCGTTGTCCTGGGTGCTAGAAGTGGTGGTGGTTTGGAGTCAGCACAGCTGCTTCTCGAACTTCTACATCATTCACTCATGAAAGAGGAAGAGTAAACAGTGCTTGCTCTTTCCTAGACTCAAAGGGAGCTTTTCAAATATCTGAATTGAAAAGTACATATCTGTTACAACTTAAGTTCATTTTTGGAGACTGGCTGATGTAGCAACCCTGGATTTTAGGTGGGTGGGTGAATCTTTTACATTTAGAGCAAATCCTGCCATTTTCTTCAGTATAAATTTGAATTTTAGATTCTGTGGCAGAGTGGGATATTCTGTATATTTGCTTATTATATTCAGTCCTGGTTTCTATATGTACACAAGTATACAACAGTATTTTCCATCCTAGTGAGACTGCCGGCTGATTTGAAAAGATCTTGCTTAGACCTGGCTTTCCTTAAGGAAAGAGCCACTCTCCTCAGCATTAAAGGATTAAGCATTCCGTGCTTAAAAGGTCCTGCTAGGGCTTTAAAGAATTTGTACAAGCATTAAATAACTTGCAGGCAAAAGGAAAGTTGCTGTGATCTTGCAGGGAAGAATGTAGCTTCCTAAGTATTTTGATGATGGGTTCTTTGGCTCTCTCAGTTAAGGGAGAGATTAGTGTCTTTATCGCTTACAGTTCTACAGATGTGCCTGATCTCTTGTGGAAATTCTTTCATAAGCTGCTTAGTAGTTTCTTTGTGTGACTCTCCAGCATTTTATGGCTCTGCATGCGTTTCTACAAATCCTCAAAGAATGGTGCCGCTATAAAACTCAGTTTTGCTGGTCTGCACTTGTGGTGGTGCTGGATCTGTGAGGGTTTGAACAGACAGAAAGGGTGAAATTCTTCATTAATGGTCAGAACTTTGAGAACTTGGCTTTGAGGAGTGGAAGCAGTTGGATCCAGGATTTCAGACAGATTGGACTCTGACAGCTGCAGACCATACACTCTTTTCTTTGTCCAGTATGGTTCTGCTGGAATTACAAGACATCATCTCTTACCATCTAAGAGCATTTGTGAGAGCAACAACTGACTTTTGAATAGCAAGACTATACTTTTTCAAAGACAGATTTGCTAGATAACAAGAAACCTAAGATCATATTCATCAGTAGCAGCTAACTGCTTAGCTGACATAGCAATCCAAAGTTCCTTTTCAGACTGTATGGCTATGATAAATATCAGTGAATCATCTGTGTAATTGAAACACCATATGAACATCCTGGACTACATAAGGTTCATAACTTTGTCAGTATTCCAAAATTTAATTTCTGGGATTGGCAACGTGTTCTTCTGTGTAGTGGGATATACAAAGCAGGAAATCCTTGTTCCTCTTTCTCACCAGATGTAATGCCCCTTTATCTTGAAACAAGTGAATGGAAAAGATTGGAGTTTGTTTAAAAGGAATAATCTCTTAAACAGTTGCAACTGGTGCTGCTTTGCTCTAAGTGGTATTAAAGCTGTCTTCTCTTCTGAAACTGGGAGAGTTTCCTAACTGGTTGCTTGTTTCAGTGTATGTGTGAAAAAGAGAGAGTAAAATAAATACTCCTGTGTTGGAAAAAATGGAATAGTAGTCTTACAACACTGCCTAGCCAACTGCATTTATTCCTGGTGAAGCGACTGCACTTGTACCTTGGTCACATGCCAAGACTGATGATTTGTTTTATAGATGCTGAAAATAATGTTAATAAAACTACAAATTATAATGCTACTATCTACGAGCGCAAGCTTTCCTATGACAATATTGTTTACTGGAAAACTAAACTTTCTAACATTGTTTCTAAGTTGCTTGCGTAGATTTTTGAACCAAGTCTAGCCAGTCAGTTTCTGCATACTTCTCGGTTGCGGACAACTAAGTGCTTACTTGTCATACTAAGCTGCTGTTTGCCAGATATTGTCAGTTTGGGGGTTTTCTTCCCTCTATTCACAGTTTTTAATTTCATTCTTTTGCATCCTCCTAGAACTAGTTGTGGAAATGTTGGTTGGCATGGTTTTTGAGTGAAAAAACAGGAGTGTGTTATTTGGCCACACATTCTTTCAAATCCCTGTCGATAACTTCTGCTAAATGTAATTGCTGTTCTTCATGGATTCAAGTCATCACTAGAAAAGAGTTTGTGAGTGTAGTTCAGGCCATCACAGTGGAAGTGAAGGAATTGAGGGGGTCTGGAAATCAAGATAATGGCTCAGTAGTGAAAGATCAGTTCTTCTCTTTGTATGATAAACAGTTTGGGCATACAACTTATGTATTTTAAATTGACCTGTATTTAGGATGACTTTCTCATCCTAAGCTATATGTTTGTATTGTTTCACTTGTGAAAGCTAGCAGCTAGAAAACAGAACAGGGTATTAGTTGATAGTAACCAGAGATCGGAATCACCTGATTTTGGCATGCTTTTGGCATGCTTTTCTTGTTGCTGTAAGCAGAAACTTAGTTGATGTGGAACAAAAATGAGGCTACCACAGAGTAAAAAGCTTAATTTCAAATCAGACAGTAAATAAGTGAATCTCTGTTGCTCCCTACTGGTTTACTGCCAGGGCCTAGCTGATAATTTTTAGCTATTTATCATCCTAATTCACTCTGTTTAGATTGTTTGGTAGGTTTGCAAATTACTACAGGTTTAGTGAAGTTTGAGTAGGACATGTAAAAGAGAATAAAGTATGTTTTAATTTGCATAGACTATGTAAAAAGAAAATAAATTTTTTTTTAACAGTTGTGATAGGCTCATCCTTATAATGTCTTGAGGGGTTTTAGGTACATTTGAAACTTTGAGGTCATTGCCCCAATTTTCCGTTATTTTGAGGCTGAATTTTGTTCATTCAGCTTCATATGCTTTAAAAGGAGGCTCTAATTAAACTGTTTCAGTAAGCTGCAAACATTTACTGTTATCCAGCTCTGATTTTCCTACTGTTGTCACCCATGTCCATGTATTCTGAAGTTTTTCCAGACAACAAGGCTGCTTTTTGGCTCCTTCATTTCCTTTCCATGTGTCCTTGATTAACAGTGACACCCACAGAAATAGCTAGAGTCCTTTAGGCGAAGCGCTTAAAATTTTGCGCTTTAAAAGAGTAGCATGTAACACAGAGAAGAGAAATCTGACTAGTTTCTGCGGAGTAGAGTCCTGGATAGAAAGTAACAGAAGTGCAAATGAAAAGTTTTCCTGTTTATTTTAGTAATTTATAGTGTGGAGTCAAAACCAAGAGATAGATTTAAACTTTAGTGGTAGAACATTTGAGATCTGGTTTCCAACTGTAGAAGCAAGTCATTGTGGCCAACTGTCATCCAGAAAGTTAAAAATACTATTGCAGTATTTTTGCATGTGGTAAAGGAAAGCACAGTCGTTTAAAAATTTATCTTACCATCTGTGATATTTCAATGTAAAGAACATCAGTTAAAAGTTTCTGTATGTTCATTAAAGGTCTGACTTTTTTCTTTTTTTCCTGCGTTTTCTGCATCTATTTCTGCAAGTGCAGCATAAGTATGAGCATAATGCTGGTAAATCAGAATAGAGGAGTTCTAAATCCACGTTTTACAGATTTAGTAAATTGCACAGGTCAGAAGTGTACCACCCCCCTTTCTTGTCCATGCTGTCTTTTAAACACAGTTTCAAGTTGCACAAATTGCAAATGTCAGTTTTGTTCCAGTGAGTAGAAGACAATGAGGCAAGGCTGTTCATCTCTCTGGTAAACCATTCTGGAAAAAACAACAGTAGAAAAAGAAGACGAGGCATGAGACAGAATGCACAGTCGTCCTGGCAGACTTCTCATTGCTACTGATTCTGGTTTTGATAAAAATAGATAATTACAGTAGGTGATACTTGATCACAGAGCTTTTCAGAAAGACTAATTGCTAAGTTTTTGATTTGGAATATCAAAGAAACTATATTTAAAATAAAGAAAGTTCAAGATACTTCTTGAATTTTTCCTCTGGTTGCATTGAGAATTTTTCCATGTCTATAATATGGTCTCATTTTCTTTAACTGAATCGTCTTCTTTGATGCAAAAATCTCAGTTAAGAAGTACTGAAGAAAAAATAGTTGAGAAAACAATTCCGTCTATTTTAGATTGTGAAAACTAATCTACATTTTTCAAATGGTGAAGTTTTTAAAAATTTTCCTCAATGTTAGTGATCCCCATTGAGAAATTTGTGACTTTTATTTGTCCCTTATGGCTTATAGATATTTAGCTGAATGACAATTAGTAAGGGAGCTGTGTTGATCTGTTTGTGTTCTTTTTGACATGTCAGTCAATAGTAATAAAAAAAAAAGAAAAAAGAAAAAGTGAGATCAATTTCAAAACCTCTTAGCAACCATATAAAAAATAACTACTGTATTGATTTTCAAAACCTCTTAGCAACCACATAAAAAATAACAACTGTATTGATTTCTCTGATAATTGCTCTGGAAGAATGGTAGGAGCTTAGTGGTACAAACGTAATGAAATGCATTTATCAATAGACTGTGTACTGGATAGGCTGTATTAGAAGCCTACAGTAAAACACTGTCAATAGGGGGTCTAGTTGTAAACTTTCACAGTCTCTTATACAGGTTCATGGTAGTGCAGAAATCATTAAAATAGGAGAGAAAACAATTATCATACAATACCTGTTGCAAGAGTTAGACATTTAGAAGGAAAAGCAAGAGTAATGTCCTCTTCATTATTCTCACAAGTTCCTTAAAAGGATATGAAGCACAGTCTACTGTACATATGTTGTAGATTTTATGTAAGAGACTTTGTGAGAAATATTTTCAGAGCCTGCTGGGATATAGTCAGGATTATGGCAATTTCCCATAAGAACATGTGTTTACCAGCTACAGCTTCCTTCTGAAACACTATTAAAGAATTGCTTTCATGAAGGGTTGGGTTTTTTTCTGTTTGAACAGGCAGAACAAACAGGATATCTTGGTCATAATGAGCAGCATAATGAAATGATAAGTACAGTCTAATTGCAGCTTGTTTATATCATGATTATGCAAATAATTATTTTGATAGGTATTTCTGTTTCTACATATGCTAAAAAGCATTTAAACAGCATTATCTCTTTTTTGTTCTTATCTCTGCTAAATGCTTCAATATGTAAAAAGGACACTAGAATGAAAAAGCATTGAAACCCTGCCAGGCTGGAAAAATGCAAAATTAGTCCTCATCTCTGCCTTGAATTTAATTCTCAGTGTTGAATATCTTACATTACTAGCATTATGATATCCTGTGTTTGAAATATAAATTTCCTATTACTGAGTTTCATACATTTACAAACTAACAGAATAATAGAAAATAAATGCTTAGAGGGAGATGTCATTGTTAGTATAAAAGCCACTGATATTGGTCCATATTTCAAAGACCTGCTTGAAAGAATCCCGTGGGTACTGCTCTGGAAAGAAAAGTTGGAAAGCATTTGTTGATCACAGAATCGTAGAAAGGCCTGGGTTGGGAGGGACCATAAGGATCATGGGCCGTGGTGGGATACACCCCAGAATAATGAGGGAACTGGAGAAAGAACTTGCCAAACCACTCTCAGTCATTTAACAACAGTCCTGTTTTAGTGGAGAAGTTCCAGCTGACTGGAAATTAGAAGATATAGTGCCCATTTACAGGAAGGGTTGGAAGGATAATCCAGAGATAGTTATAGGATAATTCACCACTGTCACGGGTGGGAGTGGGAGCTTCAGACAAAGTTTATTAGAGAAGTTGTCCCATCATGAGGTGCAGAAAGAACCTCCTTGCTTTCTAAACTCCTCATAAGAGTGCAGCTTAATCCAGAATTAGTCCCAGATTTTTGTCAACAGTTTAAATAACTTTATCTCACAAAACTAAAGGTGACACATTAGATGTATAGATGTATAAAAATGTATTATTTATGATGACAAATGATCAGACAAAATATCTTTATCAGAATCACTTACTACACGGTATAAAAACTAAAACTACTAGTGGCATATAAGATAGGATATCAAAGGAATCAAAGGAAATCAAAATTACTATATCAATGGAATTATATTAAAGCTAGCAAAAAGAAATAATTATTAAATGGAGATTGATGTAACTCACCATACCAATGTTTGTGGGCAAATCTATTTCAGTCTCAAGGAGTATCCTTGAAGAGACATTCCCACTTTAGGGCAGGAAACTTCATATGCACTGTAAGAAGGAATATGTTAGAAGAACCTAACCACGTGAGAGTGGACTGGGTTTTTATAGTATAAAGTAATTGATTGCTAGTCGCATATCTCCAGTTACTTAGTAATCAGGATATTAATTCAGGTTTAGTGAACCAGACTTTAGCTGGTTTTAGCAGCATATCCCTCTCAATCCACAACTGACAGCCTTGCAGATAGGATATTGTCTAGTGGCTGAACCACATTCCATGGCAGATCATCATGCTACACATCCTGGTCAAGGGTATGGAAGAGATCATCCTGAGAGCCATTGCATGGCACATGTGGGACAACCAAGGAATCAAGCCCAGCCAGCATGGAGTTACGGAACAAAGCTCCTGCTTGGCCAGCCTGATTCACCTTCTATGACAAAGTGACCTGCCTAGTAGTTGAAGGGAAGGCTGTGAACATCATCTATCTAGACTTCAGTAAAGTGTTTGTAACCATCTCCTACAGTATCCTCCTGGAAAAACTGACTGTTCTTGGCTTGGATGGGTAAAAACCAGATGGCAGGCCCAGAGAGCCCAGTGGTGAATGGAGCAAATCCAGGTGTCTGTTGGTCCCTAGCAGTGTTCCCCAGGGCTCAGTCTTGGGGCCAGTTCTGTTTAACATCTTTATTGGTGATGTGGACATGGGGATTGAGGGTAGCCTCAGTAAATTTGAAGATGCCCCCAAGTTGTGTGGGCATGTTGATCTGCTAGGAAGGCTCTGCAGTGAGACCTGAACAGACTTGTTCAGTGGGCTGAGGATACTGCAGGATGTTCAGCTGCAACCCCAGTGCCAGATCCTGCAGAACCACCAGCCTGAGCAGAAGAGGTGTGAAAGCTGCTCAGCAGAAAGGGACCTTGAGTGCTGGTTGACAGCTGGCTCAATGTGAGCCAGTGTGTGCTTGTCCCCTGTACTCAGCACTGGTGAGGCCACACCTGGATTCCAGTTCTGGACTACTCACTTTAAAGAGGACATGGAGGTGCTGGAGCACATCCAGTGTCGGGCAACAAGGCTCTTGGAAGGTCTAGAAAACAAGTCTTATGAGGAACTCCTGAGGGAGATGGGTTTGTTTAGTCTTGAGAAAAGGAGGAGGGAGGCCTCATAGGTCTCTAAAGCTCTTTGGTAGGAGATTGTGGTGAGGTAGGGTGGGTCCCTTCTGTCATGCCTGCAGTGAGAGGACTAGAGGAAATGGCCTTAAACTGAGACAGGGGAGATTTAGCTTAGATGTAGAAATTTGTTTTATTGTTAGCATGATCAAGCATTGAGATATGTTGCCCAGGAAGGTGGTGGAGTCACCATCCTTGGAGGTGTTTAAGAGGGTTCGGGATCAGGTGCTGGACCATGTGGTTTAGTGGTTTAGGAATTGCAGTGGCAGTGGTGGGTTGAGGGTTGTACTTAATGATCTTAAAGGTCTCTTCCCACCTTGGTGGCTCTATGCCTCCAGAATTTGGGAGGGACAACTTTCACTACCTCAGGTTCCTCCCATCCAGCTAGGCCTTGAACATTCCAGGGATGGGGCTTCTACCTCTTCTTTGCTCAACCTGTTCTAGTGCCTCACCAGCCTCACACTGAAGAATTTCTATCTAAGCCTTTGAATCTAAGCTTACCCCCTTTCAGTTTGAAATCATTGCTCTTTTCCTGTCACTAAATTATTAATAGTTCCTCTCCATCATTCTTGTAGGCTCCCTTCAGGAACTAGAAGGCTACAATAAGGGAAGCCTTAAGCCCTGTCTTTTCCAGGCTGAGGTATCATGAAGAAGAGTAAGGCTCTTCTTCATGAAGACTTCTCCAGTGCACGCTGACAGAACAAGAGGCCATTGGCACAAACACATGAAATTCCATCTAAACACAAAACAATACTTTTTTTCTGGGAGGCTGGTCAAACACTGGCCCAGGTTGCCCAGGGGTGTTTTGGAGTGTCCATTCTTAGAGATATTCAAAAACCAGCAGGGTGCAGCTCTGGATTTGTGTGAGCAGAGGGGTTGAACTGAATGAACTCAGTCAGACCCTTTCGACCCTTTCAGCCTGCAACATTCTGTGCTTCATGCGGCTAGTTTGGGTGATAATGTTGATCTATATGCTAGTTATTTTTGAGGGTATACAAAGCTATTAAAATATCTTTGATCATTTTTTATTTTTTCTCTTGGAGAAAATGAAATTTCTCTTTTCTAAAAATTGATTTTTGTTGATGGAAAGTAATTTTAAATTGAGTATTTGCTGTTACAGTTTCTTCTTGTAAATGCAGTGTTTACCTCAAGCGTCCTTTTTGAAATCATAGGAGTATTTTATTTGAGAAAATAAATTATATTTCATGGGTATGATGCTGGTCTTTTGGGAAATCGCCATTTCATACATGAATGATAAGAGTTTCTCACTTTAAGTAGATTTCTTTATTTGCCACTATTTCTTATGCCTCTAGGTGACAGATTTTTAAATTTACAAGTAGGTAATTTCAAATGGACAGTTATTTCTCTTGTAATAGAGATTTGAGAATTACTATTCTTTGCACTAAGCAGAAACAGTTTGTTATTTTAAAGTCATACTGTCACAAAAATGTTTAATGGGAAGGCTGAACAAATCCATTTTGATAACAAATAGTAACTAAAGATAACATGACAATAAATACAATTCACAGAGCAGTATAAAGAAAAAAGCAGAAGTCCATTACCATTTAAAGACCATTTTTAAACAAGGTCAGGGAGCAGCCCTCGTGCCCAAGTAGAGTCAGTGGCTAACAGGAAGTAGTATTCCACAGTTTAGGTGTCATGAAAGCAGCAGTAGATATAAGTAGAACTGCAGGCTGTTTTCAGTGCTCGACTAGTTTAAAGACCATTAACAAAAGAATGGCTAAGAATGAATAGTGCATTGTTTCATTTAATCTCCCCTCACAGACAGAGCCTCTTTTTTTTGATACGGAAAATTACTAAATAAGGAATGAGACATTAATGGTTAAAGTTACTCTGTGGTCCCTGTGTGCAAATGTAACAGCATGTCAGTGAAGAGGAGAGAATACTGCTGCAGTGCACTCAGCAGAAGCTATACCTCTGTGTGTGGTATCTGAATAAAGCTTTTCTTACTGGCATCAGCTGACAATTGGTTAAGTGGCAAAGCCAGACCTGATTCCACTTCGAAAGTTAAGACATTAGAAGTTGAAGTAAATCCCACCACCTGCTTTTCTTACAGTTTGTCTGGGACTACATCCAAGGCAGCAGCTGTGTGTTTCCCTCCAAACACTGTGTCCAGTGTGGCCACTGTCCCATTCTGGCCCCTGTTGTCTGTAGATCACTACCAACGGTGGTATTGAAGAAACAAGTTGTGATAATGGAGTAGTGTTTATTCTTGCTCTGTCTTCTAGTGAGGTTTGTTGCCCAGTCTTTACCTGTTTTTACGCATGTATGTTCATACATTATTTACAAAGAGAAGTTTTTGATCTGGTTTTAATCTGCATGTCAATAAGTCCTAAAGCATATAGAAAGTTGGCTGGTCTGAAATAACTGAAACAGTTGCCATATAAGCAAGATTGCAATAAGATAAGTGTATTAATTTTGCATGACTGTGGGATATTTCATATAAAGAACAAATAACTATGTAGCACTTCAAAGGGAATAAAACCATAAATTAATCAAATACAGCCAATTAAATATTCTTAGAACAGATCAGTTGACCTCTTATTTGTTTTGATCTTGTCATCAAAGTTAGGCAGACAGTGTTTTAGCTTTTTTACAGTGCTTGAATTGTATGCTGTGGCAGTTTTGAAATAACAGCTATTAATTTCCAACCCCTAACGTTTCTCTTTCAAGGCTTATTGAAACAAACAACTACATTTTTCTAGGCCTCACTCCAAAATGCTCAAGTGCATATTTCTGGCTGAATAATGGAGTCCATGTTTCTTTATTCTTGAATATTGATGGAATATAAAACTAT
Source organism: Thryothorus ludovicianus (assembly GCA_013397245.1). Taxonomy (NCBI): domain Eukaryota; kingdom Metazoa; phylum Chordata; class Aves; order Passeriformes; family Certhiidae; genus Thryothorus; species Thryothorus ludovicianus. The sequence continues at coordinate 212,592 of VZTB01009797.1, forward strand.
TGGGTGGAAAGAATTATTTTTAATGAAAAAATGAGAAACTGAGGTGGTTTGCAGTGAGCAGATTTCCAGTTGGGTTGCAGTAAAAACAACTCTTCAGGTAGTCAGATCACCCAGTAGCCTGAATATTAGTTTCTTCTTGTTAGGTTGCTGTTTTATTTTGGAAATGAAGGAGTAGAATCAATCTCTTTTAATACGAAGTGTAATGATTGTTCTTTAGACGATGAGCTGGACCAGAATTTAAAATAGCAAAAAGAAGGAGGTGCTTCCAACAGCCTAATAAACACTCCTTGCACTAAGGTGCATAGCATCTTAGTCACACAGATATCAATGATAAAGCTTGCTTGTATGTTACTGCAACTCAGATGTCATCCTTATGGTAGCACTTGCAGGAAGTTATCTGAAATATTATTCAGTGTGCAAAAAAACCCCCAACCAACATGAAGAACTGTGTCTTAATAAGCATGCTTTATCTTCACTCTCTTATGCTGACACACATCTTACAGACTACCTAGTGTCAGTCTTTGTAGAAGTTAAATATCTTTGATGTTAAAATGCCTGAGGTTATGATGAATTTTCCATTCATTTCATAGAAGTAGAAGAGTTTCATAGAAGTAGAAGAGTAGGTGAACCATATACTATTATCTACTTTCACATGACTTCTTCAGAATCATGGAATCACAGGGATTTTGAAAGGTCATCTAGTCTAAATTCCTTGCGATGGGCAGGGTCATCTTCAACTAAATGAAGTTGCTCAGAGCCCAGTCCAACCTGACCTTGAATGTTGGCAGGCATAGTTGGCAGATGACAAACTGTCATCATGTTCCAATGTTTCGCCACCCACATTGCAAAAAAAAGATTCCTTATGTTTATTTTAAACAAACTAACTAACTAACTAGCTAGCTAGCTAACTAACTAACTATTATGTTTTGTTCTGTCACTACTATCTCTACTTAAAGTCTGTCCCCATCTTGCTTGTAAGCCCCCTCTGAAGTATTGAAAAGCTGCAGTAACATTTCCTTGGACCTTTCTTTTCTTCAGATTGAACATCCCTGACTCTCTTGGCCTTTCCTTGAAGCAAAGTTGTTCCCACCCTGTAGTTATTTTTGTGGCCCTCCTGTAGACCCTCTCCAACAGAGTGGGATCCACTCCTTACGTGAGCACCCCAGAACTGGTCACACTATTTGAGCTGAAATCTCATGAGAGCCGGAATCTGCTCCCTTGACCTGGTGGTCATGCTGCTTTTGATTTGGACTCATTTGGTTTTCTGGGCTGCAGAAATTGTGGACATTGTGCATCTCTCTTAAGGCACCATGGGATTGAATAATAGAATGATAGAAGTGGTAGAAAATCCCGAGTCAGCAGATAAGCACAAGATTCATCCAAGTCCAGCTCCAGGCCCTGCACAGGACACCCCCAAGAATCACAATGTGTATATGAGCATTGCCCAAACACTTCTTGAGCTCTGTCTGACTGGTGCTGTCACCACTGCCTTGGGGAGCCTGCTCATTACCCAACCACCTTCTGGGTGAAGAACCTTTTCATGATACCAAACCTAAACCTCCCCTGATAGAGTTATGTAGCATTTTCCTGAATCCTGTCAGTGGTCACCACAGAGAAGAGGTCAATGTCTGCCTCTCTGCTTCCCTTCATGAGGAAACTGCAATACTGCTGTGAGGTCTCCCCTCAGTCTCCCCTTGTCCAGGCTGAACAGGCCAAGCAACCTCAGCTGCACCTCCAATTGCTTCCTCTCAAGACCCTTCACCATCTTCATACCTCTCTTTTGAATTCTTTCTATGAGTTTTAGATCCTTCTTATATTGTGGTGCCCAAAACTGCACACAGGCCTCAAGGTGAAGCTGCCCCATTGCAGGGCAGCATGGGACAGTCCCACCCTTTACATGCAACCAGTGTGGTTGAACACATGTTCTCAGGGTCTGGGTATATGACCAGGAGAGGTTCAACTGCGTTTGGCCAGGAATAAATACATTTATTCTTAGCTTAAGCCAGTCCTCTATGTACACTGGCTTCGTTAGGAACAGAAATGGGCTCAATATTTTGGACTATTGAGGGCTGTAGGTGGATTTTTTCCATATGTCTGGAGTGCAGAGTTTTTCTGAAGTAAAATTTTGCAAACAACATCTTTTGGTCTTGGAAAATTGTGCATTGCTGACTTCTGTCTTCCTGTCCTATCAGTGCAGCTTGTGCACTGATAGTACTTGAGTGGTGATTAAAAGCAGTGCTTTTATTTTTACTTGCCTTAGAAGTATCATAGTATTATGAACTGCTGTTGTGAACTTTTAAACTCAGGAGTATTCCTGCACAAATGTAATAAGGGATTAGGTAATCCTGATTGCAGAATACATTCCTTCATTGAAATAAATCATATAATTTTTCAGCTTCACTGTAACTTTTTTTTTAACAACAATTTGTTATTTAAAATTCATCTTAACTCTTTAATATCTCCTACCACTCATTTTGAGCCTTCCCTTTATATATTTTTTTTTTGTGTTAGGATCTGACTTGATAGGTAATTCCAATGAAAAGTTGTAGAAAAAATGTTACATTGCATAGTTAGAAAAAATATTTTGGGAGATCTAGAGGGTAACAAAAATCAGTTGCACAATGCAGTGGTGAGTACATTGTATTATCATAAACTCTTATATGACTTAAATATACTGACATAATCTAACCATGTATTGTGTTGCCATTTTATTTGAACGCATGAATTTATAACAGTATGCTTGCAAAGGAAATCAACTTCCATTTCAGCTTCATTGTTGCTCTTCATATTCCTGAAATCACATTGCTTAAAAATTTATTGATTATATCCAAGTAATTTCCCCTTTAGAGATGATGATTATAATAGAATCATATAGAAGCTGGAGTCTTCTAGGAGTGCATATATATATAGTGTTAAATTTAAACTATTACTCATACCTAGATGATGATGGTAGGTCCCTTCCAACTCAACTATTCTCTTCTATTCTGATGAAACTGTATACTTCCTATGTCTTTGATGCTTTCTCCTTGACTTCTGCATTTATTACCTGCAAAAGCACCATCTGTATTTAGTGAATAAAGATGTTGTCTTGGGGATCTTCTGCAAAGCTTTAAATGTGGCCTCTTCCAGGGCCTGCTCTAGGGTACTTGCATTATGTTTCTGTTTAATTGGATTATTCTTACACCACAAACCTCTGTTAATAGACAGGGACCCCAGCTATACAGTTAGACAACTGTAGAGTGACCACACAATCCCTGTCTCAAAGAACATGTAATCTTTAATAGGAAATTACACATAGCCAGGCACCAGCAAGCATGAGAAGTGATGGGATAGCTAGAGAGGTGTTCGTGTTAGCCTAGAGTAGCGCTGCTAGAACCCAGCAACTAGCTTTCTTGCCTTCATTCATCAACCCGGTTCTTGTATCCCCTAGTTATGGCAGTGCTCGTGGACGTTCTGTACTGCTTTCCACACATTGTGTATTAAAAGAGGTGGAAGGCCAAATTAATTTCTGGTAGAACTTAGGTGTTACATTAGAATGTGAGGATGGAGGAACTGAATTCAATTTTAGGCATTTCCTAGTGCTGACGTCCCTTCCTTAACAGTAGATTTTAATTACGTGCTGGGCTTTCCATTGCATGCTGAGTAGATTTAACATAATGTACACTGTTACACTGTTCTATTTGAAAGTAAAGAAATTTGGGATTATGATCTTGGTATTTCTTAATGGTAGGGAATGAAAGTCAGATGCTTACCAGATTTCGAGCATTTGTGGAAACACATACTGTGTACTTAAATTAAAGATGTAAAGTCTTTCATTTCTACCCACAGATCTTGTTCATCTTGAGCTACTATTGCTCCTGATTCTTAGGAAAGGACCATATGTTTATTTTGTTATCTTAGACCTATAATTGAGAAATGTAACCTTATCCCCTAATTAAAAAGCAACTGTCTTGGCATTCTGGCATTTAAAACCTAAATCTTTAATATTAACTGTGCTAAAAGAAAGTTAGAAGTATTTTACATCTGATTCACTTTATATTTAATTGAAAGTTTAAGTAAATATCCAAATATTTTGTTAAAGTAGTTCTGACATGAGAAAAAAAACATCCCATGTGGCATATAGCAGGATTTCTTAGTGTTACAACTGAAATAAAGATTTAATTGACAGCAGATCATTTATTGTTATTGGTTCTTGTTTTTTTTATGTATCCATAAATAATTAATATTACGCATTTTCAATTACTTGTTTTATTTTGGCTCAGTAAAGGACATTTTCCCTGTGCTCCCTCTTGGATTTAGCCTTTCTCATGCTACGCTGACACTGCTTTTGTCTGAGATGCTGGATCATTTTGCTTTTGAATCTACTGAGTACAGCCTTGTGACAGAGGCATTGCTACAAATCAGTTGCACTGTTTTGTTCCACAGTTTTGCATTGAGCAGTCAGAATAAGAACCTGAACCTGGTGTTTGCACATATCCTGCCTCCTATATCATATACTCATTCACTCAATTAATTGCCTGACAGCAAATGCTTACCTGTAGGGCCTTGATTTTGCCCATGAGCATGGGTTATAAGATAGAGCTGATCTGACTCTTAAAGAATTCCTGCCATTCCTGCATCCTGTCTACTTCATCCTCAAAAGGCACATAGTGATGCCCTAAGTTTTAGCTTTTATATTTTTTATATTCTGTGCTGTTTTAGTGGGGAATTTTGGGTTTCTTATTAAGTGCTACTAAGCTCTCTTCACAGAGTAGACAAAACCATTCCTTCTCTAGCTTGATACCAAGGACAACTGATGCAACTTTCAGGCCCAAGAATGAAAACAACGGTGAAGTGAGAAGAAAAAAAGAGGATGGAAGTTCATAATCTGAAGCTATGGTTGGACAATTGTTTCTAATATGCTAATGGACCGGAACTTATAAAAGCGTGAGACCTCGTTATCGGGTGTCCATTATGCGACCATTTTGGGGCATCTTGGCTGTGGTCCAGCTGGGCTCTTGTGCTGGCCAGATACACCCAGTGAGGCCTTTTAATAAATACCTACTTTATCCTTTTGCTCTGACTAGTCTCTGCTCCAGGTCAGCCTCCAGAAGGCAACACTAGGGATTGCTGATGGTGTTGAGTGTGTGTTTGAGACTGTGTGGAGAGGAAAATCCAAGGCTTGAGCTACCTTATAAACTAAATCTGTGAACAATTGTAAGCATTACATCTTGGTAATATGTGCCATCCAATCCAGAGTGGATTTTTAGTATTTGCAGAAGTTGATAGATTTGTTCCCTGCATCTAAATCTTCATGTATTATTAGTAATATTAGTATTATTCTGGAAATTGCTCCTTTTCTCCCTTTTTTTCTCTGATTCATCTGATTGTATTTAATGTTAGCAACAGCATTTGAACTCAGTGTCTAGTTTTAGCTGAGAAGGACTACAGCAGAGGAAATCTGTTTTGCAAAAATAATGATATTGCAAGTTTGAAGACAAGGATGAATTTGGTTCCAAATACTACTATCTGTTACAATTCAACATATGCCATATATTATTGTACCAATAATCCTAGCATTGCCTCATTTCTGTGTAGCAGTTTCTATCTTGATTTCTCTGGGTGAACTGGTTCACAGAATTGAAAAAAGCCACTTTTTTTCCCTGAGTATATATGCGTGATGTTTATGTGGTTTTCTTCTTTTAGTTGTGAGTTCTGAGAGCCTACCAGATTTCTTTAACCTGTATAAAACATACGTGTGTGTACATATGTCTCTCTGCAAGTCAAATTGCTGGACAGGAAATGCCCTTTCTGGGGTTAAATTTTGTGGAATATTAAATTACTAGCTTCCAAAACCAGTTAGGAATATTTATAGGTTAAATGTCAGACATTTCTGCAGACAACCTAGAGACAAACTGTGATGTTGGTACTGGAAACACATTATTCATCTCATGTCAGCCTCTGCTGGCAGTTGCAATTTTGGTTGCAGTTATTTCTACCTTAAATTTGGCCAGTTGTGCTTATGATCCTGCTGTGAATCCTGTTCAGATTGTTTCTGCTTGTGGTGTTGTGCTGGATTCAGCCATCACAGAGCTCTCAAAACAGTCACAGCTCTGAATACCATCCTTACCATATGGTTTGGATTATTTATGGTGAAGTTCTACTGTATTAAATTGTATCCAAAAAGTACACCTTTTGTGTAAAACTCCAAGTATAGTCATGATAAAACTTATTTAATCATAATAATTTAATTGAGGTGCTGTTCAATTTTACTTCATTAAGAAAAAAATTAAAATCTTGTAGAGAAGCAAATACATGAATCTCTTGCCTTTTTTTTTTCATATTACTGAACACTATTTTCAGAAAGCTTTCCATAGAAAAAATGTCTTTGTTTAGGTTGTTCACTTCCTCTTCAGTCTTTTTGTGTTTCATAGTATTTAAGTTTTGAAATTACAGAAGATAACATTTTGGGGAAGTAATGATGCAGAACTGTGGACTGACCTCATGGGTTTTGTACATCACTAGGTGGAATGAAGTCTGTTTGTCAGCTATACATGGATACAGCAAATGATTGTTTTGCTTCAATGGCTTCTTCCAATTTGGAGTGAAAAAATAAGTTTGAAAGGTTGAGATCTTTCTATTCAAAATCTTGGTATATGTAGTTACCAGGAATAATAGTTGTTTTACTAAGGTATGGAGGTTTTTTTACTGGAGTTTTAATTAACCGAATAACTTCAGTTTAATTGAAAATAAAAACTCTGGCTCACTTCTTGATTCTTCCATACATGACATGTTTAAAGTTGCTTTATTTATCTCTTCTGTCGACTTTTAAATATAGTGGGTGGGCAGCTTTTAATCCATTTAATTCCAATGAAAAACTGAAACTCATTGAAGTTTTGGTTTGTTTTCAGATGATTTCTATGTTATATGGCCCATACATGTTTTTGACCTTTTAACTTATATTTTAGTGCTCATTCCTAGTTCATACATT
>VZTB01009797.1:219588-271663 GCA_013397245.1 Thryothorus ludovicianus
TTATAAAGTCCTTTAATTTGTGTCAACAATACATTCAGAATCATACAATCATACAAAAATATTCTGAGTTGGAAGGGGACCTGTAGGAGACTGTTGAGTGCCTGGTGAATGAGACGGCAGATGGAGATGAGAGATATCTGAAGCTGGATCCTAGAATTTAGAGTTTATTGCAAACGGCGTGGGTGCAAGCTAGGACCCTGCTTAGAGCTGCCAGCCACAGCTCAGAGCAGGCCCAGGGAGGGGAGAACAAAAGACTGATGAGCAAGAGATAAGAGGGGGGGAACAAAAGACTGATGAGCAAGAGATAAGAGGGGGGGAACAAAAGACTGATGAGCAAGAGATAAGAGGGGGGGAACAAAAGACTGATGAGCAAGAGATAAGAGGGGGGGAACAAAAGACTGATGAGCAAGAGATAAGAGGNGTTGTTCAGCAACTAAGGCTTGTTATGTCAAAGGTCACTTTCATTTAAATCTCGCTTACAGTTTCCATAATCTTAAAATCTTTTGTCAGGCAATCATATTTATAAGGCTTTTCTTTTTCATCTTCCCCTACAGAGACCTACCATGGATCATAGAATCCAGCTTTCCACACCAAAAGCCCCAAGAGTCACACCTTCTGTCTGAGCTCATTGTCCAAATAAACCTTGAACTCTATCAGGCTTGGTGCTGTGACCACTTCCCTGGGAAACCTGTTCCAGTGCCCAACCACTTTCTAGTAGCTGGCATATATAGTCAGAATTTGTCAAATACATTTGGCATAGACAGTCAACCTTTGTCTTACTATCAAAAACTGATAGTAATTTGATTTGAGCTGGTGTCAGCAGTCACAGTGATAGACTGTCAGTAAGTCTTTACTTCTATGGAAGGAGGTCACAAGTTCAGCCTGCAAACTGCTTCTGTATGGTCTCCACTCTCCAATTGCTCACAGGTCCTGCAAAGACCGTGCTCCAGCATGGACTTTCCATGGGATCACAGCCTCCTTCGGGCTTCCAACTGCTCTGACTTGGGGTCCTTCACAGGACCCTCCATGGGCTTTAGGGGCACAGCTGCCCAACCATAGGCTGCAGGAGAATCCCAGCTCTGGCATCTGAACCACCTTGTCCCACTCCTTCACTGACCTTGGCGTCTGCGGGGCTGCTGCTCTCATGTTCTCACTCCTCTCTCCTGGATGCTGTTGCACAGTAACTTTTTCCTTTTCCTAAATCTGTTGTCCCAGAGGTGCCACCATCATCACAGAGGGGCTCAGCTCTGATCAGCAGTGGGTCTGTCTTGGAGTGCTGTGTCTGGAACTGGCTCCATCAGACACAGCAGAAACTTCTAGCATCTTTTCTCATTAGCCAACCCTGGAACTCTCCCACTACCAAAACTTTGCCTTGCCAATCATTGTGATACACTACCAGTGCACTTTGTCACAAGTAAGCTATAATTTCTATCAAATGCATAAATCTTTAAAAAATATACCGATGTTTTATGTTTCTGTTAAGGAAGATCTGCAATGCAGAAATTTGTAGACTTGAATATATTGTACATTTTCACAATAGCTATTTCCTTTCATTGTTAGGCTTTTGACTGATTTTAGTGGGTCCCTCTGAGAATAGACTTAGCATTTGGGAATGTGCAAAATAAAAAGCTTCTCATGAGTTTCACAATAGACACACTTCTGGTTTTACCTTTCTGTAGCCTTCTCTTTTCCTGCTTCTCCACTCAAGTCTAACAGTCGCAGTGAGATAAAATTGTAGGTAGCTGAAGTTGTTCTTACATGCTGCTGTCCTCCACAGTGTCAACACACAACTGCTTGGAGAGCAGAAGTAAGAAAACTCTTGGTTTGAGATCAAGACAGTTTAGTAGGGAAGGCAAAAACTGTGCATACAAGCTGAGCAAAACAACATATTAATTCACCATTTCACATGGGCAGGCAGGTGTTCGGCCATCTCCAGGAGAGCAGGGCCCTGTCTTGTTAACGCTGACCTGGGAAGACACAAACTCCATCACTCCAAACATCCTGCTTTTCCTTTCCTCCAGTTTTCTATGCAGATCATGATGTCAATTGCTGTGGAATATCTCATTGAGTTAGCTGGGATCATCTGTCCTGGCTGTCCCAACTCCTTTTGCACACCTAGCCTGCTCACGTATGGGGTGGGGTAAGGAGCAGAAAAGTCTTTGGCTCTGTGTAAGCTCTGTTCAGCAGTAATGAAAGCATCCGTGAATTATCAACTCTGTTTCCAGTGCGAATCCCAATCCCAGCCCCATACTATGTACTGTAAAGAAAATTAATTCCTCCCCAGCCAAAACTGGAACATCCACTTAATGAGAAAATGATGCTGATTCTGCTTCAGTCACTTGGTGAGAAACAAAAATTTTCTTTTCTGTCTATTTCAGCATAATACTGGAGTTTTGCCTGCTGTTCTCTTTCTAATAGCTTTTCAAGAACAGGTGTATTAAGGTCAGCTTTGTGCTTGAATAGTGTATTATTAGGGAGATTAATTACTGAGGTTTTGGGTTGTCTGACACTTACAGAAAAACAGTTTTTTCAAACCCCATATCCTAGAACATTTTAAATGCATGAGAAAGTTTCACACAATTATTTTATTTAGGCCTACACAGCTGATTTCATTATTCATAAGCATATTTATTGGTAGTGGCTATATGAATAAATTGGGTTTGTGTAATTTTTTTTCCTTAAGGTGTTTCTTTTGTTATGCACAAGTAATGGAGGATTTTATTTTCTTTTATAATAATTCTTAATCCTTATGTAGTGACTCACATTGTTTAAACATGCACGGTACTTTTGTTTTTCAGCTTCCTTCAAAATACCTTCCTTTTCTACTTTTATTTCTGTTGCACTTGTCTGTAGTGGTAATACACACCTTCATAGTAGTCAGGATTGACAATGAGGGGTTTATTGTCTTTCATCTTCTGATTGTTGAAGCTTCAATTTATTCAGATCGAATATTGACTTTTCCAGCCAAATTTCTTGCTTTGAAAGAGAATTTGCTCTCCTTTTTCTCTTGCTGTAAGAAAGTGGTTAATGCCCCTGATAATTCATAATGCTCATGATATAATTCTGGTATCAAATTCGTTGCTGTTCCGGGAGATGTGCACTCAGAGCCTGAGGGGTGATAAACCATTAATCTGTAAAGCATTGGCTGCATTGTGTGTTAGTCTGCTTGTAAGCAGCGATAAGGTGTGATAGGATTTTGTTGTCTGTGCACAGCAGGATTCTCAGTTCTTTTCTGCCATCTTGGGCAGAGGAAAACTGCAGTAACAGGAGTTGCTGTGAGTAGATGTCTCATCCTTATGAGAAAGCACATCATTATCACAGCTATGGTTGCAAGGTCATGAGGATGTTCAACAGATTAGGTGTTTATACCTGTATTGAACTTCTGGAGGGACTGAGTGATGCTGAACCAAGTATTTTTTAATTCTGCTTCAAGTAGCCCTTAGCTGTTCTCCCAAAAAATTGAAATGTCTGTTTCACAATATGCAGAGTAGAGATGGCAAATTGCATTTGTCTTCTAAGACTTAAGTTATGAAACACTTTACTATTCAATTTAAATGTTTCAGTAATGTAGCAATTATATGAAAACTCTTCTGTGTGATTTTGGCTCTCTAAAGACAACACATTTCTCCTTTCTTAATTAGGTCTTTACTAATGTGCTGACTCACCCAAAATGTCCATAAGAGAATAATGGAAGCCCCTGAATACCTTGATTTGGATGAAATAGATTTTAGTGATGATATATCGGTAAGTACAAGTCTTATTTTACTTGTTCAACTTGAGACAATCTTAGATATCTCACTCCTGATGTAAAAAGCAACAGTGTTAGAATCTGCACTTCTTTTTACTTCATATAAAGGAATGTTTATACAGGTTGAATCTAGAATAAAAAAATCAGATATTTTTTAAAGGAAATCTCTCTAGAAAGCTTGGAATGCAAACGTGATTCCTCTCCTTATATAAAATAAAAAAATTATATAAAATAATANAGACTTTGAGGGGTTCAGAGGTGGCAGTGATCCTTAGTGTCACAAATAAAACATCCCTAATTGTGAGCAAAAATACCGTGTTTCTGTGTTTCTGTGTTGCTTTCTGCATTTTTTGTGTTTTTATAGGAGGCACTGGTACTGCGTATTTCTGTATTACTCATAATACTACTCCTACTGCCACTGTTTCTGCTTTTTGTGCAATAGAGTTGTTCATATGTTCAAGGTTTGATAAAAAATAGACTTGAATATGTAAATTAAATCTCCTACAAGAGAATTTATTAATTCAATTCTCAGATAAAAGTATGCCACCATCTCCTTCCACATGTTTCATAGTTTTATAGTAATTTTTTTTTTTTTTAACAAAGGGCCTGGTTTTCCTGTTAGCATTTGGGACTCTTGATTCATTTTAAAACATTCCAGATGCTTTATTCACTGACAAATTCCTTTTGAAGAGAAATTTTTTTCTACATAGTCTACTGCTGAATTTTTATTAAAGCAGAATATGGCAAATGCCCAAGATATTACAAGACTATCATGAGTGAATACCTTATTATGGGCAACATTCTTTATATTACTTTATATTACTGGTATATGCCAGATTATGTCCTGGTATCTGTTTCTGTACTCAGTTTAGTAAAACTGTAAAACATAATAGATGTAACCTTTCCGTGTCCCTCCCGTTGTGGCTGTTGCTGCATTCTGGTGGGTTAGGTTACTCACTTTTCTGCTGAGCTGCTCAGGCTGCCTGCTTTAATAGGCTATTCTTTCAGTGGATGCTGAACATTAAATAAAAAATAATTACAAATGATTGAGGTAGCAGTTTTACTCCCTACTTTAGCAAGTAAGAGGACAAAGGATTTGTTGCCAGAATCCAGATCAGTAAGAGAATTCATGGTTACTCTAGTGCTCTACTCATATCTCATCATACACAGTTTAGAAATACCTGACCTTCCCTTTTTATAATTAGCCTGTTCTGGTAAGAGCAGCTGCATAGCATCTGTATTAGCAAATTATATTAGTTATGTTAGCCCTCTGGTTCTAATGCAGTGCAGAAAAGTGACTAATAATAATGGCAGCAAGACGGCTGTTAAAATGATGCACTTACAAATGTACCTCATTTAGGAAGCCACTGTTTGTAGTTCAGACCTTTGACATCCATTTCAGCAAAACTGCCAAAACATAATAATCAGAAAGATAGACAGAAAGACAGGAGTTTGTTTTAAAAGGCAAATATGTATGGGGGAAGGGGGGAGTTTGTTTGGGTTTTTATTTTATTTTCCTTTGTTGTCTTCTTTTTGGGGGGGAGGGTTTTGAGGGTTTTTATGTTACATTTGTAGACCAGAAAAGGAAACTATGACTGGTCATCAGGTGCCCTCCAAACCACTCTGTCACTCCTACTCCATCAAGAAGCTTGTGCTTTAAGGAGAGGGACACCACTCACCAGTTAGTGTCATGGGAAAAAAAGACTCCTCTTGTCAATATTAATTTATTGCAAATCAAACAGCACAGGATTATGAGAAATAAAGACAAATCTAAAAGCATATTTCTCCTCCCCTTCCTCGCAGTCACAGCTTCACTCCTGAGTGGTTTACCTTACCACCTCAATAAGCACAAGGGGGAGGGGGGACGATGGGTTTTGCATTCAGATTTTGTACTAGTTTGAAAGCAAATCAGTGAGAGATCCCAAGTCAGAAATATGATTTAATAGAAAAATTAAAACTAACGCAATAATACTGAGACACTGACAGAGTCAGAATACAACCTTACACCCTCTGGGTCAGAGTGTTGGTAGCAGTCCTCCTGGAGTGGCAGATATGGTTCTGTTGAAGCAGTGATCCTGTAGAAGCACTTGATCTTCCTCTGAAGATCCAGTGGTGGTTATGGAGCTCTTGTCTTCTGGGAATTCAGTGGAGAAGTCTGCCTGTTGTGTTCCGAAGCTCAGATTATATCCAGGTAGGAATGCCTGGATCCTCCCCCTGGGCGGAGCATCTCACAATGGGATGATGTCAGTCATGCAGTGAGATTTAGTGGCTATTAACAGAAGATACACCCTGGAGTTATCAGGAATGAGTCATGAAGAAGATAAGGAACAGTGCCCTACCTGGTTTTACCAGCTTATGACGATGATGATAGAATGCATACTTTTGGGTACATCTTACATTGTGAACTGAGACATGTTATCACAGAGTGTCTCTGCTGTTCCCTCCTCATCCTCTTCACGCCTGCACCCACTGAAGGCAGTCCTTTGTGAATTTATCCAGTGTGTGTTCTTCCCAAGGGCCACAGTTCTTCATGGACTGCACCAGCATGCATCCTTTCCATGAGATACAATCCTTCAGGAACAGACTACTCCAGCATGGGTCTCACACAGGGTCACAGTTCCTGCCAGAAAATCTAGCCCTATGTGGTTTCCTCTCCACAAGAGTTAGTTCCTGCCAGGAGCCTGCTCCAGNGTTCCGAAGCTCAGATTATATCCAGGTAGGAATGCCTGGATCCTCCCCCTGGGCGGAGCATCTCACAATGGGATGATGTCAGTCATGCAGTGAGATTTAGTGGCTATTAACAGAAGATACACCCTGGAGTTATCAGGAATGAGTCATGAAGAAGATAAGGAACAGTGCCCTACCTGGTTTTACCAGCTTATGACGATGATGATAGAATGCATACTTTTGGGTACATCTTACATTGTGAACTGAGACATGTTATCACAGAGTGTCTCTGCTGTTCCCTCCTCATCCTCTTCACGCCTGCACCCACTGAAGGCAGTCCTTTGTGAATTTATCCAGTGTGTGTTCTTCCCAAGGGCCACAGTTCTTCATGGACTGCACCAGCATGCATCCTTTCCATGAGATACAATCCTTCAGGAACAGACTACTCCAGCATGGGTCTCACACAGGGTCACAGTTCCTGCCAGAAAATCTAGCCCTATGTGGTTTCCTCTCCACAAGAGTTAGTTCCTGCCAGGAGCCTGCTCCAGCACTGTCTTTCTACAGACTGCAGGTTTCTTCAGGGCACATCCACACGTTCCAGTGTGAGGTCCTCTATGGGCTGAAGGCCGAATAGCTGCTCTACCATGATAATCTCCTGTAACTGCAGGGGAACCTCTGCTACAGCACCTGGAACACTGCCTTCCCCTACTTCTCCACTGACCTTGATGTCTCACATTTTATTGTTCCTCTCTCCCACCTGCTCTTACGCAGTGGATTTTACCCTTTCTTAAATCTGCTATCCCAGAGGCACTACCAACATTTCTGATGGGCTCAGCCTTTGCCGGTAGCTGGTCCTACATGGAGGCAGCCTCTGCTCTTTGCCACATAAACCAAATACAATTATGTGGTGGGCATCCACAACTTCTCTGGGCAACCTGTTGCAGTGTCTCACTACCCTCATTTTAAGAAATGTCTGTTGTATCCAATCTAAATTGATGTGCTTTCATTTGCCCCTTGTCCTGTCACTACGGTCCCTGGAAAACAGTCTTTCTGTATTTTTCTTACAAGTCTCCTTTATATATTAGAAGGCCATAAAAAAATCTCCCTGCAGTGTCCTGTTCTCCAGGATGAAGAATCCGAACTCTCTCAGCCTTACTTCACATATAGCCAGTGGCCCAGCACCCTGGCTATTTTCACAATCATCTTCTGCATGCACTGAACAACAAGTCCTTGTCTTTTTAGTCCCAGCAACCCCTGAGCTGGAGGCAGTACTCCATATGGATTCTCCCAAGAATGAAGTCCGTGAGAGGATCACCTCCCTTACTCTGCTGGCCAGACTTTTTGTGCAGCCCAGGATATGACTGACTTTCTGGTCTGCAAGTGAGCATTGCCACTTTATGTCAAGTTGTTCATCCTCCAGTATGCCAAGTCCTTCTTTGCAGGTCTGCTCTCAATATCCGAGTCTGTATGGATACTGGACATTGCTCTGACACATGGACATAGGATCTTGACTTGGACTTTATGATGTTCACATGGTCCCACACCACAACCCATTCCAAGGTCCCTCTGGATGGCATTCCATCCCTCCAGTAAATCAACCATTCAGCTTCATGTCATGTGAAAATTTGCTAAGGGTGCACCCGATCCCATCATCTATGTCCTTGACAAAGATATTTATTAAATACTATTAGTTGCAGTATGCATCCTTCAGGGACACCACTCCCTGTTGAGTTTCACCTGGAGATGAAGCTATTGATTGTAACTCATTGGACATGGCCAAATCCTTGGCCATCTATCCGTCAAATCCATATCTGTCCAAATTAGAGGAAAGGAGGTTGCAGTGCATACAATGCGCCAAAGGCATTACAGAAGCTGAGTCAGATGACATCTGTAGCATTCACTCCACTGTAGGACGCCACTATCTTAGTCAGGCAGAGTTTTCCCTTTGTGAAGCCATGCTGGCTGTCTCTAATCGCTGTCTGCCATCCATATGTTTTAGCACAAGTTCCAGGAGGATCTGTTCCATGCTCTTACTGGGCCCTGAGGCATGGCTGACCTGCTAGTAGCTCTTGGGGCCCTCTTCTTTTCATCATTGTTAAAAGAGAATGTGATATTCACTTTTATCCAGTCATTGGGGACTGACAGCTGTAGCTGTTAAAATATTCTTAAGAGTGGTTTAGCAGCTACATCTACCAACTCCATCAGGGTTCTGGAATGCAAATATGATTCTTATTTTGTAAACTAAGATGGTTCCATTCCTGATTTAAATGGTATAGTATATTTGTAGTTCAAACAGCAGAATAGGTTTCTGGGGCTCTTGTTTACATTGAACAAAAGTAGTATTCTGTCTGCAGAGACATTAAGCAACCCAACTGAATATTTTCATTTATTTCTTCATTAATAACTGCTCACAGATAGGAAGGGGGCAAAAAAGACCTTTAGGTTGCATTGAGTGATACTTACATTATCAATTGTATGTTTTATGCTTTCACCTTTTTCCTATTTCTTCTGATTTTGACTATAAATTTATTCCTGCTCTAATGTTTTTTGCTGTTTGTATGGTTACCTGAAGGTTTCCTGACCCTGTGATTGAAATGGAGGATTTATATTACACTGGAAAATTGAGAAAATTGAAATTATTTTACTTATTGGTTTACAGAAATAATGCAAGATAACCTCATCATAACTAGGGTTCCTCATGCCAAGATACTTGTGAACTCTTAGAGACTGAGTGTATGGATAATTGCTCTGATAATTTTCTTGGTTCTGTATGAATGAAAGCCAGGCTCAGTGGTGTCAGTGTGAGACTGCACCTAATTCCAAGTTTTGTGAAATTCAGGTGCAGTAATTGAGTTCAAATCTAAGTAAACAGGAATTCTGGAACAGCTTTAAAAACTTCTTGTGAATCCTCGCCTGGCAGGGAAGATGTAGACTTCGTGTGGTCAGGAGCATGCCCAAGCTGCTAGCCTCACATTTACTTGACACAGGGCCCGTCCTGAGCCTGCTGCACTCTTTCTTGGCCACAGGAAGAGCTGGGTCACCCCTCAGGGTCATACACAGCCTGACTTTGCCTACCCAGCCACCAGTCCTGTTGGGCTCAGCGTGCGGGGTCCTACATGGCTGTTCAGGCACAATCATTAGCCGCAGCAGATTGATTTATTTACCATCCAGCTGAAGCTCTCTCTTACGTCTCTCTATTTTCTTCCTGTCTCCCATTTCAGAATGAAGCAAAATGCAGATGTCCACTAAGTTGTTCATAGGAAGTGTTAGTTTCAGACAGATATTTTGTACCCCTAACAGTGTTAGTGGTATCTATATAGGTCCCCTTTGAAGCTAAAGGGAAGAATAACATACCAAGTGTCTATATAAGATGGACAACACACAGCACAAATAATCTAACTAGTGCTCCAAAGATGCTCATCACAGCTGAAAGAAAGACATTTAGTTTGGGGAGGTGATACTTCCCACATGCACCACACCAGCCTAATCTCTTTCCTTCTGTTTTTTGTTTGGACACTGCTTAAATTGACACTACTATTGAAAAAAAATCTTCCTGCAACATCAGGCCAAGTATTGTTCCTTTATTTTTTCTCAATATATCTTGCTATTCCCAAAAAATGTCTCAGAAATTGGGTGGAATTGCACAGTTAATAAATGATTAAGAAAATGCATTATAAAGTTACTAATTTAAGAGATTTTAATATCAATGAAACATTTTGTTTTCCACTATCACAAATAAACTGAAATGAGACTGTTTACTTGGAAACACTTGGAAAAAAATTAGCTATAATGGAGGAAAGTGGCTGTTTTCAGTATCAAAATGAAAACAAAGAGCTGTGCATTTAGGATCAGGATAGAGTCATTGGTGTCTTTATCCAGTCAAGATCATTGGTGATGGTAAATGATTTGAGTTTTAATACTGCAAACAGTTGGATGTGGTCCTTCATGCTTTTAGGGGTGTCATGGTTGTGATAATGTGGTCTGAGAGTTATACTATGCATACAACTTTGCACTTTGACTCTATTTAGGATACAACAGAATATTGAAAAGTAACTTTTTTTCTTAATTTACTTGTGTTTTTACTATTTTGTATAATGTTTCTCTACTACTATTCATGTTCAGTCATTTCTTTTTTTTGATATTTCTAGAACACAAGTGCATCTGCAAGTGGGGGACAAGTGGCACAGAGCAGAATAGCCCTATAAAAGATATTTTTTCTCTTGTGTTTTATTTAAAATTCATTGCATTAAAATTTGAAAACCATGTGAAATTTAAAAGGTTAACATTGGCATTAATTCAGATTCTGTAGTGCAGTGCTACATAATGAACAAATGTATTGTATTATAAGGGAAGTCTCATTTTTCCCTGAATTAGCAGTGTCTGTTGGAAAAAGCTAGGAATATCTTGTATTTGCATGGAATGCTTGCTGCTTCTTGTCTTATTTGCTGTTGATACTGCTTTTCCATCTTAAAAAGTTCTTCAGGGACTTATTGCAATTCACTGTTTTGAGTTGGGCCTTAAATGCAGAAAAGAAACCCAGACCTCAAATAGCAAGCAAAAAATATATGTGTTATCTTAGGAAGAAGCTCTTAGTTTGTTACTGAATGTCAGCATCAACCACAGTAGGCTTTAATTAAATACCAAAGATCACAGTAAGCATTGACTAATGAATTAACATGATGTGCTCAGCCATGAGCATGGCCCTCAGCTCTGGCTGAGGTGGTTACTCTAATGGTGAAATTTGAGAAGTGGTATTTAATTTTATATGCAAAAGAAAATTTGAAATTATCGAATGAAGAGTCAGAAGTAATTAATTTTAAATGCTGTTGAATAAGCATTAGATCTTAAATTCTGTTCCAAAGAAGGGTTGCAACCTCAACTTCTTTTGACGTCCTGTGTCACCGTGAAATTTACGGTTGAAGAAAAGCTAGAAAACATTACTGATGATTAAACTGGAGCTAGATATATGAGAAATCAGTTCTAGTGGGAAGAGCTGGGAATGGATTGGTTTTATGTTTAGGAAAGGTCCACTTGAAAAAGTAATTTTAGTTGTTTCCTGGACCAAAAGCTGGTTCTTTACATTTTAACCACAATATACAGGAGGCAGAAATGCAAATTTGCTGAAGTCTTTTTGAGGACAGAGGTAAGTGGGAGGAAATCTGTTAATGAAATCAAACCAGTATTATTAAAATGCATAACAAATTTCTAAACATTCAGTAGATTTTTGGGGTAGGATGGCTAACTGAATACATTTTAGAGCAATGTTGAAACAGAAAAGAATCTATTTTTCCAAGAAAGAACAGGAAGAAGACCAAAAGAAAGAGAAGTTTCTGTGTTTGAAGTTGCCTGACAAAACACATAGCAATAGAATACAAAAGGCCTCTTTCTAATTGAATTACTGTGTAATTGAAAACTGTGTAATAGTTTAAACTGCAACAGCTGGTCTTATGGAACTACCATATTCCTTGGAGACATCCTCCTTGGATTCTTTTAAGAATCTTACTAGACCAGTTAAACATTTCATTCTAAGTCTTTGTGCTGAAATAGCAAGATGTATAGCTTAACAGCTCAGGCTTTATTAAACAATAACTAAAGTGAAGCCCAGCACATGGTGTTTGTCCATGTCTGTGTTTAACTTGTATTAATTTGTCTTTAGTAGGGTCCTTCTCCCTGTCTCAGTTCTGTTCTTTTTTGCTTTAGACTGTCACATCCTGAAGCAGTCACAGTCTTATAGACAACCTCTTGTTTAATGGGGATTGGAATCACTGGGTAGTTCTGTAGTGCTGCTACACATTTTAATTAATAAGTTCAGTGTTGATCCTGGGAATACTTATGAGGGTTTCTTCTTGTGGTTGAGGTTTCCCAATGCATCCCTAAATTAAGTTGGCAAAGGAAAAAGTAGAGCCTGGGAGGTTTTCTAGGCTTAATGAAGTAACTACAGTCATTGGAGTTACAGTCTTAAACTTGCAACAGAAAAGTACATTACTCTGCAGTTGGTCACATGAGCTTGAATTTCGATTATTTTGAAGGAGATTGCCAGCTGTGCTTTAGAAATATGTCAACCACTGAATGACAAACTGTCAGCAAAACCCAAGACAATGTTTCACCGTTTCTTTTTTGTGTGGAAAGTTCATATGGTTTTATATGAAGTTGTTTTGCTTCATTGGTCAACAGCACACCAACTAAAAATATCTGTTTCTTCGAACACATATGGTGTTTATGTATTCTTAGAAAAATTTCGGTTGTGCTAATCCTAAATGTTTTTTTTCTATTAAAGTTTCCGAAATACTGTTTTTAATAGGGTGTTTTTTGTCGAAGTAATTGATATTTCTTTCACAGACATAATGATTTTCGTTTGTTTAAGTGGAGATTCCTGTAACATTTAAACATTTGATTAAGGAAAACTTGCTATAAAGCAATTGCATATCAGAATATATGCTTATATAACACTGGGTCCTGTGTCTTTCTGAGGGTATTCCACATGTAGATAAACTAAAAAAATCTGTTTAGTAAAATACCTATAGCACTTATGCATTTTTTTTTCAATTTTTGAATGCTTAATGCAGTGAATAACATGCTGTTTCATATCAGATGTGTTTTGCCGCATCAAAATAATAATACAAGTTTGCTTTAATGAAGCCCAGGTTAGAGAAATGAGCCTATCATCTGATATGTGTGGGTGCACACACCCCTCTCTGAAGTCAAATCTCTACAGCACATATATCCCGCATCTCTTCTACACATTGGTTTGTGACAGCTTGAATTTAAATTTTAAGCATGGTAATCGTTGCAGTGCAACACCATAATAGGTGCAGAGGTGAGCAAAGTGAGACCTTTGAAGTTTATGATGAAGCCTGAATGTGGGACTGACCTCTGATGTATCTCACATTGTGTTGCATTGTATTTGTGCCTTCAGTAGTGGTGACATGCAGGAAGGAGAAATCTGAGGTGAGGAGGTGCTTTGCTCTAGCTTTGAAAGTCTATTTCATATGTCTCAAGGTGGGGAAAAACAGCAGGTGCCATCTGCTTTTCTCATGCAACCTGAAACCATCAGACTGCCAGAAGCAGCCTTGATTTATAGATTTACTTAGTGTCCATGACACTTGAACCTCTTGAAAATCTTACTTTTTAATCTTTTTTAATTATTACCTCTATACATTTTTTCTTCTTTTTTCACAGTATTCTGTAACTTCTCTCAAGACCATCCCAGAATTGTGTAGAAGGTGTGATTCACAAAATGAAGACAGATCAGGTATGATGCCCATTTCTGTCCACCCATAATATTCCAGGCTTTTTTTTTTTTTAACCATGTACAATTTTTTAACCATGGCAACAATAGCTTCTTGTCAGTGTCCTGTTGTTTTGTTTGGTTTGTTTTTTTTTTGCATTTATGTACAGTGTTCTGGAAACATGAGTTTCTTTTTTTCAACAGATGTCAGTTCATTAGAAGGAAAGAAAGTTCCAAAAAAGGATTTGGCTGTATACAGATAAATGTAGGGCTTCATCTCAGCAGCTCCAAACCACAGTATGTGCAACAATTTACTTGAAAACCCGAGAAACCATTGGTGACAAGACGTAATAATGTAGGCGCCAATGAAAAAATGTTGGATACATTTACTACCCATATGGCCACGACCAGTCTGAGGGATGATGTTTTGCCAGAGTCTGAAACTGTATCAAGAATGCTACATGATAGAATCTACTCTGAGGCATACTGTAATAGTTAAGATTAAAGCCGTTTTTTAGTTTAATAGTGTAAACTAAATGAAGAATCATGGCATATAGATGAGAGCCAGCTGGAGACCTTCCCCCTGCCCCCTGACAAAAAGTGCATTCAGTTTTGTTTTTCACTCTGTAAATCAGATTAATACGCTTTTATTTTTCTCTTCCTGATGGAGGAGAAATGAATTGGTAAGAGAAGCATTTTTGTTGAGCTATGAAAAGTTTATTGTGCTTTTTGATCCTTTAATTGACCTTTTGTTAATATTGTTTCATCAAGTACTTTTTAACAGAAACAGGAGATCTGGAATTCATGGGATGATACAAGGACTTAAGAACAATGCTGTACTTCAGCAATTTTTATTTCTGTATTTCCTTTCAGACTTTTTAAAATTTCTGCTGTGTTTAACTTAAGTGGAAACTTTCTAATTGCTACTTCTTCTAAGAGAATTATTAAAGACCAGGTCACCACATGCCACTGTCCTTGGCAATAAAGAGAATCACAACTCTCCTTACAATGCTTGCTTGCAGATTACAACCCACAAAGGGTACAGCAGTGATTGCACAAAGTATTACTTGCTGCAAGCAAGAGCAGGGGAGAACTGTAAAGGGTGAAGACTCCTGATCCACCTCCCTCAAACTGCCCAATCTTTTTCTGCCCCAGTCTCCCTCCATCCTCCCCCATCCTCCCCTCTATCTTCCCCTCCATTTCCCTTTTTATTCCCATTCTGCCCCATTACACTCTTCTATCCTTCGTCTCCCTCATCCCTATCCCTTTTCTTCTCTATTCTTCCTTCCTTCTTGCTGGTTCTTCCCCCTTTCCTCATCCCTTGCAACCTGCAATATTCTCCCTTCGTCCCATTTCCTTCCCCCTTTCTTCCCATCTCCTTCCCTTCTTACCTGTTCTTATTCCCACTTTCCCTGCTCTATCCCTTGTTTCCTATTGTCACACCATTGCTCCACACTATTCTTCTCCTACTCTTCTCTCATTCCTGTTGCCTCCTTCTCTCCTCCTTTCTTCTTGTTCACCCATTTCTTCCCCTTCTGCTCCTCCTTCTTCCCTGCCATTCTCCATAGCATTTAATCCCTCATTTGTCCCCACATGCTCCCACCATTTTCTCCCATATTCCTTCTCTCATTCTTCTTTCTCCATTTAAAATTCAGGTAGTAGTCATAAAGTAAAATACAGTCCAATAGTAAGGATGAAATGCTAGTTATGAGCTCTTCCTTTAGATTGTGGGATGCTGACAATTTACTGTGTCTCTCTTGCTCCAAGGTTGCCTCTACAGACAGACATTTTTTGATTATGATTTTAATTACATCAGTACTCATCTATTCCCTTGAAAAGGGATTGACAGAAGTAAATACGGGGATTACTGGAAGACAGTAGTAGCTCTGGGGAGTCTGCCAGTGAAAGTTAATTGCAGATTGGTTAAAATTCTTGGGTAAAAAAGAGGTCTTTTGCACTCAAAGTAGTATTGGCAAAGTGGAAATAGTACTAAAAGCTGGGTTTTCTTGCTACTTACCGCTTATTTTGGTGAACAGGAGATAGTACTGAAATCGTTCTATTTTTACTCTGTTTAATCAATGAGTAATAATATAATGCTGAACAGGAGTGTATCATTTTACATGTCTCTACAGACTTCAGTATTTCAAGTATCTTGAAATATCAGTAGAGCTGGATTAATCAACAATGTGTAAGGCCCCATTTGACAACTTTTTGTAGTTGCTTTTGACACAGTCTTTTGCCTTCCCTATACTGTAGATCATTAAAATAATGTTGCCAAGGTATTGATGATGTATGCTATTTTTTATGAAAATGGATTATATAATAAATCTTTCATACAATAGTATGAAGCATTCATAATATCTACAGTCCACTGTTAATTCACGTAGTTACAAATAGCAAAACTCAGAGCTTTTACAAAGAGCTTTCTACCTAATACTGACTCCTGCTTAGAGATTGCATTTCTCCTTTAAAACAGAGAAGGCTATGAAAGTAGAACTATCCAAGAATCATTTTTTAGAAGAATTAAAAGTTATACAAGTGTTGACCAGAGATAAGACATGTCATAGTCTAAAAAGCAATTGCCTGTCATTTTTATCTCAGGAAAATATTTAGTTCACTAAGACAGTTAAGACAATATCATGNATAAAGGCAACTATTTTCACCAGTAGGATTGTTAGAACAGATATAAACCAGACTAGTTCCTCATTATGGAATTACATTTCTTAACTATATGGCTAATAATATGGAAGCAGGACTGTTCATTGCTTGCAGATAAGTTTCGTAAATAGCCCAGTCATTCTGATTTTCTTTCCCCCTTTCATGTGAACATGGAATAATAAGTTAGTAACATATGAAAATATTTGGTTACATTGTTTTCAAAATCACTCCAAGCATTTCTAATCCTGGGCAAATACTGGTGTTTAGAAGTCAGTGTGTCTTTTCAAGTATTTCATATAATTCCTTCAGCAGACATTTTGGGTTTTTTTTAACTATTTCTGACTGCCTGTAACTTTTCCTCAGATTACTTGTTCTTTTGGAAATAGACGTATTAGAAATACAAACATTTTCCTAATGTGTAGTTTTTCCTCCTTGAAATGCCACTGTTGCCTCCATTCACTGGATAGCACTGGCTGGTGGTGTGTATTGTTGGGAAGGTCCTGTTGCTGCCTCACTCTTTGACAGTCATAAAGCAGCATAGTCTCAGTCCTGACTCAGAATCAAAGAATCACAGAATGTACTGAGTTGGAAGGTACCCACAAGGATCATCAAAATCCAACTCCTGGCCCTGCACAGGACACCCCTGGAGTCACACCATGTGCCCCAGAGCATTGTCCAAACACTTCTTGAGCTCTGTCAGGCTGATGCTGTGACCACTGCCCTGGGGAGCCTGTTCAGTGCCCAACCACCCTCTGGGTGAAGAAATTTTTCCTTATAGCAAACCTAAACTTCCCCTGACAGAGTTTCATACCATTCTGGTCACCACAAAGAAGAGATCGATGTCTGCCTCTCTGCTTCCCCTCATGAGGAAACTGCAGAACTGCAGTGAGCTCTCCCCTCAGTCTCCTCCTCTCCAGGCTGCACAGACCGAGTGCCCTCAGCCACTCCTCACACGGCTTCCCCTCCAGACCCTTCACCATCCTCGTGGCCTCCTTTGGACACTCTCTGACAGCTCAGTGTCTTTTTTGTGTTGTGGCACCCAAACTGCCCCCAGCACTGGAGCTGAGGCCGCCCCAGAGCAGAGCAGAGCGGGACAATCCCCTCCCTTGCCCGGCTGTGATGCTGGGCCTGATCCCCCCAGGACACGGGGCCCTCCTGGCTGCCAGGGCACTGCTGGCTCACGTTCAACTCGGCATTGACCGGGACCCTTGGGTCCATTTCTGTGGCTCTGCTCTCCAGCCTCCCATTCCCTTTTTTGTCTGTACATTCAGGGTTACCCCATCTGAGGAGCAGAATGCATCACTTTCCCTTCTTAATCTTCATGGAGTTGGTGATTGCCTAGGCCCCATAATTTGTCAAGGCCTCTCTACAGGACCTCTCTGTCTTCAGAGGGAGTAAACAGCTCCTCCTAATTTTGTATCATCTGCAAACTTATTTGGTATTCCTTCAAGTCCTGCATCTGTCCCTTATGACTTCTCTGAGTTCTTCCTGGATTTAGGGAATTCTAACTCAGGAAAATTCCAAGGGATCCTTGAACCCAAAGTATATATGCCAGTACCCCCAGATTACAAGGGAAAAGATACATGGCAAAAAATTTCAGGGAAAATCATGGTTTATCCAACAGTAAAGTGTGATTAAGGGTAATTGTTTTTTCTACAGTCATGCATCAAGATAATTATCTTTTAAGTAGCACAATAACCACTAAAGTCGACATTATCTCAGTTGTTTAGAGCAAGGTGTGAATTAACTCCAAGACTGTGGATTTAAGCCCTATACAGATCATTCACTTAAGAGCTGGACTCTATGATCCATGTGGATCCCTTCCAACTCAGAATATTCTGTGATTCTGTAATTTTGTTATCTTCAAAAATAGAAAATTTAAGAGTGTGGTTTAGCAATGGACCTAGCTAGCACATTTTTCCTGAAATGAAGTGTTAGCCAAAGTGCCTGTTGATTTCCAGCATCGTTTAATACAGACTGATGAACTGAAACAGAAATGAGTCCTTTATGCTTTTATTATTAAGCATGAAATTGGTTGCATTCTTTCTGGGCAAATTTTCTAAAGACATTTGATCAAATGGTTCAAGACAACTGTGTTCAACAAGCTTCACTGAACCATGTCATTGTTGAAGTATATCCTGTCATCTGTGATGACTTTTGGTTGTCATTAAATGGATGTTTCAAATGAAGGCAATATACTACTCTAGACCTTTATTCACAGATTGGTAAAAACAAATTCTCTTTTAATGTCCAGCAGTTATCCTTCTGCACTGCTTTATTCATCCCCAAAGAAACTGCTATTTGAAAAATTATTCAGAATATTAGTTTCCTAATTAAGAAAAATAAATCAATGAACATAAAGTTACAGAAAATTTCTGTCTCAAGCTCTTGGTAGTTTTTAGTTGTATGAGAAAATAAAGTAAAATTTTATTTGGAAGCAGTATTAAAAGGCATCAATTGCCCAGACTTGTTCTCCAAATATCTCCCAGGTAAATATGTCTGAAACAATACAATACTGATTGGAACCTTGCTGGAATACTGAAGAATTTTCTTAGTAAAAAAACAATTGTGCTAGTTACATATAAATTCTTTTCTTACCTAATTTTTGCATCCTCCTTCTTCCTTTTTCAAACATTTTGTGGCAGAATGATGTCTTCTAATTTTTCATTAGAACTTTGATTGCTACCTTCCTTTTACATCCATAGATCAGTCTACACAAGAGTAAACCAGATTTATTAATTTCAAAATTTTGTCTTCCCTATATTCTCTTTTTGAGAATGACAGCTTTTGTATTATTCTTTCTCATGCAAGATAGGAAAAAATTTTCATTCACTGAGACACAAAATGTTTGAATTACCTGGAAAAGATGCTCTGTTATTTAAAACCATGAATTATTATATACACTGTATAGTCTCTCTTTCTTCTTTAGAGTGACTTGAGATTCCACTTAAAAAGGAACAAACCCTCTCCATTCTTATCTGTGCAGGGGTGTTCTTTTATTCAGGTTCTCATGCTGTAGAGGTTATGTTAAAAAACCCTAATATGTATTCCTGGTACAGGTTATTGATATATTAAAACTGTAAAACAGTGCCACCTTCAGTCAAAATGAATTCTGTTAAATATTAATTTTGTGATATTAATGAAAGAGTAAATAGATATTTGGATCTGGCTCTGATTATGCACAGATTTGTAAGAGGCACCACTTCCTCTATCATGTGGAGCCTACATACTTCTGTAAGTGTTGGAGATACATTGGTGATAACAACCATGAGTTTATGGAGAGTTTCCCTAGTGTAGTCAACACCTCAGCACCTGTATACAAAGTCAGAATCACAGTGCTTTAAATGGACCTGGAATTAATGTGGGTCTTAATTGATTCAAGTCTCTGCTGAAGGCATATCACAAGGAAGAAGCTCAGGCATTTCTTTCAGTTCACAGTAGAACTCCAAATATGAAACTTTGTGTAGACTTGCAGCAGGTCCCCTCCCAATATTATATGACCAATATCTTGAAGTGCTGCATTTAAAAAAATGAATTAAAGTAATAAAAAATAATTTTAAAATATTTTTTTAAATATGGGAAGTTGTCAATGCTATTCACAGACTTTGTTAAAGTAAAACATGAGATTGATTTTTCATTATACTCAGGACAGTTTAGAGGCATTGGACTGTATCACAGAAACTACCTGTCAGAAGTGTAAAATTTCATCTGTGCATAAGGTTATCTTGATGATTGGAGAAAACTCAGTTACCCTGTGGTTCTACAAGTGCTTGTATATCAGATAAAACTCCACCTCTCACCATGCTCTAGACATAGAGATGATTGAAAAATACTCTGAAGTCAATACTCTGCCTCCAACTGGAAACATAAGGATTAATTTTGATTCCTGAAAATAGAATCAGATGGGAATTAAATTGAAAGAGAAGTTGCTTCCTAGTTGCCCCCTTTTCTGCTTATTTTACCCCAGTAGTTCTAGGACATTTGTAAGTAAATAAATAGATAAGAAAACCTATAAACAAGCCTGCAGGCCTCTGGACTCATTTGTGTTTTGTCTTTCTCAAAAACAAAACCAACAAAACAAACCCATAGAGCACAATATATGGTGAATAACTACATCTGCAAATTTGACCCTTGCAGGTTTCATCAGGTAAGGGCTTTTTTTTTGTGCCAGAGAAATATTTTGACACCTCCGGTCTATTGAGCAGCTAACACACTTCTTTACTAATATGAATGAATTCTGCAGTTTTTGTGTTCCTCGCTCTTGCTTCAGTAATACAATAGTAGGATTGTCCAAGTCCCTTATATTAATGAATAAAAGTTTGAGAAATAATTTTGACATATAGTTGGGGAAAAAGATTTTTGTCACCTGGGAGTATACCAGAATTATTTCTCAGATTCAGGAATCAAACTAGCTGCTCCACATTCTAGCCCCTGTCTTAAACTCAGGCCATCTTTTACTTTTGTTTATAAAATAATCAAACAGTATTTATTTGACCCAGACTTTTAATGGCCCCTGTCTGAGTTCATAAGTATGGAGAGATGAGCAAGAGGCTTTTCTTCTGGTGCAGCTGTTTAAGACTACTCAGTGTAACTCCTGCTGTGCTGATGCTTTGGAGGCTATAAGGCAACACTTGCTTTTGCTTTTCTGGGGAACAAGCATCTGAAAGCGTAATGAAAGAGATTCAGGCCGTGTCCTGGTCCACTCCAGGCTGTGGCTTCAGTGTCATGTAGAGGGAAAACATGCTGTAACTGCCTAAGGACTGACGCAGCTCCCAAGGAGTAAACAGCACAAAGAAATACTGTGTCTGCTAGTTTGACTTGTTTTCGTCCCTTCAGCTGTATGGTTAAATGCTGTGTTCTAATCCTCTATTAAAAGCAGTGGAAATTCATTGTCTCTGTTAAGTGAAGAGGATGTTTTCAAGTCAAGTGGTGTTGGTGTTCCAGTTTGGTGCTTTTCCCTTGAAAACAGTGTTTGTAAAGAGAAGTTTGGGTACCTTACTCCGCTCTAACTTTAATGAAAGAAAGAAGAAATACATGACTTCACAATTATCCGAGGCAGATTTGTAGCAAACATGATTGCTTCTTCTCAGTGCCTGATTTTACAGTTTGGTCACCAGTGGTTTATGTAACTGCATGTTATTAAAGTTAAAAAGTGGAGAAAGTGAAGCAACAAAATAAATGTAAGCTTAAATAAAGTGACGACAAACAAAATGTTGATGCCTTTTCCTCTGTCTAGACCCCTGTGTTGAAAGCAGTGTTTTCATGAAACTCAGACAGAATTCATTTCCATACTCAGTGCTTAATAGTTCCTGTCAGAACAAAACAGCTGGGAAACATATGGTTTCCATTTCCCTGTATCACTTGGAAAAAATTTCACATGTAAATAAAACCAACATAAAAGTGTAGGCCTTTGAACCTAGAATCTTATACAATACATAAATAAGTCAGTACAGTGCGTTCTTTGTATTGGCCCACTAAGTTACGTGCCTTTTGATTATTATTATTTTTATTTCTTCTTCAGAAATGTTTTCTTAAGCATTTCCAAAGTATTAATGTAATTTTCAGACGTCCATAACTACTAAACCATACTAATCTTTTTCTTCAGATACTAATATTGCACTGAAAGTGTATGTATATGTTTCCTTAGGAAGGTGTTCATGGCAAATTGTGTGTTTTGACCACAAATTAGATCCCACTGATATGCAGTTAGCACATGTTATAAATCTACTTTGTTTAAACAGTATTCTTGACTTTTAGAATGCATTAACTCTTAGTGTACGTTGAAAGGGGAATAGTAACTGCCTAAATGCTTTTGTGGTTTTAGTGCTGGCCCTCAACTGAAAATAACAAAAGAAAGAAAACTCTTTGCCAGAATTTGACTTATTGTGAACATCATCAGTATAACCAGCTGGGACTATGAAAGAGTGCAAATTTAGCAGGATTGAGTTCAAGTTCAGTAGGATTAAGAGTTCAGTTGACTTAAGCTCCTTCCCTTCTCTCGAGTCAGATTCACTGGTCAAACTATTCTGCAGTGCACTGAAACAATGATCTGGAAGATCCAGACCTATTAGTGTGGATGTAGGAGTGGGCGTGGGTGTACACAGGTTATATACACAAGGGATGGAAAGTCTGACAGAGAAGCCTACACAGAGACAAGTTCAGCAGGAACTTCACACCTCAATAAGCAGGGTTAATTTTTAGATCAGAGAATCACAAAATGGTTTAGGTTGGCAGTGTCCACTTAAGATCATCTAGTTCAATGACTCTGCTTAAGCAGGGCCAGCTAGAACGGTTCAAGCCAGGTCTGTGTCCAGTTGAATTCTGAGTATCTCTAACAATGGAGATTTCAAAAAATCTCTGGGCAACTATGCCAGTGTTCGGCCAGTTACACAATTTAAAAAGTGTTTTCTTGTGTTTAGACAGAATTTCTTATATTTTAATTTACGCTGATTGCCTCTTTCCCTGTCATGGAGAAGAGCCTTATTACCTCTTCTTAATGATGAGATTCCTCCTGACTCTTTTCTTGCCCAAGCTGAACTGAGAGTCCCAGCTCTCAGTTGATATTCATGAATTTCTAGTTCTTATAAGAAAAATGCATCTTCCAGAGGAAACAGGCCTTTAAAAATCGAGTTGTTTTTATTAGTGCTAAAACAAATCCACTAAAAAGTTTTAACTCTTTTGTTGCCCTCCCAGAAAATCATCCTACTCTTATGCTACCTCTCAATGCAGATCAAAGTACAAACTAACATTGTTGGGCAGGACCCCTGTAAATGCCAGTAGGCTATTATTCACAGAATGGGTCAGGTTGGACAGGAACACGGCAGGTTATGTGGTCCAGTCTCTCCGCTCCAGCAGGGCCATCCCAGAGCACGTGGCACAGGATTGAGTCCAGGTTGTTCTGGAATATCTGCAGTGAAGGAGACTCCACTGCCTCTTTGGGCAATCTGTTCCAGTGCTCAGTCACCTGCACAGTAAAGGAGTTCTTCCTTGTGTCTGGGTGGAACTTCCTGTGCATCAGTTTCTGCCCCTTGCCTCTCCTGCTATTGCTGGGCACACTGAGCAGAGCCTGCTCCATCCTCATGATACTCATGGTGACGTCCTGCCTCAGTTGCCTCAGTTGTCTCTTCTCAAGGCTGAACAGGCCGAGCTCCCTCAACCTTTCCTGGTAAGAGAGATGGTCCAGTCCCTTGACCAACTTAGTAGCCCTTTGCTGGACTACTAATAATTATTACGTTACATGTCCTTGAAGAAAGTTTCTTTTAGAAATGTGACATTCTTCAGTTTTGATAGAGATGTCATTAAATCTGTTTAGATATGAATCTAGCATGTTATCATATAATTCTTGTTTCCAGTATTTGGCCAGGTATATCTTTAAAGCATGCTGTCATGTCACATGTCAGGTAGTATTCACTGCTAAATCAAATTCCTCTATTTCTCTAGTTTCCAGCAGCAGCTGGAACTGCGGGGTCTCAACTCTTCTTGGAAATGCACAAAAACCAACAGGGATTGCAGATGTGTGCAATAAATTCAGACCAGTGAAGAGGGTTTCCCCATTAAAACACCAGCCAGAAAGCGCTGAGAATAATGAAAGTGATGACCAGAAGAACCAGAAGGGAGAATACCAGAAAGGCAGTGATTCTCAGTCTTCACCTCCAAATGATGACCAGAGTCCAGGAGAAGGAGACAGCCTTAAAAGCAAAAGCACCGAGCCTGCTGTTCTGCTTGGGGAGCTGGAGCACTATGACCTGGATATGGATGAAATTTTGGACGTGCCTTATATTAAATCAAGTCAGCAACCTGTTCCTTTTACAAAGGTAGCTCCTGAGAAAAAACTTTTAAGTGTGTGTTCAGCTGTGAATGGTCTAAGCGTCAAGACCTGTCCTGCAGGGAGCACAGAGAGCTCGCCTGCTGGCGGGACGCAGTTCTGTGTGCTGTCTCCTGTGAAAGGCGCTCAGCTGAGAAAAACACAGCCCATTGTCCTTGATCAGCACAAGCATTCAGCAGAAGAATTAGAGCTTTCCCAGCCTTTAGTGAAGTGTAGCTCAGCCCATGAATCTGAAGCTCAAGGCAAGGGCTTCCTCAGCAGGACACTTGCTGATCCTCACGCTCACAAAGCTGAGAAGGCAATGCCGAACTGCCACCGGAGGACTTTCCACCTGCAGACGGCAGTGGCAGAAAATAAGCAGCTAGAGGAACTGAGTATGAACTGGAGCAGTGCTGGGGGCCAAGAAGAGAGGAGCGAAGAGGTGAAAAAAATTAAGAGCATCTTAAACATTGTGAAGGAAGGCCAAATATCTTTGCTGGTGAGTATCATCTTTTTTCGTAAGAAACATAGAGTGAAAGTGATCTATGATGTGTTTTATTAAGCCAGCTAAGGTGATGAAGTTCATATTTTGAACCACTGCCCTTTCTGTCTTGTAGAGTCCTTAGAAATTAAGTGTAAGGGCTTCCAATTGGAAAGCATTAATATTTAAATAAGATATGTAGCAAAACAAATATACTAGTGGTTGGCCAAGATTGCTGTTTTATGCAGTACACTGAAATTATAAAGAAGGCAGACATTTTAACTAATAGCTTAAATATCAAATTGCTAAAATACCAAATTTAAATCCTGAATGAGTTTTGCCTTTCACATTTGTGGGTCACTTTGCTCAATTATTGCTGGTTTACCACCATTGTTATGTAGAGGTTGATGATGGGAACAGAGAGGCTTCTGTTGTATTCTGATTATTATTCAGGAGTGTTTATGCTGTCTTGTTGCAGCAGCATTCTCAGGCAGGAGCTTTCTGTAAAGCTTCATTGGCCTCTGACCCATATGAAGAGTTTTTTAGTAAATTCTAGCACTGTGATCAGGCACTATCAATGATGGTTTCCAAAGTAACTGGCTGCAAGTTTGCACAATGATGCAGAGCATGTGAGCTCCACACGGAACAGCTGGCGAAGGCACAGTGTGTATATAAAAACTGGTTTTGTTAGATTTTTGTTTAGCTTCTCTGTTTAGCGGTCTCGCTCAAGCTCAAAGACATGCCATTAACATAGAAGCAAGAACAAAGGAAAATATTCAAAACTAGACAGAGGCAGAAGAGAATATTAGATTACTCATTAAGAAATAAAAGCAAGTTAAATTCATCCTGAAATAGGAACTGGGGGTGGGGGGTGGGGGGAAGAGGACATCCGAGGTAAGAAAATAAGTATTTTTTCCAAACTGGTTGAACTGTCTTCATCAAGCACACTCATGGAACAATACTCTGGCAGGACTGCATAACTCTAGGAACTTTGTTGTTGCTATTTGTTGACTCTGTTTTCAATCTTCTGTTTTTCTTTTGGAGTTTCTCAATCCACTTGTTTTGTCTTTAAATTAGAATTGGGCAGAAATAATGTATTACATCATGGTGATGTAGAACTTCGAGTAAATATCCCAGCAAGTTTTTTCACAGAAACAAGTTATCAGATATGTCTTCTGTCGTGTGCTTTAACTACATTTTAAATGGTGCTTAGCATGAGCTACCACTTTTGTGATGAGCAAAATTAATCAAGAAGGTCTTTCAGAAGTCATGAATGTTTTCTTGTGAATTACCCTTCAATATAATACAAAAAAAAAGAAAAAAAAAGAAAAAAAAGGAGAGAAAACTCAAAATATACAGAAATTATTAAAATATGGGTATTTTTGCAGCTACCTTGTTGATCAGAATAGTGCAAAGACTTTAAGGCACTTAAGATCTTGCAGTGTTGCATGACGATTGCATGAGGAGAGACACTTGACAATGAATCAGGCCAGTGAATATCTCACCTCTGTCTTCATGCTAGTAGCACCCAGACTCTATACAGTGAAGTGAAAAGCTCTGGATTTTGACTTGTAAAAACACATGCCTGTTGGGAAACTTCCTTGTGTTTGGTTTGCGTCTCAGGCTGTGAGGATAAACGTGTCTTTTTATCCTTAGTTGTAACTAACATACAACTTTTTTTAACAGCCACATTTAGCAGCAGATAATCTGGATAAAATCCATGATGAATGTGACAACAATCTGTTGCATGTAGCAGCATCAAAGGGACATGCAGAATGCCTGCAGCATCTCACTTCTTTGATGGGTGAAGACTGTTTGAATGAACGAAACATTGAGCAGCTAACTCCAGCTGGATTAGCTATAAAGGTAACAGACCCTTTCTGTACTGTAACATGACATAAAGGTCATTTAGTTTCCTCCTGTGATGGCAGTAAGAAACACATCCAGCAGGGTGTTATTTTTTAAGCTTTAAAAGTGAGAAAAAAAAAAGACCCTCTTGACTGGTACTACATAAGCAAAGTAAAATGGATTACTACACAAGATGTAATATACACTGTATAACAATGACAATTTTTACATTGTTGTCAGTGCATATGCATTAATTTTAGGTCAGCCTACTGAATCTAAAGACTATTTGTTGTATTTCAAGTAGCTTTCTTGGATTTAGCATTTCTTGGAACTTAACTTGAATGTAGATGTTTCTTTAGGGAGCATAACAGTTTCTTGGTTTTTAACAAATACAGGTATAATCTTGTAAGACAAGTATGAGAACAAGTTTATAAAGCATAAAAGCACTTCGAGGTGAGAATTCCCGGTTTTTTAAAGCAGTTGCATCAAAGTTAAAATGTTGCAGAACAACCTTTTAAAAATCTGGAAAAAAGTTAATGTCCAAGCTTGGAGGAAAGCTTATGATATAGGAAAATACAGAAATTTATGGTGTTAATACAGTAAAATAAAAGATAGTGCAGGAAGGCTGATGATTTAACCATAATGGTTCTGGTTCTTTAGTGAAAGTGAGTGGTTGAATGTCAATCATTTTACCCCCTAAATGCCTCAAAGACAAAGAAAAGAAAGGGTGAAACATAATACAAGAATTTCTGTTTCTTTGCGGGGCTTTATTGTTACTTCTTCCTGGGAAAAGTTTGGATACTGAGAAGACTGATGGATTCCAACCTGCAATTTTTCATATTTGAGGCAAAACTTCCTCAAATCATCATTTCAATGACCTACATCCCTAGTGCCTGTGGCAGGGTTGGGTTTTTATTTTTCTAGGCTATGCCATATAATTAGAAAATAAAACTGATACCTAATTGTACTAATAAAAAATGCTCCAAAATCTTGGCCCATGTCAAACTGTATAGTTACAGTCTGCCAGTTGAAGGTCTTACAAAATTTTAGCAATTCTTCTTTCTTGTTTTTTCAAGGTAGGTATATAATGTATTTGTAAAGCCAATACATTCTGATACTTACCATTTTGGTGAAAAATAGGTGCACACGTCACATAGTACAACATTATGGGAGTTACAGTGGTATAAAGGAAGAGCAAGAAAAATAAATTTCATTGTATCAGTGTTGAAAACCACTCTGGAAGTAAGGATCAAGAGCAACAAGATTTAGTTAAGCTAGATCACTTAAAGGCTCTTACAGAATTTCGCAATGACCCAGGACAAGTTCAGTCATTTAGGTCAATATTGTAAATACTTCTGCTGGTGCACCCTCACTTACAGGAAGATCTCCAGCACATTCACTCTCTCTTCTATGAATGACAAAGTATAGTCAAGTATTATTGGAAGTAAAGGAACCGATCATTGAATAAGCCAGCCTTTCTGAAGAAAAAGACAAAAGGTGTTATTAGCTTATTCTTTAAATTCTTATTCAAACTGGAAATTTTTACTAACTCTGATAAGCGTTTTGGTCTCTAGTAGATGTAGATGTTTAGAATGGAAACAGATGGAATTTATACTTTTTTTTTTTGCTTTTTTAGAATGGTCAGCTGGAGTGTGT
This sequence comes from Thryothorus ludovicianus, assembly GCA_013397245.1. Taxonomy (NCBI): domain Eukaryota; kingdom Metazoa; phylum Chordata; class Aves; order Passeriformes; family Certhiidae; genus Thryothorus; species Thryothorus ludovicianus. Next base: position 247,679 of record VZTB01009797.1, read on the forward strand.
TCGGTGGATGGTAAGTGAAACAGAAGCGATTGCAGAACTCAGTTGCTCAAAAGACCACCCAAGCCTTATTCATTATGCTGGTTGCTATGGCCAGGTATGACTTTCTTTTACTTTTTCAAATAGATTACTTAGATGCTTATACAAGAATTTAAATTAAACTATGTGTATCATTTTGTGGCTTTTAATTACAAGTGTTCTGAATTAGTTTAAATATAGCAAAATCTTTCCCAACTTTATCTGTGTAATTTTTTCAGCATTTTCCCTAGAAAGTTGTTTGATTGATTGATTGATTGATTGATTGTTTGTTTTTTGGTTGGTTGGGTATTTTTATAAGGTTTGAATAAAGGGAAGGAGAAGGTTAACTGGTGTATTAGGCCAACCAGTAAATCCCAAGAATGTCTACAGAGATTAGCTGTCATCTAGAGGACTCATAGGACATATCAGAAGAGCAACAAAATTTTGCAATTTAAGAATTCATTGTATAGGCGATAAAAACCAATGAAGTATGGTGGAATTTGAACATCATCTGTCTAGCTTTAACCACTTTTATTGAAAATTACGTACAAAAATAAGTTTTAGATTCACATTTTTTAGATTCACATGATTTAGAAGAGACCCACAAGGGTTATCTAGTCTCTTAAATAAATGGCCCCTATGGGGCTTGATCCCACAAGCTTGGTGTTATTAGCACCATGCTCTAGCCAGCTGAGCTAAATGTAAGTCCTGTTTCACATCTAACTTGTCCATCAGTATAACAATGAGACACCACTGAAGTACAGAATTCTAGTGCTTTGAAAATGTCTAGAGGAACATATATGCCAATTAATTGTGCTACATTATCTTCTCTTAATGTCTGTTTTTTCCTAAGTAGATCTTGCATTAGCTCCTCTTCAAGAGACCTTCTCCATGTTCTACTGTGGAAGGAACAGTGATCAGTTATTCTTCTCTAATCTCTTTGGCAGATGGAGACCATTTTATCCCACAGTTTCTTCGACAGACATTAAAGATAAATTATGAAATCACAGATTTATAGACTGGTTTGGGTTGGAAGGGACCTTAAAGATCATCTAGTTCCAACACCCCAAACATTGGCAAGGACACCAAACCTCACTGATTTTGTGCAAATGCTTTCTACTCTTCTTAAGAGAGAACAAACTAAATATAACCAGTAAGAAAATCATTCTTTGCTGAATGTAGCTGTCTCACTCAATGCCATGCAATTATTGTGGGATATTTCTGCTGCTAACTGTTTCTGTCCAAGTATGAGTTCACTGTAAGAGCAGGGAAGGAGAGGAGGCAGGACCTCCTTTTTCTGCACTTTCCTACTATGCAGATGTTACTGGTATGAGGTAGGACCCTGTTGGGTATACAGATTGCTGGTGTTAGCAAATTTGCTGTAAACCCAGCACTGAGGAATAGACAATATGTGAGCCAGATCAGAAGTGGATTAGAGAAAAGAGTGCTTGCTACTGGGAGGAAAACGTTTGGAAGAGAAAGTTGCATGTGAACCTAAATTCATATCTTCACTTGATTAACCTAATTTTGCTCTCATCTCTAAAGATATTTATATAAACTAAAGCCAATTAAGTTTTGGGTTTTTTTTTCAATGAGCTATGCTATCTACTGCCAGAAACAGATCTGGCACACTTTATGTAGACTCTTTTCAAAGCAGAACAGAAGCTCTACCACTTAAGAAACACTAGCTATAATCAGCCACCCATGAAATTTGAAAAGGTGATATATAAATTGCTGCCAAATTTTCTTAGTTAGCTGAATGCCAAAGAAAGTTCTTATGTAATGCCAATTATCTTTTTTTTATATAATCCATAAACAACCTTCAAACATGAGGAAATATTGAGGCTGAAGGGGTGCCAGACTATCTTACCCAACTGTGTTATGAAAAAAAAAACAACAAAACTTTGAGAAATTTAAATGCTTACTTGGCACTGTCCTGGAAGCTTTAATTTATTTTACCATTACTTACATGAGAGATAATCCATGTAAACACTGGTCTTGGCAGAATTACAAGAGTAATATTTTTATAAGACCTGTTATTGAATCCTTTTCTAAAAGAATCAGTCCATCCATTGTTTCCCCAGGCATTAGACATGCACGCCATATTTTTCTTCAAGAATTATAATTTAGAATGGGCAGCAGAAGAGAGTTCATAGCAAAGTTCCTATGTTAAAGGTCATCAAACTACAGTCATGGCCTGCCTCCAAGGACATGTCAGCAGCATTTTATTTTTCCAGTGGGAGAGGGGACCGCATAAGTCAATCTGGTTGAAGAGAACAAAAGCTCAAAGTCAGTGTGTAGCCTGGTCAGCATAACTCCTAGCAAGGATTTCTTTAAGTGTGAGATTACAGAAGGGAAACTGTGTTGGTTGTCAGGCCTTTTCACACTGGGCATGCCAGCTGTGTCTGGCCCAGTCACAGGAAGGTGGGTCCTAGTCCTAAGTCCAGTCCTAGGTCCTGACCTAGAGCTTCGTGGGGCTGGAAAGTGTTCCCATCAGGGATGTTGTGGTAGTATAGACTGTGCAGGTAAGAGGCAGAGCGTGGGGAATGCCAAGGGTTTGTGGTTTCTGAGCTCCAGAGAATCTAGGGAGACTTTGGGCAGCCAGCCTAAGGCATGGCTGAGGATCTAGAAGGGATCCTGTGCACGCCTTGATGGTGGTACAGTTAACTGGAGAGCACAGTGGGAAGGAGGGTATGGCATTCAGATATGAAGATACATAACAAAACACCTTTGTTTTACACCTCAGGATATTTTCTTTCCTGTCTAATGTCATTTTTACAAAGGCAATGTAAGTGAGTTGTGTTCACTCACTCCTACTCCTCTATTGCGAAGGGATACTAGGAAGGCCAGCTTATTTAATTAATATCAAGTGATGGGGCTAGGATTAGCTGTAGTGCTCTTCAGCATGCTAACCCTTCCTTTTGTCGGCCATGTAATGATTTAAATGGCCCGTATTAGTTGTACTTTCTTCTCCAGAAGCCATCTCATGGAACCAAAGTCAGCAGCCTGTCCCAGATTTTCCTGAAATCTCTTGGTAGAGAAATTTGAATTCTTGTAGGTCTAGAATATGCTAGAGGGGTGTTAATAACTGCTAAAGCATAAGCATTGCAGGTCTTAAAAGATATATTGAATAATTTAGCAGTATTTATTGGTTCCTATTACTTAACAAAAAAATAATTACTTTTCATTGTGTTCATCTAATGAATTTTCTTACTGTCTTTCATTTTGTCTGAATAAACTGAAGACTATAAATCTATTCCCAAAAACATTTTTGTTGCAAATACGTAAGTGTTAATGAAGTGAAATACGGCATGTTTTGTTATATGATGGTTTTGGTTTCCCTAGTTTTAAGTGAAAATTATTTGTTTTCTTGGATTTTTTTGGTCAAGGATAAATTTGGTGAAACACAAACTGTTTGAGTAGAACTATGACCTTGTGCCTGTGATCACTTAGTGCCTGGGTAGTCCTAAGTACAGGTAATTGAACAAAGCCACCCAGCCACTTGATTTCCTTGTTGACTAGAGAACATCATTTGCTCCATGCTGATTGTGATCATAAAACTACAGAACATGCTTAACATTCTGGTCCTTAATACGTTCCAAAGATATATATTATTTCAAAGCTATAACTGTCTTCCAATTCTGCAGATAAATATTCATATGAAAAAGCTGCTAATTTTTTTTTTTTTTTTTNTTCATAGCAGTAGTATAATCATTCTTTCTTGCTCGCCAACACCACTGGCATACTGCGAAATTGCTCCAAAATATTTTTAAAGGGGTATACGAACTGTAGTCATCTCTCCATGCTGGCTGTCAGCTGTGTTGGGTATTCAGCCAAGGAGAAGTCAAAATACCTATGCTTTCACCCTGTAATAAGAACAAAATTGCTGCTAAAGTGAAGATATGAAGATAAGTATCAGCCAGAGTAGCCCTCTCAAGTAGTAAGCAGAGACTCAGATGCTTGAATGAGCAAAATAATCCTGGAGTATTTCTAGAAGGGTCTGACAATGCCTCTCCTTTTCTCCTAATCTAATTGAGATTAAAATTTCTGTAGTACTTTCACATAAAAATGCAGGTTTGTTTTCAACCTTTTTAGAATTTTCTTTCTTAATTTTTATTCTTTAAATTTTCTACTTAATTACTGATCAGAGTACTAGATGTGCTTTCAGTACTGTTTTATTAAGGTCTACTTTAGTTTTTCACATTTCTAATTTTGGGTGATTATGTACTATGTGTTACAGAAGTTAGTGAGGTGCTGCAGGTTAAGTCTGTGGATCAGTGTTTGCCTTAGCAACACTAGAATCCACAAAGCCCCTTTGAACTGGAGCTCTGAATCACTATAACATGATAGATATCAATGCAAGATATTAAAAAATAAATATTTAAATAGAAAAGTTTTATACTAGGAAGTAATTTAATTTTTTCACCTTTTCAGATAGAAAAACTGGGAAAGCAGCTGTAGTCAGCTTTAATATACCCCACTTTTCCATGTAATCTATGGATTTATTCTCGATTTTCACAATGTATTGTATGCATTATGGCAAAATGAAATGTAATTTGGAGAGGCATGGTTAGTTCCAAGATAGAAGAATTTTTGGAATTCCCTAGAGAAAATAAGAAATCAAAAAAGCTTAGTGCACATATATAATTCTCTATTGTTAGAAAAGTGTACCCAAATAAATACATATTGCACCTACATACACACAAAAAAGTGGTGTTGGAAAAAAATGTTTCTACCTCGGTTTTTGCTTTCAGACTTTCAGTGACAAGTTTTTGCAGTCCAAGTCTCCCCAGCCTTCACAACATGCAGGACATACAAATGGTCAATGAGTCAATACATTGAGTTCCTAGGGAAGCTTTATTTTTTGGTTTTAGTTGTGTTGCTTCTTCTTTAGCACAACCACACAGAGATGGGGAATAATTGTAGATTTGAAGAATCTGACTGCTCAGCTCTGTGATCTGAGCATAATCCTGTTTTGATTTTCCAGAGAGGCTTGTGAAGTCTGACCAAATTTCACAACCTGATTTTCAGGTTGATATATAGGTTATGCTTTCATCACCAACACAAAAGCATGCACAATCTTTATGCCCAGTTTCTCAGAATGTGTTACAGTACTTGTATTTTTCCTATTACGTCTTTTTATAAAATAAAGTATTTCCTTAGGAGAAAAAAGAAACCCAAAACTCCCAAAAAGGCAAACCGCAGTCTGATGATGCACTAAGTCTACAAAGTTAAGAGAGACTAAAAACAAGAAATTATTGGATAGTATTAGTAATAGATGACAACACCAGTATTCCTTCAGTGTATTTAACTTTTAATTATTTCTTATCTTTTGTGACATTTCTATGACCTCAGGAGAAAATCCTTCTGTGGCTTCTTCAGTTCATGCAAGAACAAGGGATTTCACTGGATGAAGTTGACCAGGATGGAAATACTGCTGTTCACATAGCTGCTCAACATGGCTATCTAGGATGCATACAGGTAGAGTAATAGCTATAGCAGAAAGCTCTAAACTTCAAGCTTGAATGACAAAAAAAGTATTATGGGAAACCTAAGTGGGAATAATTATCGATACATTAAAATATGTCAGAAGTAGAGTCAGTAGACCAGTAGAGTCAGATTGAAGTACTGAAAAGCTCTGACTGTTTGATCCTATTCTCAAGTATGCTGTTTTAAGCCTAAATTAACTTCTATTGCAAGATGAAAGCATGATTATCTTGTTTGTATATAAGCAGCTAGTGTGTATGTTTTTGTGTTACGAAAGGGCAACCAGTGCAGATATTCATACTTTTCTTATTACTCTGATGTTGTCTTTCTGTTTGTTTTTCCATTGAGTAGTTGTAGCTCTCCAGCTCACGGGAAGTATAAAAGATACGTTTGTTGGATGATTTACGCCTTGAGTAAACCATCCTTTTCAGACTTACCATCCTGGAATGAACCTGTGCTGTACAATGAAGAGTGATGCTGATTTCTAATTTTCAGTGAATCATCTTGGCCACTGAAAACAATGTAGTTCTGTTTATAGAGGTGCTAAAAATGGTAATTTGTCCAGCTGCATATCTACAGTACTTACAGAAGTCATAATAAACCAGTTTGGATATCTCTGTCCAGTACCTGTGTTCAATGCATACATACCAAAAAGTCATGAAGCTGAACTGGATGGCTGTCATAGAACCATAGAACCATTAAGGTTGGAGAAGAACTCAAAGATCACCAAGTCTGAACAAATTTGTACCACCACCATGTTCATCATTAAAGCCTGTCTTCAAATGCCACATCCACACTCTTTTTTTGGTCCACTTCCAAATAATGACTCCACCACTTCAACGGTCAGTCTGTTCCAGTGCATAACAACCCTTTTCATGAATTTTTTTTTCCTAATAGCTGATCTAAACCTTCCCTGGCACAACTCGAGGCTATTTCCCTCTCATCCTGTTAACTTGTTATCTGGGAGAAGAGGCCAATCTCTACCTGACTACAACCTCTTACCAGGTCAAATCTCTATCAATTTTAGAGAGCAATGTCCCCCCTCAGAGTCCTTCTCTCCTGGTTAAATACTCCCAGCTCCCTCAGCCTCACAGGACTTTTGCTCCAGACCCTTCACCAGCTCCACTGCCTTTCTCTGGACTAACTCCAGTACCTCCATGTCTTTCTGGTTGTGAGGGGCCCAGAACTGGAGACAGGGCTAAAGGTGTGGCCTCACCAGAGCCAAGTACAGAGGGACAATCACTGCACCCGGTCCTGCTGGCCACACTATTGTGGCCAGGATAACATCCTGCAGGCCAGGATGTTATTGGCCTTCTTGTCCACCTGGGCACAGCTGGCTCACATTCAACCACTGTCAGCCAGCACCCCCAGGTCATTTTCTCTCAGGCATCTTTCCAACCACTCTGCTCCCAGCCTATTGTGCTGCTTGAGGTGGTCCAAGTGCAATTGAATCTCAACTAGTTGGCCTCAACCCTTCAATCCATTCTGTGCAGATCCCTCTGCAGAGCTTTCTTGCCCTCCAGCAGATCAACACTCCTGCCCAACTTGGTATATCTGTGAATTTACTGACGATGCACTTGATCTCCTTGTCCGTGTTGTTGATTACATTAAAAAGGACTGGCCCCAACCCTGAGCCCTGGCAAACAACACCACTGACCAGTCACAGTCTGGGTGTAAATACCAGACCAACCCTCTCAGAGCTCTGCAATCTGGCCAGTTTTCCACTCAGTGAAGAGTATATCCACACCATAGGCAGCCAGATTCTCCAGGGGAATGCTGTGGGAAACCATAACAAAGGCTTTACTAAAATCTAGGTGAACACATCCACAGCCTTTTCCTCATCCATTAGACAGATCATTTTGTCATAGAATGAGATCAGGCAGGTCAAGCAGAACCTGCCTTTCATAAACCCTATGTTTATGTGAGTGAGATCCCCTAGTTGTCCTGTATTTGTTGCACAAGGATAGTCAATATGATCTCTATGAACTTGCCTAGCACTTAGATCAGGCTGACAGGCCTGTTCTTCCCTAAATCCTTCTTCAAACCCTTGTTATACATGGATGCCAAGTTTGGAACCTCCCTGGTTGATCAGTACTTCTGGTATATTATTGAAGGTGAAGCTACTTAACTTTGTGTTAATTGCAGATGTACCCTCTGTCCATCAAATTTGCTAGAACCATTAGTCACAGGAGTACATTTCAGTGTTTGTGTTGTCGGCACTTTGAGCAAAAGCTGTTTGGAGTAGAAAGAATAATAAAATTATTCCAGGAAATTGAAGAGAGGTATTTGATAAACAAACTAGTCATTGGAGAAGAACAGATAAAAGAATAAATAATCTCTTGCAGAAAGGCAAGAAATAAAAATTTAAGTGATTAAGCCAAGTTAGGGAGGAAAAAACATGTCTAAGAAGGAGCAGTAATTCTCAAAGGATTCAGATATGTATCAGTAAACATGTTATTCCTGTTACCACACATAAACCAACCTACATTACCATTCAGGCCATGGCAAATATAGAACATTTGTATTAGTCCAACCCTAAAAGAAATGCAGAGAGTGAATTTTCATTAGCTAGCCTCTTCAGAGAGCTAAGTATATTTATACACACTGCTATGTTGGATCTACAGCTGCAGAGCTATTTTTATTATTAATTTATTAATTATTAATTATTATTTTAACATTCTATTTATATATTTGATCACCAAGAGGACATAACTCTGTAAAAGCTGGTTTGAAAGTATCGCATAATGAAAAAGAAAAACAAGTGGAGCTGAATGAATAAACTTGAAAAGAAGACAGTCAAATAAATTTGGAGAACATGACCATCTTTGCATTTTCTTACTGACAGGACATGTCTTTTTTCTTAAAGACATGAGGAATGGATCCTGTAGAAACTCATATGAGAATGAAATAAACAAACCATCACATCCATGCTAGCTCTAGTAAATTTATTATTATATTGTAGCCAATTGCTATGATTAATTGGAAAAAAAATGGATAGGAGAAATGTTTATGATTTAACAGTGGGGGGCACTGTTGTGGTAGAGGGTGTGCTTAGGGTTGCTATGGAGTGTGTGTTTAGGGTTGCTATCTCAACAGTGCCTCATGAAGATGTGCAGTGCATTTGAAGGAGAAAGGAGTGTAGATTATTTTGAACAGAGTGGTGACATCTGCAGGCTGTTTTCATAGATAAAACTAAACAGAGACTAGCCTTGCTTTACCTTTGAAGAACAAACCTTAATAAATGGCTTGGAATTCTAAAGATTTTACTTTAGGTAAATATGCAATTCAACAAATGCTTTTTGTTGAAGTGAGGCCATGAGAAATAAGTCATGAAAATATTTAGTAGTGATAAAATTACACAATGTCAGTAATATCACTTCACTAACACCTCACAGTCTTAAGTGTAGTTGATATTTTGTTGTGCTGTGAATCAAAATAAGCTCTGTACCCAGTCAGCTTAGATTCTAATTTAAAATAATGTACAGTGTATAATCTGGTAAGAAGAAAGAAGTGATAAGGGAAACAGAGAAGCTATAGGTAGCAGCATAAAAAATGAAGAATCACAGGCTGTCCGTGATTCCTTGGTCTGCTTACTCGCTGTGTTTATAAGCATATGATGCTCCTGTCAGTATCAAACTATATGGTTACTTTCTACAAGGTCATAACTCTCCTTTGTTTTCTTTCTTGACAAATGAAGTCCAATCTATTGATATGAGGAGCAGTGCAAGGGTTCATAATTTTCCTTTCTGTTAGGTTTTAGCAGATCAGACAGACCACCCATTCCACTTCTCTGTCAGCAGATGTAGAGGTCTCTGTGTCTGCTGTTTGTGGTCAGCTGAGTCACTCCAACCCTCAGTGGTTTACCAGTTCTGCTTGGATAAGTAACCAAGAGCTCAGCCCATGCAATTTCTCTTCTGCATGTGTAGGCATAAAGTTAATGATGCTGTAGTTTCTGGCAGTATAGGATCACAAGTTTTCCTAGGGGTTGGTATCAATGTGTACCAAAGCATTGCTGAGAATATTTAGGTCCTATTTTACTTACTCCAGTAATGCAAATAGCTCCTAGTTCTGATTATCACAAACAGATCATAACGAGGGAACACTTGGTCTCAAATCTTGCTTCAGTTATTGGATGTCTTGAGGTCAGCTGGACAGAACTTCTTTTGCATGTGGAATGCTCTTTATTCTAGTCTCAGAAATAAATGTCATGCTTACAAGTTAGGGTTCTCTGCTGGTAGTGTGAGTAACACAGGGATGTATATCAGAGTATGAGATATTACTTTTCTTGAAGATTAAAAGCTGACAGATATTTTAGTATGTTTTCAAAAGAAAATAGTGACTAACCAAGCAAATACAAAGAAATGAGAATTCTCTCAGTATTAAAAAGCCACAATGACCTAACTCCCCAAAAATTCCAACTAGATTGATAAAGTCATTGTACAGTTCTTCACCTGCAATAAGTAATTGACCTAAAGTATCTGCCCTGTCTTTCATTTCTAAGCATTACTTAGTTAAGGAGCCAGGACACAGAGGCTTCCCTTTTAAGTATTTTAAACATAGTGATTCTGCTCTGGTAGAAAATGGACAGCTAAACAACAAAAGGAGTCAGCAAATACTCTAGTGAAGACATTACTAAAATGAGATTCCGAGGGTGTGTTGCAATACCTTGCAGTGTGGAGATCCCAAGAACAGACCTGGTAAGTCATTACAGCTCATCACCACCCACTATAAACTGGCTAGCAATGTGTTCACACTGCTCTGGATGCGGGTGCGTTCTAGAACAGATGTCCTGTGTCTTCTCTTCTGGGTCTGCCATGTGTAAATTATTACAATGTTCTGTAATGCATAGATAGGTGCATCTGCAAAAGTTTATCACTGTGTTGCAGGAGCGAATTAATAGGTGGCCAAACAAAAGTCCTCTGTCTTCATTTGGTAGTCCCACTCTCTGTATCAATCCTATAAGTGATGCTATGCTGTACAAATGAATGAACAGAAAGCAAATTAATTTAGCAGAACTTCAAGGGGAGAGGGAGGAATAATATATAAAATATAGTCTCTTTATAGCTCTTCTGAACTGCAGCTTACTCTTGTATGTTACCGTTGCACCTGAGTGGTAGATTTCATTGGTATGTGGTTTGAATCCAAGCTGCAAATGGATTTGTCAGTGACTGAATTTTAAAAACGACTGGCTTAGACTAACGTTTTTCAAGCATTTCATTTAGGAGTGCTTTCTGTATAACCATGCTTATGCTGATCAGAAGTCACAGCCAGAGATTTACACTTACAGAGATCACTGTTCCCTTTTATGTTTTTACAGACATTGGTTGAATATGGAGCAAATGTCACCATGCAGAATCACGTGGGAGAGAAACCCTCACAAAGTGCTGAGCGACATGGGCACACCATGTGTTCCCGCTACTTAGTAGTCGTGGAGACGTGTATGTCACTGGCCTCTCAAGTTGTCAAGCTGACTAAACAGCTGAAGGAGTAAGTGTCTCACTGTTAGCAAGAGGGATTATCTTAAAACAACATGCTAATTCATCCTCAGTTTATTAGCAGTGTCTATTTTCTTCCTATATATGACATATTAAAGTTGTATTTCTACCTTATTCCCCACTCTTTCCTGCTCTCAATTTGTCCCTTCACCTTTAGCAGCTCAGTTTTTCAGCTGTTCTTTTTGTAGCAGCTTGCTGTGAACATACATGAAGGGAGTGGCAGCTGAAAAGGGTATGTATGAAGAAATCCAGTCCCTTTTCCCTATGCATATCTTGCAATCATATCATTATCTTGCAATCAGATCATCCTTTCTGTTCATATAGCATGAATTTATATACAGATTACAGTGCTGGATCTTGATGTTGGGAGGAATAGTAGAAATAGTAGTTGGAAGGGTGTTTTTATTTTTTTTTTTTCTCTTGGAAAGTCACCAAAACCTATAATGGCTACTCGGGAAATACTTCTATTCTGTATTTCTTCATATGAACTGGTTTTAATGCGGTTTAACATGTCAGTATCATCATAGGACCTTAGAAACCATCAGCACTGACTTGACATTGTTCCAGCATAGATACGCAATCAAGATGTCAGCTATCACAGTCTGTGAAAATTACTTCTGATAGCCTCATGTTTCAAGGGAACCATATCATTTTATGGTGAGAAACGTGTAGCTAATTGTATTGGGTATAAAATACAATACTCTGCTAGCAGGGGAGCTGCAGAGTGACCTCAAGGAGAACAAATGAGGGGTTTCCCTTTGCTTGACAGAACTGTCTGGAATAGACCGACTGCAGGACACAGTTAAGCCCCACAGGTCATTCTTATAGCACCTCTGTGAAAACATATCTAAAAAAGAGCAGAAAATGCCAGAGAGGCAAAGAAAACAGAAGAGTTTTAATCAGAGGGAACAGCAAGGGCAGAGGAGCTGGAAGTGCACCAAGGTGAAGAAGGCACACCCCAAAATGGTCCATGAGGTACCCATGGTAGAACAGGTACATCCCTTGAAAGGGCTACAGCCCATGGACAAGCACAGAGCCAGTGATTTCCTGGCTGGAATGCAGCCTGGAATATCGAAGACCCCCACTAGAGAACAGGAAAAGGGGAAAAAAAGAGCAGCAGAGAGAAACTGCTACACATGAACCCTGACCTGTGCTGCTTGTTGGCTTACTGAGAAGACTGAGGGTAACCTGCAGCAATGACAGGAGAGCAGGAGAGGTGTCTGGAGTGAAGAGGAGCTGGGCGTGCAGATGAACCTGGGAGAGAAGTTGAGCTTGGAAAAGGGGAGGATAGATGTTTTAAAAGTCTGTTCTTCTTTGTTTCCCAATAACTGAACCAATAATTAAATATTTATGCTAATTAACCATGAATTAAATTAAATTCCCCATGTTGAATCTCTTTTTTCCTTGACAGTAACAAGGAGGTGATCTCCTTGTCTTTACCTTTACATTTTCTCTTTGCAGTTTCTTCATGCTTTTACATTTATACTCTCAAAAACACAAACACTGAACTGAGGATCATTATAACATTTACCATTTTCATAATTTTACAGCCTGACAATGTTCCCTGGATATGTCTATGTACCTGGTTGTACTTGGTCCATTTGCTGAAAAATACAATCATCTGACATAATGGAAAAAAATAAATGTAGGGCATTTCCCTAGATGACAACATTAGCATCTGACTCATATCAATATATAATAAAATATATTTTCCCTATAATTCAGAAGAACAAAAAAAAAAGAAAAATACACACACACCAGAAAGAGGTGGCAGCCACAGAATACCCATGTTTTCAGTTCTTTTCTGTTCTCACCCAGTGCTTGATAAAAGTTTTGTCTTTCATATGGAAAAAAGGTGTCAGCATGAGTCAGCAGAAACAGTCTAGTGTGACTTCCATAACAAAAGTATTAACACTTTTACAAGTATCCCTAATGTCTCACAGACTGCATTCATAGGTCGTTGAAATTATTCTTATCTGGCTACTGATGAGTTTCTTTGCTTCTTTCAGCTGGAGTTAAGTCTGCTTCCCTTCAGCAGCATATATTTCAGGTTTCAGATTAGTTTCAGTCAGTGCAGCAGCAGCCTTTTTTCCCTCTTCTTCTCTTGTGCAACCCTGTTGCAGTTTACTGAGGCAGTGTAATAATCTATTTTCTGCTTGAAGGAGCGGCTTCTGCATGGCTATTTGGGCCGCAGGCCTCAGGCCACAAGTGGTCTTGATAGATGCAATGGACCATGTTCAGAGGCTCATGCTCAGGAGCCAAAAGGGATGATGGAAGAAGCCTCTTGCCCTTTTCTGCAGTCCTCATCCTTCTGAAAAATCCAAGGATGGTACAAAGTACATCCATGGAGCAGCTTGTCAGAGGACTTTTATCACAGCAGGAGAATTCACTGGCTGAAAATCCTGAAAGCAGTACTGAAGATCCTGAAGACATTAGATGGCAGCAGAACAAAGTCAAGTTTGCTTTCTAAATCATTCAAATGTGTGTAACATAGCTGTTACATGGAAATAAGTGCAACCTGGGAAGTTGAGCTGGCTTTCCTGGATTTTCACCAACTACTTCTCGAAAGGTTAATGAACACTCTTCTAGAGACAGAAGAGGTATGATTGTGTCATGATGGATTGCCTGAACAGTCAATATCGACACAGAGGGCTCTTAGGTGCTTCCCGGCCTTCCCTCAGCTTCCATAACCGTGAGCTGATCATGCAATCCTCTTTATTTTGAGTACCTTATTAATGAAACAAAGAAGACTCATCTGGTAACACTGTTTCCCCAACAACAGGAAGACTGGAATGGTTGATATTCTGCAAGAAGAAAAGCAGGGCTGAAACTCTCTTAGACAAGCACTTACTGAGACCTATAGCTTCACAGGTTTTAACCCAAAGAAGGATGTATCATTTTCCATTCTCTTTTTATGAGTTCTTCCAGACATCTAGCAACACAGAGGAGTTCTAGAGGAAGGTTATTCCAAGCCATCATACTGTTTGGAGCCTTTCTTTAACAGAAGGCACAAAATTAAGATAATCACGTCACATTTTTCTAGTCTTCACATCTTTCAGCTCTTTGAACCAAAGCAGCTCAGATGACAAATACAGATGAGTATAGAAGAGTATTCTGAGCTGACTCTAAGTCTCCATTCAGGGGCTAAAGCCTTTATGTTTGGAAGAAGGAAATAAGTGAAAATTACAAATGCTCCATCAAGTCTTCAGAAGAGGATTAACTGAGTATTCCCTCCAAAAGGGAAAAACAAGCAATTCTTTCCATAGGTAGAAAGGAAAGTGGCCCCCAAAGACCTGATCTTACTGGCTTAAAAAAAAAAAGTAAGCTTTACTTTAAATATCTTGCTAATTACAGAAGCTTTTTCAATCCAGTATGGCTTTCTGAGCTAAACAAAATATTTAAGGCAGTCAGGAAAGTTTCCTATAGACTCTATACAAAATAATTTGCTTTCATTTTGCTTTCTGGGGTCTTCACAGGTCTTAAAATCTTAGTTATTCTCTCACTGATTTCACTGCCCAAAAACATCCGTAATTGCCAGTGCAGAAAATTACTATGTGCAGTATAACTTGTATTATTTGAGCTTTCCTGATCTGAAGAAACCATGTCAGAATTAATGACATAAAGTGAGTGCTTCCATAGACTTCTTTTGCAATACTGCCTGACAATGGACCTGCATTTCCAGATTCTACTGTCCTACATTTATGGACATGGATGGGCAAATCAATTAATAAATGAGACACCTACTGATCCTTTTAATATGCTATCAAGCCAAAATCTCTGTCAAAGCAAAGATCAAAACAAACCATGAGTCAAAAGATGAAGCTGAGAAAATAATCTAATATTCTCTATTGTAGGCACTTTTCTGTGTTGTGTTAAAGGTATTTATGATTTTCCTGGAACATCTTAGGATTAGGTGTAAAAATTACTGAATAAAAAAACTCTGTTGAGGTAAAGAGTGTGCAAGTTTCTTTTTTGGTGGGCTGAGTTTTTTTGGGGTAGAGCATGCTATATAGAAATATAGTAAGAAACCCAATATAAATTTTGCAATGTTCATCTCTTTTTTTACTTAGTTAAGCCATTTTATGTTCTGCTTTGTAACATAGTCATTCTGGTTTTATTTGAAAAAAAAAAGATAAATAAGAAAACATGCTATGAGAGATACTCCTGCAGAACCCAGGGCCTCAGCCTATTCCCTCTGCAGTTATTGAGCTCACAGATTTCATAAGGACGTATTTGGGTCCCCAGATGTATAACTGAAAAACCAAGAGTCCTTACATATTACTGGGAGCATTGGCTAAGCTGGGATCCCCAGAATTTGGCCATCAATTATAGTAAAAGAAGTATACCCTCTTACCCCTGAACCTACAGTGATCTTGTCTCCTAAATCAGTCTGGCTTTAATACTTTGCAGTATTGCTATTCCAAGAAGTTGTGACCCCCCATTTCCAGTGTTATCTTGGAATATATATGTGCATGCTATTTTAGAGATAGGGGTGGCAAGATGTGTGGGTGTCTGTGACTTATGTACTAACTAGTTCAACTGTGAAAATGAAGTAAACTTCAACTCTTTTAGTACAGTAAGTTGTTTAAGTGGAATGAGAACGTTACCTTAAGAAGAAGACATGTCAGAGATCCCCACTGAAGCTAAAAACATAAAAAGATGTTAGTTGAATTATTTAGAGAAATAAATTGAAGATATGACAAAAGGGAAAAAAAAACCAGATTAATTGCATACAACTTGAAAAGAATTTCACTGACTCTTGTAATAGAGTATCTGGAGAGCTGCAATATAAGCTAATGTTGACAGATGGTAGGAAAATAGTCTATGGAAGTGTGTAGACCAGAGGAAGGAAGATGGAAAATTAAAGGAAGAAAGGATCTACATAAAGCATGTCTGTGTTGCAAAATGCAAGGCAGTGTGTCAAGATCACACTTTTATTTATATTGCACTTTTCAAACTCACTTAGATATATCAAAAGTAAAACATTTGTTTTCTACCAGCCCTGCAAGTACAGCCTCTAGTATAAGAAGTGATCTGGATTTTTTCTGGCTTTGACATTGCCAGTTGTGAGGACTGCATTTGGAACACAGCTAAATCTTTTGCTGATGGCATGTAGGCTAGGAAAGTGTCCAGGTCACTGGTAGAGAATAGCCTTAGTTCTGCATATCCAACAAGAATAAAAGTACTAAAAACATACTATTTAGACAGCAACAGAAGCAGAGACTGGGGGAAGCAGATAAAAAGTAATTTTCCCATGGTCATTTGATCAGGACCAAGGAATAAAAACCTCTAATTCTCTAATTTTCTAGAATTTTTCTAATAATTCTGTCTGTGCAGTGCTGAGATGCACTAGAAATTGCAGATCACTAAACAGATATTATCTGGGGTAGTCAATAAAAAGGGGTATTTTGATGTAAGAATGGAATGTCTGAGTTGTATGGAAGCAGGGAAAAGACCTTTTTGTGGCAAATTGATCTGCCATTCTTGAAAACCTTCTACTTGAGGGTTTGCAGGTTATAATGCTCAACTGAGACCTTCTTAGGGAAATAGGTATGTTGCAGGGCAGATGATGAATGGAAAATGGAGTTTGTACTGTAGATATCAATCTCATATTGCTAACAATTTTTAGGTACTATTGTAATTTTTTAAGTGCTAGTCTCTAAAGTTATTTGAAAAACAGTGTAGATCATAACACCACACTAAAAGTTATAAACTTGGATAGGTATAGTGTAGGGATGTGGTGGATGCAGAGCCCAGGTAGGACCTTTGGAAAGGTTGTGCAAGAAGATGCGGTACAGACATCAAATTCCTAACCCCATCCTGGAACAATCCTTTCCAGTGGGCAGAAACTTTTCTCTGAGTTTGTTTGCAAATAAAAAGGGAGGGAGCAGTTGCCTGAGCTGTTGCTCAGATGATGATGGCCATCCACAAAATGTAAGAAGTGACTGCTTAATCTGTGCACTTTCTATTCTTTTCCATGAACAAGTAAGAAACAAATGGCCCTAAGTTTATCATATTTTTGTGTCTGTGAGTCACTTAGTTTCAATTCACTGTTGCTTATCATCCACACTTGTCCTTATCTGAAGTATAATAGTATAATAAATAATCTGACAAGTAAATTTTTATCAGCTATTCTTGTACTGTGATCACAAAGTATCAACATAGGTTCAGATAGAAGTACAAACTCTCTAGGTTCTTATTTAAAAGTTCTCTATTCAGTACATAAGGTACAGGTGAAGAGGACTTCTTTCTTTGATAGAAAGTTGAAAGGGTAATATCAGTTTTCCTGTAACTTACTTAGGCAGTCAATTTTACAGTTTGAGGTAAATAATCTTACCTTTTCTTGCAGGCAGACTGTGGAACGTGTGACATTACAGAACCAACTCCAGCAGCTTTTAGAAGCCCAGCGGTCAGAGGGCAAGTCTCTGCCCACATCCCCATGGTAAGGTGATTGGAACTATAATGCAGCCTGTATTTGCACATTTTCATAATATATCAGTTATCAGAAGAAACTGTGATCTGGCTACATAGTACATGTGTTCTGTAAAGAAAATGTGGGGGACCTTATGGACTCGAAGCTGAGCTTCTAGAATTTGACAATGAGTAATGATGATAAATATTGGAAATTTCTGGGTATAAACTAAATAGTCCCTACTTCCTAATAGAGTGAAAGCTAATTTTACAGTGGAATGTAGTATATTTTGAATTAGATGACCAGCACAAGATCCTAGAAACCCTAGGAAAGATGTAAACTTGGATGTTTTGCTGGTCTATCATACATTACTTCTGGCAGTAAGTTATAAAAAGTTACCAAGAGCACCTGCTTTCATATTAATTGGGCTCATTATACTCATAAAAACTCTTTTACCTGCTGTATAGGCATACATACATACATATATATATGTGTATGTATGTATAGGCAATGTATAGGCAAATATATACGTACCTTGCATAAAAAGTCAAAACTCTGGAAACTTTTTGTATTGTTTATGTATTCTGTCAGAAATCACAGAAAGAAACACAGGTTTCATACATTAAAGAGGAAGACAGAGGTCTGGATCTCTCTGACAGTGAGAGATCTGCGTGGAAGTAGATGAAGCAAACATGACTTCACTCTCACAGCAATTTGAAGATGATTTTGAAATAAATAAAGTAACTCACAAGCAAATAGAGCTTGGTTTATCCTTATTTTTAATCTATTTTCCTCTGTGGAAGCCATATACAGTGCTTCTCCCTGTTTCAGAATTGTCAGGGAACCATATATATGTTGAACTGTAAAGCTGGCATAAAGTCTTCTGCAACCATTGATGATCAGAACTTTGGTGATCAAGTATGGGCCCATAGGGTCAGTGACTTTTTTTTTTCAGTTCTCTCAGAATCCTGAGTATTTTTCTGTAAAAGTTCTCCATGGCCCTGAATTTCATATGTCACTGTTTCAGGCAAGTGCAAACATAAGGATTGGAGATGAGTTTGTGTAAAGGAACTTCTGCTAGGAAAGGGCTCCAAACTCCTGCCAAAGTAGACAACTACACTGGAAAAAGAGTTTTTTGCCTTTTTTCAGGAATCTTTGTCTTCCTTGTGTGCCAACTTAACAGGGACAATAGACCAAACGCTGTTTACCAGCACATTTGGTTTTTGTGATTTTTGCTGCCTGAGCTTTCCAAGTGCTCTCTCATGTGAGTTCTAGTGTGCACCGGGACTGTTTGACTTTTAGTAACAGATAAGATCAGGTGAAAGCAGATCCCTCTTCATTATTCCTGTAAAAGTGTAGGCTTCAACATCATTTTAGTTAAGTAAGCAAGTCTGAAAATTGCACTCTATTTATTTTATTTCGTAGCTGGCTACTATTTTTCCTTCTGCTTGGAACTCACTTGCAGATATTTTCATCATCCAAGGAGGCAGTAGTAGATCTAAGAGAACATATCCCTTTTATTAGGAATGTGCACAGTAGATAAATGCATGTTCTTCAGAGTATTTAGGTCTGCCACAGGAAAAAGAAAAGCATAAAATTAATTGAAAATTAGGGGTTTAGTATAGGCGTGTGTATTTTTTACCGTTTGAGAACAATGGACTCATCAGAGCAGAAGGTGCTTGCCAGCCTCACAAGAACCTAAAATTCGTCACCTTGTCCTTGCTTAGAGGTAAAACAGTTTAAAGTAAGAATGTGAAGCACTATGAGCTCCAGCATATGTCACAGGAAAAGGAAAGGTCTCTGCAATTTACATTCTTCACAAATCAGGCATTGTTGAAATTGTTGTTTCCTTCTGTTAAACAGTTGGAGCTCTAAATTTAATTTATTATTCTATTAGTATTGAAATACATTCATATCACCTTTCTCTTGCTTTTCAGTATTTCATATCTGAAAGGGTTTTGAGTGCAAATTGCCCTGGCTTTTTATGAGGTCTTATATGGTTTTTATTATTAATACCAGATGCAGTTTGGATTTATGAAATCATTGCTATGCAGAGAGGTGGTACTTTCACAGGACTTAGAATAAGCTACTTTTGTATTATGATGTGACTTGGATAGTAGGCGTTTGGCTTTGTAGAGTATTTTTGCATGTAAACTCACACAAACAGGAGTAGTTTCTCTAGAATTTTCCTCATAAAATAACCATTTGAATAACCATTCTAAGTTTTGATTTTAAGGATAATTTTTTTTTGTGAGAGAAAGTGAAGATACTCAAATTCTGCATAGGAGTGGAAACACTATTACATCCTTCTCTCTGTAATCTTTGCTGTGGCATCACAGTAATGGATTCCATGTGAGTAGCGATGAAAAGGATAAGTAACAATAAACTGAAGCTGACACATACATTGGAAATGCCAGTTTCACATTTTATGTATGCTTTTGTATATATGACATTTCCTCTTTTTTTTTCCTTTAAGCTTGCCATCATCTCCTGCTTCTGGCAAACCTCAGTGGAAACCGTCTGAAGCAGATGAATTGTCTCCACCAAAAAGTAAATTGAACACCCAAGATGGGATTCAGATTCTTGGCAGCTTGGGAACGAGCACATCTAGTCGTGCTCGAGCTAAGATAAAAGATGAGGACTCAGATAAAATCTTGCGCCAGTTGTTGGGGAAGGAAATCTCTGAAAATGTGTGTATGCAGGAAAAGCTGACTTTGGAGTTTCAGGATGCTCATGCATCCTCCAAGAACGTGAAGAAGATTTTGCCAGAGAAAAGGGAGTTGAAATTAGCCCGATTAAGGCAACTGATGCAGCGGTCTCTCAGCGAGTCTGATACAGATTCAGCTAATTCTGAGGACCACAAGAACACTTCTGTGAAAAGAACTGACAAACCAAGACCTCAGCCTATAGTGGAGAGCATTGAGAGCACAGAGAGTTTGAACATGATGCTTAAGAAGCACACTTCCACAGCAGGACGGCGCTTCCCTTTTGGTATCAGGGCCTCTAAGTCTGTGGATGGCCACAGTCCTTCCCCTACTTCGGAAAGCAGCGATCCGGACAATGAAGCCCCATATCAGTCTGGTGCAGTAGCTCAGAACCAGCTCTCTGGAGACAACTCTCCATCCAGCACGGACAGTGCCACTGCCCAGAAGGTTGCCACCAGCCCTAAGAGTGCTCTCAAGTCTCCATCTTCAAAGCGCAGAACCTCTCAGAATTTGAAACTTCGAGTAACTTTTGAGGAGCCTGTGGTGCAGGTGGAACTAGCAGAGTCAGAACTAAATGAGGAAAAGGATAAAGACCGGAGCAAAGGACTCACACGGGCTGCAGCCAGCTCTGGGGAGCATGCAGGGGACCAGCTGAAAAGGCCTTTTGGAGCCTTTCGATCCATAATGGAGACACTGAGTGGCAACCAAAATAACAACAACAACTGTCAAACAGCAAACCTCATCAAAACCTCCTCAACGCTGCCTTTTACCTCACTAGGAAGGAAGACAACAGAAAGCAAGGGAAATCCAGCAGTTGTCTCAAAAGGAAGAAACAAGCCAGTGAGTAACTTGAAGAAGAAGGAGCCTTTTTTTTGGTCTCATTAAGTAATGCATAAGTTTGACAGCTTCTTCCTTCTGCCTTTCTATTGCAAAATGATACATACAAATACTTTTTTTTGTATTTGACCTACAGAAAGCCCATCCACTTTTTTGTTTCGGAAAAATTTTCCAAGGAGTGACAGATACTGCTTATGTATAGAGTCTGTGATCTTAGGGCACATAATTCTGTGTTGAAAGCTTTCCACAGAGATGTGATTCACATGGAAATTATGTTTGCTGTTGTAGTGAGTGATAAAACATACAATGAGAATGCCAGTCTTGAAACCATGGGTTTTCTTAGGAATAAATAACTGAATGACTAGCCTTGTCCTGTCCTAGAAAAATTGATGAGGCCAATAGAATGAGAAAAATCACAATAAAAAATTGCAGAAATGGTCCTTCCTGCTTCTGTGGGAGCTGTAGCCAACCCTGGGTGTTGAAGCTGCCATCACAAGTCTTATTGTGTCAGAGCATATTGTTGGCCTGGTACAAAAGATACTGGATTCAGATCTTTCCTTCTCTGCAGTGAACAGAGTACCTTTTCTGGGAACCCAAGGGAAGAAGGGATGTGTGCAGTTAAAAGGCTGGTCCTTTTGTTTAAACAAAAGGAGAAAATACTTGGAACAAATGCATCTTTCAAGGTTTTAGGTTATAGGTTGGACTCGATGATCTCAAAGATGTGCTGAATAGAAAAGACAGATGTAGGAAATACTGTGGGTGCGGAATGTTTGTAGAGTGAAGTGTGAGCATCTGGAGATAGAACAGAGGTGAGTGAGAGGGAATGCTAGATGATTTAATCCTCTGTGGAAGACAGGGAGAGAGGGAAGCAGTAGATGGAAAGACATGCGGTGGAAGAATAATTTCAAGGTGAAAAAAAACCCATAAAGCAGGCCAATAGAAGGAGGAGCAGCAATGGTGAATTATATACCGTAAAAAGTATGACAAGGTAATGGGAGAAAAACACAGGAAAATCTTAGGCAAAGAGCAGGCAAAAGTAACAGTGGAAAGAGAGAACTAGGAAACAGTGAGTAGTCCATATTAGTGGGTGCTGTTAGACAAGTAGTGCTGTAGCAGACGGAAATGAAATTAAATGAAACTGAATGAAAACTACAAAGGAGACCTAAAGGGTTAAATTGAAATGAGACTGTATTTCTTAGAGATCATTCATGATCACGAAATGAACTACTGATTTGAGTCTTTAAAGCCATGCACCATCTAGTTGAACAGCCAATTTAACAAAATATTTTTATAACACAATGGCCTTTTTTTTTTCTTTTTTTAATGGTGATTCAGATTTCATAGTGATAGGGGAAAAGACAGTCTGTCTTCAAAGATGTTACAATAGGTTGAAAGACAATGAGCAGGTTTTGTAGTTCCCTAAGAAATTTTAAGAATTGTATGAAGTAATTCTGTCAGTATTGATGCTTGCAATATAAAATGCTTGTTCTGTGAAAAGGGCATGTTTGCATGTCACTGCTGCGACAAAATTGTGGAAAGAATGAATTTTCCTACCAACCTAAAGGATCACAGCAGGTATCTCAAAGAGATAACAGATTCAGGTGCAGAAAGAAATCTGTTAAAATGTTACTGTGGCAATCTGTCTGCATGTTTTAGTAGATTTCCATGTTATGCATGTGGGAAGCTCTGTGCATGCTCTTAATTGATATGATGTTGTACTTCCTTAGGATCCTTACTTCTGCTACACCAGTCTTTCTTCTTGCACATTGAATGAGGAACTGTGTAACTATGCTTGGTATGTGCTTATGCATGGTAATGTTTAGCATCTCTGTTGCCTTATTTTCTCAAATTGTATGTGTTTGTTAACATTGTAACTGAAACACTGGAATGATTCACAAGAGGGGAAGTAGATGAACATCCAAATTCCTAGAAAAGCAGAAATTTATGATGGATTTCTGCTGATGTCACCTTTGAACTGACTACAGGATTTCAGTTCCAAGCAAGTACAGAAAGTATTCAAGCTCATAAATCCACCAGGGTGTATAGCAGACTTTGGCTGAATATTCTGCCTCTGTTGAATAAAAGTCAAGTACCAGATGAGAATGGAAATTAAATTTCCTCATGAGAAGAGCAAAAAGACCACAGTTCATCTCTAAATAGAGACTACAGAGAACATGAAGCAGAATGCTGTACTTTAAGTCAAAGTGCTCTTCCATTTTCACATATTTTTCTTACTCTCCCTTTGACTTTGAAGTTAAATCTGTTTTTTAAAAGTCTGATTAACTCTTACTGTATTAAAACTCCTTAATTAAGTCCTGTTCCATCAGGATTATTCAGGCAGATAGAGACCAGTCCCTCAATTCCATAAAGATATGTTAGAATAAACAACACTTGATAAAGTCTTTCTTTCTTCTATAAGCAAATTCTTTCTAAAAGGGACCTGTCATTTTCATGTAACTCTTAACACTCAAAAATTCCTTTTTTCTTTTACTGTTAAACTGAGATGTAAACTTAGTTTGATATTAGTTATTCAGCAGTTCAAGAGCCTAAGTCACTTTCAAGTTAGTGTTTTCTAAATATCTATTACATGGAGGAAGTAGGGGTCCATTCACTAGTTTTCTATTGCCAGGACCTTCCCCTTAAAAACTCCATTTCAGTAATGGAAATGTGAGTCTTGTTCAGAAGCCATTGGCACAGTGTATGTGAAACCAGAAACTGTAAGATTTCGAAGAGGTTTCATTCTCTCCTGAAAACAAAGAGGGAAACTTCTGTGCAGAAAACTGGATAGCAGCAGTTTGAGGGAGCATCAGTGGGCAGCTTCCAGTTAAAACATCCAGCTGCCTGTCCAAATCATAGAGCAATGCAAAATGATTAATCTCATCCTTATGTTAGAGCCATCTCCCAGATGCAGGCAGTTTAATTTATCACTTGCCTTGTATAACTGCTCTTGTGTGAGAAATCCCTGGCAATGTGGCATTTTCCCAGAAGTGAGAATCAAAGAAAGTCAGGCTTCCACTACAGGGCTATGGAGACA
>VZTB01009797.1:271679-314510 GCA_013397245.1 Thryothorus ludovicianus
GGGAAGGTAGTGGTTGGGCATGAACTCCTGGCTATCCCTCCAGGCACTGCTGGTCCAGGCACCATGTCCTAAAGCTGCTCCCATTACCATGGACACATGGAGAGACAGAGAATAGGAAACAAGGAGCAGAGTGCACGAATGGCGCAGCTTAAGGTACCTGGAAATTAGGAAGTGGGAAAGCTACATGCCAAAGTCTGGCATGAGATTTCCAAATATCACATAAGAATGGAAGTTGTATTTTGCTTTTCAGAAATCAGGACACAGATCTGAAGGTTCTCAGAGCTTCTAAGCTAGCCTTTATAATGACTTTTTGCATGTTGTGATTTTTGGATAGCAAAAAGGGGGCCTGGCATTTGTCAACTACATGATGCCCAGTAGTTGTGACATTTAAATCTTAAAAGAACATCACCACTACAAGCTCCTGGACACTGTTTGAATTTTCCCTGGGTAGTCTGAGGAGACTATGTAACTACCATTTCAGAACTATTTAAAAAAAAAGAAAAACAAAACCCCAAACTTTTTTTGGAAAACAGGACAATCTTTGGTGGTTAAAACGCTTACAGATTTTTATATTGGGCAGTTATATTTCTGAACACTGTCCCAGGCCCGTTTTGGCACTACATCCTTATAATATGGGATTTTATTAGCATTTTCTGGAATGTAAAGTCATTATACAAAATCTACTTCCAGTGAGATGAGATTCCTGTCATCTAGTTTCAAGCACCTTTTTCTTCAGCTTCTGCTCTTTTCATTTGTTTTGGTTGTTTTTGTTTTATTCATTCGAAATACCCAAAATACATTAAGGCTTTGTAGTTTACTTTTTCAAGTTTTTCACAGCTGAATAGTCGGAGACTGCTACGTTTTTTAGTGGCCTTTTTAAATTCAATACACTCTTTTTTTGTCAAAGTCTTGGAGGAAATTTTGAATGTGTTAGATGGTTTGGGCTATTTTTTCTTCTTTTGGAAGGATTAGCTAGTTTTTGCATATTACGGCTCCAAGCAAATACTTGTAGGTTTTTTTCCATCTTATATGTTTGCCAATGAACAGTTCTTTCCCACACTTTAAATCATCTGAGATCTGCATTACATTAAAATGAGCAGTAACTCACCACATCAACATAAAACCCTGTATTAGGTACAGCTATCAACAGCAAAAATTGCTTCCTACATGGGCACACTCAGCAAAATCCATCATCAAATGTCTGTCAGGTAGAAAAATGGACTTGCTTCTAAAACAGCAAGTGGATCTAACCTAATATGTATCCCACTGCTAGGCCTAATACTGGATAGTTACAACATCAAATATATCCTCCAGAAAAGGAATGCTTAACTATATGTCTAACAAAATAGTTACCATTCATACTAGCAGAGTATAACATGAATGTGAAAGTAACTTTGTCACAGATTTACATTTGTTCTCTTGTGAACTGTTGTGATAATGCATCACTGCTTGTTGCATGAGAGGACATATTAGTGGTGATACTAGATGTTAGAAATTTAATTAGAAATTTGATTACTAATTAACAATATTGCTCAGGTCAGGAGGCACAGTTGTAAAAGGCATGTCTATTCAGTACTGTCACCTAAAGACATCTGCATTAGCTGAAAATTTTCCTCTGAGGTCACATTGCAACTGTTAACGTGCGAAAGGGGGTCTGTGGTGTACCTCTTCACGGGGAACTCACCCACAGGCTTTTTCAATACTGCAAGCCTAAGCCAATGCAACAGGTAAATCTAGCCTTAGAAAACATCCTTTAGCAATGATACATGGTTAATGCTATGACAACAGCAATGCATGTAAAATGCCAACATGCAGGTATGGCAAAGAGTTGAGCTCCTCTTTCACCTTCTCAGACTCAGTCCTGCAAAGTATTTTTGCCTGGCTCACTTCTGTGCCTTTTGCTCTTGGTTGTAGGTATGTGACAACTGTAATTTAAATGAATAAAGAGGGGTTTAAAACAGAATGATCCCTCTTGCGCTTCTGGTTAGGACCCAAAACTGTGGTCCATGGGGTCAGCTTCTGTTAAATCCTGAAGTAGCCACCGGGTTGTCTAACCATCCTAAGTTAGTTTCTTGGGAATATTTGATCCTTTGTGATGGTTGTAGACTGAAATAAAGCTGTTCTGGCTTACAAGAGCCAGGTTCACCCATGTGTGAGTTAAAGGCAAACTTCTCCATACACACTCTTGCTCTTGCTCTAGTGTCTGTCCTTTGCAGCAGCAAACCAGCTAGTCATGAGTGCATTGTAGGAGTTTTGCTTTTCAATGGTAATAACTAAAAGTGAAGCTCTTAACAGATTTGAAAATTGCCATGAACTGGATTCTTAGTCANNNCATGAACTGGATTCTTAGTCAATGATCACTGGAAAGGTTAATTGAAGAGTAGGGGAGCATACTGGCAATTCAGAGCAAGAACATATGAGTGGAAGAAAATGGGTGCTTCAAATATGCTCTACTTGATTTTTCTACTCTAATTGGCAAGCTGTCATTCAAATCTCTTACACAATAGATAGGTAAGTTCATTTCTCTCTGATGACTATTAGTAGGGACAAGATAATTCCATTACAGGCAGAGTCAGAAACCAATAGGATATGTCTAATGTTGATTGTAGTGGAATTTCTGTCACTGTGATACATTTCTCTAAAGTATGAGGAATTTTTTTATATTCTATGCATTATTACCAGTGCATGGTAACAGCACGCTAATTGATGCTGTGACTTAAAAAGCTCCTCATCATCCCATTGGTTTTCAGGTTTGATTTCAGAATGGAAGTTATAATTCAGAAAAATCCACAATATTAAAAATTATTCTGTGTAGTGTATGTCTAGAAAAATAAGCCCACAGAGAAAGATTAATTAAGAATTCAGTACATACAAATGGAACAAAACAAGGTAAATAAAAACACCACCAAATCCTTTATATTTTTATTGTTACCACTGAGTAATTTTCTCCATTTTTTTTCTCCAGGCATGATGGCATCAACTGGGAAATCCAGAAAACTGACAGTCAAAAGAGTACTGAAGAGCCAGAGCTGCAGGAATTCTTCCTCTAAACCATGTCATGATGTCTCACTTAGTTTGAAGTACCTGAAATATAGCCTTTTGAAACACTAATATGGGACATACCCCTCACCAGCAAAACAGCAGCTGTTAGGATGCCTTAATTTGTATCAGTTAGACCATATATGAATCTTTTTTATGATATATGTGTATATGTAACTTGTTTGTAAGCTGTGCTGTGTAAAGGTATGGGTGAGCAGAAGTAACAGTTTGAAAATTGTTATGACACTTGCAACCTCCAAAATGTTTGTTAGGCCACAGAATACGTTTTGTACTTTGTGTCTTGCATGGATATATTGTCGTATATCTTTATTTCCCTTTGTCAACAACATATACTGTCAAAGTTTCATCCAGGACTCTGCCTGCACAGCTCCTCAGTGAGATCAAGGCAAAAGCATTCTTTTGTTGTTTTTTTTTTTTTAGTATGTTTTGTCTGTTGTTATTTCTATTTTTTGTAAAAAGGAAATAAAGACAGTGCTAATAGACACACTTCCTATAATTCATTTCCTCTTTTGAGCTTTAAGTTGTTTATTTGTTGTTTATTTTTCTTTTTGATCTTCATTGGATAATTAGACAGAATCCAGTTTCCATATTTCAGTCAATTGATTGTGTCAAGAATTGTTTTAATATTTAGTAGTCCTTTATCAGCTTTAAAACATGTAGAAATAAAAAGTGTAAATGCAATTTTAAGTTACCAATTGCTGCTACTTGCCAAACACTGGCAGTGTGCTCAGCTTTGTTGAAGTTACTGCATAATCTGCTGAAACTCTAATTCATGTTCTCTCAAAGCTGCCATGATCTCTTTAGTCAAAGTTCTTTTAACTTTTCAGAGAAAATGAATTAATTCACTTTTTTTCTGGTAAACTATAAGTACATTCTTCAAATGTGCCCTACAGCACAACATCCTAAAGCAGACTAGGCAATCTTTACATGTCACACTTATTTATAGTAAATATGTGTGTATATATTTGCTTTATTTTGGTTATGTTGATTTATTTCCATTTGAAGACTGCTACAGTTTACTGAGAAAGATACAAATTCATGAGGATTTCTTTTGCTGACTTTTCTAATAGAACACAGAGAAATCAAAGGAAGTTTGCCAAGCAAATTTTTTTATTTGTCACAAAGACAGTCATAGAATCATGAATTGGTTTGGGCTGGACAGGACCTTTATAGATCATTGAATTCCAACCTCCCAGTAGTGGGCAGGGACATAAAAATTATGATCTTGTGATAATTAAATTCCTGCAAATGCAGAACTAGCAACTAAAAAAATGTGAGCACATGAGGGTTTTGATTAAGTACAATGGAGTTGCTTTCTGTGCAGTTTCTCTTGCCTTTTCTTTGTGTTTATCTTGACTGTTTGGCTTCGTTTATGGTCACTGAGGAGAGAGAAACTTCCTGAATATGACTGATTCTACTTAATAGCCAGGAGAACCAACTAGTCCCTTCCTTCTTACTACAGGGGAGCTGAGATAGTAAAGCTATCGGAATAGTTACTTACTATTTGGATGCCTTTAATTAGGTGATGAATGTCTTTCTTTGTCAGTCTTCAGAGTAATGTCACATTTGGCTACACAGCTTGCATGTACCAAGACAGCCGAATGCCCAGGCACTCAGTAGGCTTTGGGTCAGCAGAGATACTGGATAATACAGGGCCAACTGGGACATCAGAAAAACAAACAAAAACAAGCAAACAAACAAAAACCCAACACACACTTGCACACAAAAAAATCCACCCCAAAGCCCACACAGTATTAAAAAATAAAAGCTTGTACTTGCAGACATGAAATTCAGAAATTCTTTCCACAGTTCTTATCTGCCACTTGGCAGCACTCTGATTTTTTAGCTGAAGTGATAAACCTAGCACTCTAGCTGACCTGTTTAAAGAAACAACCAAACCTCCAAAAATATCTGAGCCAGGAACAGCAATACCTCTAACTGGGCCTCCTGTCATCTGTGTGCATATGAAAAATCTGAAAGCAAAATGAGAAGAGACACATGTTCTGCAATTGCCAGAGTGGTGAAGGAAAGCTAAAAAGGAGAGATTCTGTGTATGGTAGAGGGACATAAACTGGTAATTTGGATTTTTGAGAATGTGAAGGGAGTTGACTGTGTTCATGTGAATGGCAGAAGCAGCAGTCCTGCTGAGTGATGTTGGCTGACTGGAGTTGTGTAAAGTCTGCCACAGTCTGTACCTAGCCAAAGCAGAGGATAAAACTGAATTTCAGTGAAAGGATTTCAAGCAGACTGAGATGTAAATATTGTCAAATCCTGGAAGTAAGAAACTGCCAGCTCTAGAGACTGAGGATTTAATAGTTATCTGCTCTCTGCAGTGTGGCAATTCCCAAAGTATATTCTTATACAGCATGTGGAGAATCAAATTGTGCAAGTATCCTAGGACAATGCAGATTACTACATGAGATAATATGACACCAGGAGATGTTTATGGTCTGTGGTTAAAGATATCTATGGCTCCTGTGAGCACACTGCAACAGAAAGTTATTTTGGAGCAAGCTAGTGCAGAAGAGAGGCCAGCTTGATGTAAGCATGAAAGGTTTGTATCTGGAAGGCTTAAGGTGAACGCGTGGATAAACTGCTGATTTTATTGTTCTTAACTTTTACTCTCTTTCCCACCCAGGGCCCCAAAGCCTACACATGACACACTCTGGTGTCATGCCTATGAGAGAAATGCTGATTCTGTGATCTTCGGCTGGCTAATGCCTGTGTGCTTTGTGTATTTATATCCTTAGTAGCTATAACATCCAGGTGCCATTACTCCTGTTGTTTAGTTTATAATCCTGCAAGCATATCCCTTCTGGCATGAGTCTGAGTCAGGCATCTCTGTCAGCAAAGCATGAGCATTTTCCAGAGGCAGAAGAGATGATCAAGGAATTTCCACCAAATATCTTCAGAAAATATTTCTTACCCAAAATTTTTAGCAGGAACATAAACCCCTTACGATTACAGGTCTTGCATAAAAGATCCTCCTCTATCTACTCAGAAGTTTTTTATCAAAGAAGTCAGTGATTTACTAATGAACCAATGTATATCCTAGTAAAACTGTACCTGTGGACACCACAGATACAAAGAATAACTTTTCATGATCTGTTACCCAGAAGATGTCGGATGTCTCGGTGTTTATCCTGCTGTTTGGTACCAAAGGTGATAAACAGGGTGCCAGAGAGCAGTAATGAATTCTCAATTTCAGGTAATCTCTTACTCCTGTTTCAAAAGATGAAAGCAATTTTCTAAGAGCTTGTGGTTTTTTCATGGTTGACTGATTTGTTTGGTTCTGGTATTTGAGACAAGCAGCATATGGATACACATGCAGCATCAAAACTGCAAGAATGGTGCTTTAATTTCATCAGCAGAATGGTGACCTTTGTCCCACATTAGTAGAGCAGCATTTTCATAATATTCCATTTATTTGCCTTTCAGTGTCCAAGTTAGAGATCAACTACATTGGTTTGGTAAGGTATTAATAAATAAAATAACTATAGTCAGCATAGTTGTATGAAGAGGATGGAAGAGACTAGTTAGACAGTTTAGATTTAATATTCATTTTACTGTAGCTGTCATTCAGAAACCTTTTTGTAACACCAAGCTGGCATAAGATCAATGGCATAACAAAATACGACTGACAGCATAACAGCAAAAAAAAATACTCCAACATTCACTTATTTATAACAAGATGGTAACTGTCTCAGAAATATGCTCTCTGAGAGACGATTTGTTGCATGTTTCATGACTTACCATCACAAGAAACATCACAATATGATCATGCAACACAGTCAAAACTAAAGTAAAAATGTCAGCACATCATATGCCAGGTATGAATTAGTGGATTAGTGAACCGATGTAAAGGTGAGACAACTTTGCATGTAGACTAAGATTTGCCTCATACACTTGAAATATTTCTCTAGCCTTTTGAAAACCTACTTGATGGGAAATCAACAGAAAGATTTGTTTAAAATGTAGTCCCTGCATTTGTAGCATCAAACTGTAAGGCTTAATTGTCTGTCAAGGAATGGTTTTCCAATGACATAGTGAGAATAATTTCTCAAAATATATTTAATTTCCTGTCGTAAGTTCCGAAATGTCCTTTCAACTCTGCACCAGCTGTGCCCAAGTATGGACTGTTACTTAGCTTTTGTATAACTTTTTCTCTCTGCATTCTGAGGTTGGAAGTGAGTAAACAATTGTGAAGGAGAAGTACAGCACATGCCCTGCAACCAAAATATGTTTCAGACACAGAACTACCATGAGCACTGTATGCCCAAGTGTAAAAGCCCAGGCAGGGGATTACCTGCAGTTCATCCTCTGCTTCTATAGAATATCACTACCCTATCACCTTCTTGCATACACCAGACATATTATTCATTATTTGTACCCATCTTTTCTTCATTATAATGGCCACTCAATATTTAACTTTGATCCAAGTATTGGACACTTTAGACAGGACAAATCAGACAGGCGTCTTTACACCACCTCTTTCAGGTAAAGAAGGGTGCTATGTACACTCCACCAACCACCCATCTTTGCACACTTTTAGTAATGCACCATCACTTTTCCAGATACTTCAGATTTTGTAGTGTGGATGACTTTTATCTAACATATATGGTTAGCTGCAAATAATAGCTCTAGCCATCTGTTTCCTGGAGAACATTTCTTTGACAGCTGCATAGTCATTTCCTTTCCCACTCTAACAGTTAGGTGTTTTGCCAGTGTGCTTACTGGCAAGCAGTGTACAGGAAGAAGGAAAATAATTACATAGGGTATATTTGGGAAACTGATAAGAAATCCTGGTGCTATTAGAACACAGAGCTAGCTTTTTATCTTTGATAAAAGATAAGAAGGTAATACTGCTCCAAGAAAAGAAAATCTTGTAGGTCTAGAAGTGAAGGGAAAAGGCCTGAAAGGAGTTCGCCCTCATTCCTGTTCAGACATGAACGTAGACTTATGTTTAGACAGAATATGGAAAAACTGAAGCTTAAGGATAAATTCAGGGGCTTTGCAGTTCAAAAAGCTGTGGCCTGGCCATATACCTATGTGCTTGTGTATGCATACTAATGTTAAGACAACTGTATTCCAGTACACAGCTAAAAAGGAGGATGAAACCTTGCTGGTTCTGCACACTGTCTACTAAGGGCAGAAAAAGAAGCAGTAAATATAGAACTCTAGCAAAGGATACAGAGGTCATGTGTTAGTAAAACATTCCACAAGTAATGGTAGCACTGGAAACAATAGCACTGGAAGATGGGAAAGAGTTGTAATTAGAGGATTTTAGGAACAGGTGGGAGAAGCAACTGTCAGAAATGACATGCCAGTAACAACCATCAAAAATGCCATGAGGCAGGCAGCTGGACTTGGATGACCTCCTGAGATCCCTTTCAAGCAGTTCTCCTTTAATAGGTCTGTGTTTCTACTGTAACAGAATCAACTTAAAAGGGAAAACTGTGAGGTCTTCACACCTTGTGATTTTTATAGCATTGTCAAGACAGCCAACAGTTCTGCCATTGGTCCATGATATGGCATTTATTTTTTGCAAGCACTGGTCAGATAAGATTCATCTATAGGTTTGCTAAGGAATCAAATAAGTGACTTAACTTTAAGCTTTCTTGAAAATTACTATCCAAATGTGACAGTTTTTAAAATATTTTTCTGGTCTTTAAAGATAAAATCCTTTTGTTCAGTGCAATGCCCAGTTTTCCCTGGGCATCAGGAGCTATAAGCAAAGGTTTGTTTACTGGATTCTCAGGTAGGTTTCACTGTACATGCAGTAGTGGCACAGGAGAAAATAGGGCCAATGTATTCAAGAAGACAAATGGAATCCTGGGCTGCATTCAGAGCATTGCCAGCAGGTCAAGGGAGGAAATCTTGCCCCTCTATTGGGCGCTGGTGAGGCCTCACCTGGAATGCTGTGTCCAGTTCTGGGCTCAGAACAAGAGAGACATGGAGCTCCTGGAGTGGGTTCAGTGGAGGGCTACAGAAGAGAACTGAAGCCCCTCTCACATGAGGAAAGGCTGAGGGAGTTGTTCAGCCAGAAGACACAACTGAGAGGGGTTCTAAGCAGTGTCTATGAGAATCTGAAGGAAGGATGTCTAGAGGATGGACCAGGCTCTGCTCTGCAGTGCCCAGAAATGGGACAAGGGACACTGGGCAGGAACTGGAGCACGGGTAGTTCCACCTGAACAACGTGGGAAGCTTTACTGTGAGGATGACAAGATGACTGAGCACCGGAACAGGCTGTTCAGAGAGATTGCAGTCTCCTCTGTGGAGAAATTCAAAACATGTCCGAACTCAATCCCGAGTAATGCACTCTAGGGAGCCCTACTTGAGCAGGGAGCTTGGGCTAGCTGACCTTTAATGATCCCTTCCACTCCTAAACATTGTCTGATTCAGTGGTGGCTTACAGAAGGTAATTGGACAGTCCAGCTTTAATTAAAGGGAATAATCTTGAACAGCAGGTAAAGGTACACATTTTGGTGAGGGAAGTTGCCACAGCCCAAGGGAGTTAGCAGAGCAAGTGTGGAATGACAGAATGAAGATCCTGGGACTGATCCTGTCCTATACTTGGCACTCTTAGTTCCTTTCCCTGTTGTTCAAACATGGATTCTGTCATTCTCTTGCTGGACATATGTATAAAAAGCATCTTAGATATACCAAAAAAAAAAAAAAAAAGGTCCTTCTAGCAGCACAGGATATCATTCCAGGATATTTCAATTCTTTGGCATTAGAAGGGCAAGTGGTGAGGAGCTCTGTAAATCCAGAGTTGCTGCTGATAATGGCATGTTCTGGGAGGAAAAGAGATCAGAAGAGTTGCATCATCAGCATTAGCTGCTTCATAAAGTACTCAAGTGTCTCACTGAGCAATAGTCACTATGATTTGCACTGCCCTGACATCTGCAGAGTGGCAGAAGTGCTGGTGCCCTACAAACTCTGTGCTTTACTAGCAATGGGAGCAAAGCCTATACAGAAAAGAGCTGCACTGTAAAAGCACATGTGTAAAACAGACTTTTGGCAGTTTTTTCCTGTTTTTCAGAGGGAATTATTTGTAATATGCCAATGGCTGAATTTTCCACAGGTACTACTAACTCTCTTGGGTACCTCATTCTGCAGTGCACTCACATGCTACAGTGCTCATTGTTTCCTGATGGTGTCAGGGGATGATTCGCTGATGTTGCTCAAGAACTCACTTGGCAATATACAATAGGATGCTGATTAGATCTGTGTTATTCTAGTCCTTTATTTACCAAGTAAAAAAGTAAATAAATCAGCCAATTCTTTTATTTCCTGAAGCATGACATCTGACAGTTCACCTAGAGGAGACAATAAACTTCCTCTTACCATGAAGATTAAAAACCCAAAAACATGTCTGAGGCAGCTGCATTTGTGTGAACTAGTTTCTAAGATATTTGATAATGAGGAAAATCCTTTGTGTACCCCTTACAGATGTTACAAATCACAATTGCCCTTGGATTTCCTAAAATCTTAAAAGAAGAAAGAAATATCCTCAGTATTTATAGCTTTTAATTTCTGGATCCACTGGGAATGCATTTGCAAGAAATAATTCTACATGCATTGCTTTTAAAATAGTACAAACAGCTCTGTGGGCAAAGTGCTGACTAGTCTCACCTAAAAGTCACTTGGATATCTCAGTGTCTTGAATGTGTTTGCCTGATATGTTCCTGGACATACTCTCCTAAGTGTTGCGGTGCATCTAAGGATGCCCTTAGATGATTCCCTGTCAGGCCTGTCAATCATTCCTCCTTTCCACATCCTGTCTCCTGGCTGCCTGCCAACCCTGGCATTCCAGAAGGGCGTAGAGTGGTTGGCAGGATTCAAAAGATGCTTCCCACCCCCGGAGTGACATTGGGCCATCTAAATGTCCTCCGCCCCCTACGCCACTTCTCCCATACCTGGTTGGTGGTTACCTGTGATCCTTCCCTCCCCCTCTCCCCTGGTTAAAAGCCCTGGGCTGCCATGCGGTCGGGATTCTTTTGGAGCAGTTACTGGACTCAGAGGCCCTTGGCCAAGAATAAAGCTCTGAACCAAAACCCTCCATCAGAATCGGCTCCTTTCCTTCACCTCGCTTTGAAGCCTCTCAGTGGAAGGTAAACCTGAGCTCCTGCATGCCTGGACTTGTCTCCAAGCCCTCAGCTGTAACATCCTGGTAGCCTGTGGTGCCGCTGGGGTGAAAACACCAGTGCTACCACATAGGCAAGCAGCGAGGGCCAGCCAGCACAGGCACAACCTCCTGGTAATATTGGACCGAACCCCAATACCTAAGTGGTTTTTCTGAAGCTGTTTTGCTTCTACAGTATGGAGTAGAAAACAGTCAAACATATTCATGAGCAACTCCAATTCTGTGGTAGAAAATTGCCATCCAGTGACATCCAGTGTCAGCACAGAGGATAATTTTTGTCAATTTTTGGTACATTATCAATATGTCTTCACAAACCTTATGGTACTGAAGGTAAGTGCTTTAAAGCAAACTTCAAAGCATTAAAAGAAATTAGGAGCAAAGATTACTTCAAAGAAATCCCATTGTACACATTCACATTGAAAGTCTTTGCTGTCTTCATATGAACAGGCTAAGCATATGCTGAAAAAGACCACAGTAAAAGAAACAGGGAGAAAATTCTTTTTATGTTGTAGCAATTAAAAACCCCAGGCATTCTTCAAGTTTACTTTTTATTATACTTTTAAAACAAACGTTAAATAGGCACATATTTCATTAGGCAGTGTTAAATAGATAAAAAATTCATCTGGACATCTAATGCATATGTATGTTTCAATTTAATTTGAAGTTGTGTTTGTGGAAGTCCTCTACTTCAAAAGTCGTGAACTTTCTCTTTCAGAATTTCCAGTTTTGTTGGGTAAAGAAATTTGCCACGTGACAAATAGTAGGCATCTATAGGGAGCTGTTTCAATGCCTATTTCAGCCTTTCTCCTAAAAGACAGGAGAGACTTGTAGTTCCACATTAAATTTTTAGACCAGATCCTGTGCGTTTAACATGTCTATCATCTGTTCTGATCAACCTTTAAAACAAAGACTGGACCATATCCAGCAGAGAGTAAGGAAAAGAGAGTTTGGTGTTGATTAAAACCAAAGCAGCTAAGCCACATGGAGATTTCCATTGCTGTCTCTCAAAAAAATGCTTGGCAGTCAAGAGGCCCCCTCATGCTTCTCCTGTAACTCCACCTTGTGAAGGAGTTGAAAGCCACTGTCCTTAGGACTATTAAGTCAGGTAGGGGAAGAGAATTAATTTGTTCTGAAAGTAAAGAGATAACAGAATTCCAGAAACAGGAGAAATCCATTTCTATGCAGAGATTGATTTTTCATTTCTACCCTTTTCCTCTAAGTATGTGGATGGACGTAGATAGATATGCACTCTTTTATGTGTATATTTATATTTAAATGTATAGATACATACCAGAAGAATGTAAGATGTCACACAGGTATAACACAAAATATAACTCGGCAGCTACTGTTAAACTAACAGATCTTCTCTGGTATTTTACGTTCTTCATCTACATTTAAGGAGTAGAACATATGTCAGTCAAATACTGCCTATTCAGAACAACAGTAACTTCAAAGCACTGAAAGTATGTTGTGCAAGGCAATAGAGAGCTATTTAAGAAATACTTCACCAATAAGTCCCTTTAGGAGCCTCAATTCTCCTAATGATATATTTAGAACTTGATTCAACATGGCTTGGAAAGATTTTACATACAAACTTTTTAGAAGACAAGTTCAAACCATTTGTATTGGAATTCTATTTGAAATGCAGTAACTGCAGTAGGATGATTATCCAATTAGTGATTATCCTCAGAGTATTATTTTCTGTATTCCAGATGCTTTTTTATGCAACACTGAGTGCAGCATGCTCCAGGTTTTAAAGTATTAGTCTCCAACATTTTCTTTAGCTTTAGACACTGAAGTATTAGAGGAACAATTTTCAGCAAACTGTTGACAAAATGCAGAGACTAAGCTGCTAAAATCTAAGGTGTGTGGGTAAGAATGCAGATATTGCTTGCATGCAATAGTTTGGATTTTGAGTGGCAAATGAACTGTGTCCTGTGCGTAGACCACGAGTGACAGAAACACATCCTAGGGAAGCCGGCTGCCCAGTGGCCTCGGTGATCACCAGAGGGAGACAGAGTGTGTAACATTTCAAGATAGTGCTGAAAGTTGTGAGCAATGCTCAAGGTAAAGGTAGCATGAGATTTTTCAAGTTTCCAAAACAGTGACAGATATGAATGATAATGACACTTCACTGCTCTGCTCTGTTTTCTTTTGGGTGGACTGGCATANTTACTAATAATAATTTTATTTTATTCTAAATTAATGAAATACATATGAAAACACAAGTGGTTTGACGAAATCAGCACAGAAGCATGTGCATATGTGCTTTTTGAGGTGGTGCCTTGTTGAGAGAAAGCAAAAGGAGAGTTTGAGACCTCATCTTCACACCAAAGGGAACCTGTTGTTGTTAAAAAGGACACATTTGTGATGATATTTAATTATTTCAAAACTTCTTAATATGATGTAAATTTTGGTGGTGAGAATACCTTCTCTTTTACAGCCACAGTTCTTGTAATTAATCTGTACTACAACAAGGTTGAAAAGACAGCAGTGATGATCTCTGCCTGACACCTGCAGAGCAGTGAGATCATCCTGTGGATGATGAACTCAAGCCTTTACTGTTTCATCAGCCAAAATAATGATTTAGAAGTCTACAGTGGCTGTAGCAATGACTGTTGGAAAAAAATTGAGCAGCCAAAAATCATGATACTGCTCCAGGCAATAGACCAGCAGGTCTCAGAGGCCTCATAATTACCTGGATGAGATGGCTTCTCACAGGTCCCATAGCTAATCAACATCCTCTGCTCTCAAGAACTTGCATTTGCTAACTGCCTATGCAGCTAAATTACTTCGTTCTGCTTTCTATCTTACTTTATTGATAGGAAAGGAAAAACTGGCAACTTAATGATTTGCAAGTAGTTGGGCTGTCAGAGAGTTTTTCCCTGAAAGCCCATTCAGTGTCATTTCCCTGACATGTGTTGGAGCAAAACCATTCTGTAATGGTCAGGATAATGTGGACTCTCAAGTATTCTGTATTCCAAAACACACACAGAAAATCTATCATTTCTTCTGTGTACCACCCATGATTCTAGGAGAAATGGATTATTTACACAGCAGTCATTTTAAGTTACCAGGTACAAACAGCTTTTATCTGCTCAAACACAGTGGTATGAACAGTTATTAAAGTGTAGGGGAGAAGAAGGAAAGACACTGAAGCTTCCAAAGCACAGCAAGGTAGAATTTTTTTTTTTTAAATTAGATAGCTCCTTTTTCTGTTCAAAATAGCACTGTCATATATGGCTGTGGTCTTGGCTCATTTTGGCTGTTGCAACAGTTTTAAATTTAGTGTGGAAATAGTGTACCACATGCCAACTCCATGAACCATTTCTTTTGTAGCACTGAAATAATGCCATTTCTTGATCAGTCAGGCCAATAGGATTACCTGGTTGTTAATTGTTTCGATTTGGCTTTACTGAAAGTTTTTCACATTTAAAAATAAGCTGAAATGGACAAGCAGACACATACTGTTCTATTGTTCTATTTCCTCTCAGACATGTCAGGTTTGTGCTGGTTCTCACAAGCAGAATGAATTCTATAAAGTGGCTAGAGAAAAGAAGACATATGTATTTTTACAGGTAGGACAGGCACCCACATGAGTATTACCTGGACTGGAATTTACTCTGTTAGTACATGGTTGGCTTTAGGAAATCTCCCTGTTAGAGCAAACAGAAATTTAAAACAGGGGAAAGACTTTTCCAAGAAAGCAAGAGCCTAGAATCACATCTATTTTAGCATCTATTTTAGGATAACTTTAGAAAATATATACTACTATTGTTTTTATTTCATCATGCCTTTTCCTCCTTTATTTAGTCATTTACACAGTATCCATCATGATAAAATTTAACCATCTGTACTATATCACATGAGCCAAATTTTCCTCCTAATGAAATACCTTG
This sequence comes from Thryothorus ludovicianus, assembly GCA_013397245.1. Classification (NCBI taxonomy): domain Eukaryota; kingdom Metazoa; phylum Chordata; class Aves; order Passeriformes; family Certhiidae; genus Thryothorus; species Thryothorus ludovicianus. Next base: position 286,785 of record VZTB01009797.1, read on the forward strand.
AGAATATTGTCATTAATTTCCAGCTATAATGGGAATTTTTCCCAGTGTTTAATATTAAGTAATGACTTTCATCTCCAGAGATCTACAGAGTTTCTCACATGCTGTGGACCTGCCCCCAGTTACACTTAATTCTTCAAAGAATTTGCCTCCAGTGATATGATTTAAGTTTTAGTTCAGCACAAGCAGTGTTGGGTGTGCATATATGGTGTTTTTATATCAAAAGCAAACACATTTTTTGTGAATGCTTGAGTCTGTACAAGCACAAAGGCAGGTTGTGTGTTTTAAAGAGCCATTGTTTCATTTACTGGCAGAGCGTAACTTGGGAGAGGTTGACAGGAGGCAACGGAAATATTAACTATTTTGGCACAAGAGTCAGGAAGACAGCTGAGATCCAAGGAAGCAATTTGATGCTTTTTCACCATCTGCAAAAGGATTTTTCTCAGCTGGTTGGTACAGGCAGCTACAGACCATGAGTGAGCTCATGCCTGCGTCTGTCTCATAGAGCTTCCTGCTGCAGTTGCTGGAAAGCCCATTTTCTCTCTCTGCAGTTTCAGGCAACTTTGCTAAGGAAGGACCATGACAGCACAAAAGTGGAACATATAAGACCTTCCTGTGAGAGACCATCTTCCAAAAACTAGTTGCATTCATTTTATTTGGTCCTTTGACTTAGAAAATAGGTCCCAATTCAATTGTAATAGGAAACTACTAATGACCTTTCTTCAATGTCCACAATTTTTGTTGGAACCTAAACTTCACATGACACTAATAGCTGCTCAAATTGCAATTTACTTTCATCTGTGTTCTTTCTCCATTCTTCTTCTGGAGAGAAGGAAGGGTTAAGTCCACATCCTCATAGAAGAGTAATAGTTCTGCCCAAAAGACGAGTCACAACCAAACTATTTAATTGTAAACGTCTCACTGAAGAATTGGTACACGAATGAGACATGACTTCATCCTTTAACCTACATGCTTCACTGGTCTAGGGAACCCTGGTGGGTTTGGCCCATTTTAGCCATAGTTGTCATGGGAGACCCTTAATGACTTAGTAAAGTAGCTTAAAAAAATCTCCATCCAGATTCCAGCATACGGTATATTTATTGGCAAATGTTAATCCCCTTAGGAACAAGTTCTGTAGTAACAAATGATGAATTATGTGGCTTCATAAGCACTCATGTCATCAAATGCACCACTGACCTTTTTACATTTTCTGGGGGATTTTCTGCTGTGTGCAGTTTCTCTGGTTTGGAAGTGAAGCAATTTAACACCATGTCCTGAAGGAAACAGGTAATCAATAATTTCAGTTTTGGTTACTGTAAAAGGTAAATGAGGCCTGTGTAGTTGCTGGGCAAGTAAGCAACACAGGCTTTAACAAAGCCTAAGCAGGGCCTAAAAGAGAACTTAAATACTCATAGTCCAAGGATCAAAGTAAACTTCCTTTACATGGGAGAAGTTAAGAGTAGGCCTAAAAGGCTAGTGATAAAACACACTGTGTTTAACACAATGTCAGGATTTAAAAAAATAAAAGAGAGATAATTTCAAGCATGTTTTCTGAGGGCAAGAAGCTAAACTGGGAAAATACTCCACTCCACTGAACAAGTCTGTTCTGAATTTTAACAGGAGATGGCCACTATGTAGCCTGCTGTTTGCAACCAGCAACCAAGAGGACGAACTCACATTGCAGTTAATCGGAGAGATTATCTGAATCTGTTGACTGGATCCTGTGATTATAATTTTGATCTTGGGAGGTGGAAACTCTAGGAACTGTACTGAGACCAGAGAAGGCCTGTCTGAAATTACCAGATTGAGAAAGAGAGCTGAAAATCAGGATTCAGTCATGTCTGACCGTTCCCATAACTTGAGACTAATCTACCCACAAAAACAGTGTCTGAACTACCATTTCAGCAAAGTAAGATTGCTGCTGAAACCAAAGCACTTTTCCCGGCAGAATGGTTTTCCAAAACTAACGTTTTAGGATCTGATAGGATGAAGCAGCTGTTACCACAAGCATGTAACACGTACAGGTCTGCCTATACAGCATACAATCAGTGCTGCACACAGGTACCCACTGGCTGCAGTACAGACAGAGCTTTGAGAATGAATGCTTTCTTTTTCATATTGGCCATAGACCATGTTAAATTCAAAACTAAACTCTTTGTTGAGCCAGCTGATGAATTTGAGTTCTTCTGTTCTTGATTTAATCACTACTACACTCTGCTTTACCCAGCAAGAGCTATTATCAGGTAAGGCAGCCCCCATGGGAAAAACTGAACCTATATTTGGCAAAGTGCATCAGCTGCCAAGAGAAACAAAGGAATCCATAGCTGCAGTGGTAATATAGTTGGTTTTGGTCCTGGCTTCTCCCTGTTGCTCTGCCTGACAGCTGAGATGAACTCACAGAACATTGTGTTGCAATGCATGCACCAAGCTGTAGACAGACAAGTAGCTGTTGGAAACACCATTTACCCCTGTGGCTGAATCTGCTGAAGGTGTGTAAGTAAACATATAGTTATCTTGACTGTAAGACACTTGTGTAGTAGACATCAGCATAGTTCTGTGGAATGACATATTAGTTTACCGTGTGTTGTACTACATGCCACTAAAATCTGTGCTAGGAATTGTTCAGTGAGTAGTCAGAGGGAAAGAGTGAGTTCCTGGCTGGACCACCATCACTGTTTTTTCTTTTAATGTAAATTCTGTGGGACTTTCCTGTGTGACTTGTCTGGGCTGCACCATACTTCACTGTGGAAGCTGAACAGATTGCAAGTGGAGCTGAGGTAGAAATGCAACCTTCTCCATTTTTGTGAAGAATGACCACACCCACAGAAGGCTGTCCAGAAAGCCTTGCACTTTTTCAGCTCCTCTCCTATCTTATGCCTCAGGATGCACATACAGATCCACAGAGAATGTTCACCAGGTATCTGTTAATCATTTCTCTTATCCCTGTTGCTTACCCTCCGGCCCCAAGGTAAGTAGATGCGTTGTTAGCACCAGAGAAACAATCCTTGAGAAATACAAGGCAAACAAAGTAGACCAGCACAGGCACACTGGAAAACACAGTAATTTAAGCAGACTGAATTGCTTGGGTCTGGGGTTGCCAAGAGAATTTTTGGGCCATGAGAACATTTATACACACTGGGCCTGGGCTGCCTTCTCCATCCCATCATGACTTCCAGCCCTAATTGATTGGAACTGCCAAGCCTAGCTGCCAAGCAGAATATTTTTACAATCCTGGTTCTATTTATGCACTGACAAACACAAAACTTGGTGTCAGGAAAGAAACTGTGAAACAGAACTGCAGAAAAAAAAGGAATTGGCAGAGAGGACTATGAAATGATGAACAAGGCACTGAGGGGTGGTGCCACATGTTAGTACTGTGCCTGGTACAAGGGAGTGCTGAGAGCACTTCTAGAAATATGCCTATACAGGTCTCTGAAACACCCTTGGCAAGATGTTTTATTTTGAAATGTGCACTGGCCTCTGCTGGAGATGAACTGGCTTTTCTGCTTTCAATCTGGTTCAGAAGAGACAAATGACATCCAAATTTATCACCTTTATCAGAATATTTTAAAGCACGGAACCAAATCTATTACAAAATGAAAACCATAAAGGGTCTTAATAGAAGTAAAATGTTTTTATTGTCTGTGACAGAAAAGGAAATGTGTTTTGGAAAAAAACACCTTCTTTCTGAGGCAGCAAGACAACATTTTCAGCCATGGAGGGAAAGCTGGTGTCCTAGTTTGATTTCTTCTGCTAGCCAGAAGAATTGGTGAATGTCCGCTGGTTATAGAGGAGGCTTGGAAGACCACAATTTTCTTAAGACTGTTTTTTACTTAAGTACCTGACAACTCACGTATTTATTACAGCTGACCCAACCTAAAGTGTCTTTTCTCTTTCATTGCAACCTAAAAAAGATTCAAGAATAATTATAACTTCTCAATAGCTTCTCAGCTCTGTTTCTGTTTATGCAATGACCAGAAGCCTTCACAAGCTTGTTTGTCATACTTTTAGTCAGATGGGGCTATCTCTCCAGTTACACTTGCTGCACTTTTATGAATGCATCAGGCTTAAATAGCATACTTGGTAAAACTCAGAGAACATCTCAAGTAGCCCTTAGGAGATAGAGAGGTGAGGGTGTTGCGTAATGTGATAGGGTTTTTTTATGAGTTTGGATTCTCTCTGCTTTTTCTCTTTTCCTATTTGCTATGATGAACTTTGAGTTCCTGTCAGCCTCTGAGCTTCCTACAGCACTGACTGTCTACAGCAGCTGATCAAAGAGTAAAAGGGAGAAGTGGGTGTATTTCCAATATTTGGTAAGATGCTGCCATCATCACAACTCTGAAGACAGACTGGTACAGAACTGGTTTATTGTAGTAGGATTAGTGTCCCTTCTCATGCATTAAGTAGGTGACCTGATCTTTTATGTGATCCACTAGGAGTGTTCTATAAGCAGAACTGCCATATAGTAATTTGTCACTGCAGGACTGGGAAGATGACTGCTGAGTTCTGCCCTTCTGTCTCCCTCCAGTTATGAAAATTGATTGTGTATTGATTGTATGGCATATTGACTTACTGCTAGCATCATAAATAAGGACTGTAAAACTCCCTACTTTTTCATAGCTAAAGTAAGGGACTGCCTACACGTGAAGAGTGCCCCACCATGTTTTAACATGCAGGCTTTTACAGCAGCAAGTACGAAGGGCAGAGAAAACGCCCAGCCATCTTATATGACAGAGCATCAAACTGCGGCACGGCGAGCGGGGGAGGTGAAAATATCCTGTGAGGTGACCTCTCAGGATATTCTTCCCACTCAGCCGCGCTGGAAAGAAGAGATGCCAAACCTTCCTCTGCAGAAGGAAGGTGAGAGGCGAGGCTGCAGCCTGCGTCCTGCAGCAGGGCCGGGGTGTGCGGGATGTCGCCCTTCCCTGGCAGCTGGTTTCCCCGAGGAGAGCAGNGGTAGCTTGCTTGCCCTCTGCGAGAATAAAACTAAGCTTAGCAACCCAGGAGACGCATTGCTGGGAGCGGCTTTTTCCGGGTCTCCTCTCAATCCTCCCCTGATAAAACGCCTTTCCCCGCCATCCTCATCCGCAGTGACTTGTGCAAGCACACCTGGTGGTTTACTAACGCATAGTTGGGCCTTGCATGTTTTTGGAATGGGTAGGCCTCAAAGAGAAAAGAAGAGAAATGCAGCAAGGTTTAATTGCTTCCTGTGTATCTAGGAAAACCATCCTCAAAGGGTGTAATTTTCTCAATCTTGTCTGATTTTGCGGGAAAGTAATTTGTTTGCAACCATCATAAATAGAGGGTTTGAAATGAGGACTCTCCAGTATACTTGTCCTTTGCTTATCAAGTGTATTGAATGAAAATGATAAAAAAAGATACAGAAAGAGCTTTCTCTAACAAGGCAGCATTTTTAAATCATACATAGAATCGAAAGAAAGACAGTGAAGAATTGATTTATCACTCATCACTGGAATTCATTTATCTTTGAGTCTGATACCACAGCACAGCGTTTATGCCAACAGGAGAGTGCACAGAAGTATTCAAGAGGAAACCACTGTGATATCTAGCCTTAAAGTATGATCATGATTACAGAACAGTTTGTTTTAGTAATTATAATTTCCTGAGATTCCATGTTCTCTACAGGAATAAAAGAGTGAAGAGTTATTATGTATAGTTCAAACTTGTTGCATTTGTACTTAATAAGCAAGTACTATGTACCTGATCATAAAATAAAAACAATTCCTGATGCAACAGCCCCACTAATCAGAGACAAGATTGACATAGAAAGGGAAGGAAGGAAATCCCCTATTTTTATTTACATGCGATGTTTAAAATTTCCCTGGATTTCTACCTTGTGCAACCATCTCACTTTTGAGCACTCTTGTCAGGTACAACATACTGTATTTGATTTCTCAAATGAGACAAAAGTTTCACGATGCCCTGGAAAAGGAAGTTGTGGAAATTGTAAACTGCTTCCTTTTTACCTTTTTTAAAACCATCAGGGTAATAAATAAACTGCAAGAAAAAAAGAGATAAAAGCACCGGGACATATATAATCCTATTCTAATAGTAATAATTCTTATGCACAAAGGATCTAATATTGGTTTTGAGAGTTATGAAGTCGTCTTTGGATAAGTTAAAAGCTACGTATAGTGTGCATTTCTGGAGAAATTTTTCTCTATTGGAAAATGTACAAGAAATGTCAAGATTAGTGCAAAACTGATCTTGATGGAGTCCATCGTTTTAAGTATAAGGGAAATATCTGTATACTTTTAAAATATTTTTTGTGTGAATAATTTTGTCATCTTTCTCTTTTGGAGATTAGAAAGGTTTGGTTTCTTTGCCAAACACATGGAAGACAGAGAGAATGATGCTGACTTTATGCTAATAATTCAAATGGAGTCCTCAAATTGTCAGAACTGTTGTTTTGTCAGCACAACCTGATTTGGATAAACAGAGAGAAGTCAGCTGGAAGATGACTTCTAGGAAGGTAAAAATGAGGAAAAATACAACTCAAGAATTCGAGATCAAATTATCTATCTTCTCTAGAGCTATGCAGCAAATCCATCTCTGGGAAAGCATGGGAAAATATCACCACATTGACCTTGCTCATGACCAGCTCGGGCATCAGTCTGCTGCACACCACAGCTCAGCATGGATGTACCAATGTGCCCCTGCAACATAAACTGGGATCTGAAACTGAGATTGTGGCTTCTTGCAGCTTAAGAACATTTGCAGATCCCTTGTTTTTGCAGGGCCTTCTGCCTACTGTCAACTCCTTCTGTAAGCATGTTTGTATGGACAAACACAAACCCTCTCCTTAGGCAGAGGGTGTCTAAGCAGTCATGGAGACAAAGCAGCCAGTAGGAGGGAATGGACTACTTTTGGAAGAGCCATGCAAGCAGACTGTGAAGATGGACAGTGAAAGGTTCTCTCTCTGTCTGGAAAGACAAGAAGGGACGGTAAGGAAAAACCAGGAACCTAGCCCATTTACTTTCACTCATTTGTCTTTGCAATCTTCACGTGACATCCTGTCACTCATCTGTCAGCCTGGAGCCATTTGATGTGCCCACATGCCAGTGGATAGCTAAAAAGCACAAGGAGGCTGGGACTAGGCTGGCAATTAGCACTCAGTGGTGCTGATCACTGAACAAGTTTCTAGTGATCTTCATGCTCAAACTTTCACAGACACCAGTCAATGTTTCTCATGCTTCTCTAAACTGGCTAAAGAAACAAAGCACAGCTGCTCTGAGTTTTCTGATAAAAGTTCAGTGGCAGAGAAGGTCTGTGAATCTGACAGCCCTGAAACATCACACCAGCCATGTTCCTCCTCCCTGCTCTGTGCTCAGCACTCTACCAGAGTGTCACTTTCCCATGGGCTGAACACGAGATGCTGTGGCTCTCTCACAGTGCATATCTATCTGAAAGAACTAAACTTTCTCTGATATTTTATGCATCATCTATATAATCATACTTTAGAATTTTTACTTTTCAATGGGTCCTGGTTTTGCCATAAGCCCTGTGTGGGGGCAAAAAGGTTGAAGCAATAAATAAGCATAAATAGGGTGCTTGAATAAAGATCTGAGATCTGCTCTTTCACACCATTTGGGGAAGCCATCCTTTTCTGGCTTGCATTATGCTGCTGAGATGCACTGCTAACCTGATACTATTTCTTGTCCATCTTGACTAAAAAGGTAGCATTTGATTTGGAAATAGTACATTTTTTATTTTAAATGGAATAGAAAAAAATTGATTTTAAGCCCTAATTGCATACATGTCAAATAACATGTCACATTTAAAGGCTGTTGTGGGAGCCAGCTGGTGTAATTGTATATGGACAGTGTTATCTAATTTACCCTGCTTTGTATGATTTACTGGTATGTTTTGCTGTGGGTTGCATTATTTAGTTGTTTGATAATCTCTTTTCTTTCTGTTGTGATTTACGACATGGCATTCCTGCTTGTTTTATACCAGTGTGTTATTTTGTCAATCAAAATCTCTTTGTGCAACAGCGATATACAAAAAAGATAGTGGAGAACAGCCAATGTAGTGTATCTAATGTTTACTTTAAACAGATTATTTATGGCAAAATATATCAGAGGAACCAATTTGCAAAGCAATGGTTGGTTATATGTAAAGAACAAATGCTGCAATCAGCACTCTATGGGTTTGCTTGTGTATGTTTTGTGGACCTGTACTGTTGTCTAAATGATTAATGGGTACAAAATGAAAACTTTTTTTCCCCTTTTGAGCCTTTGTACTCTTTCCTTCTTTTTCCTGATGGTGGAGTCATATCCTCTGTCTTTGCTGCATCACATCTCCTCATCTTTCTAGCCTTGTCTAGGAGAGAAGGAGTACATTCAGGGCCTGGCTGTTGCCTTTCCCTGCTGGAGGCTGAGGAGGCACGGAGGATTTTGTCTGGTTTGGTGGCTGTGTGTCCCTGAGGTACAAATGATGAGCAAAAAGAGGATGGAATGCATCCTCAAGGTTCGAGGCTGTGTGCGCAAGAGGCTAGGTAAGCAAGCCAAAGGCAAGATATCAGATACATTTACAGTGATCCTTCATATCTACTAGTGGGATGAGAATGCCTGTGCTCCATTTGATTGCTTTCTACACAATTATCAAACTTTGCAGTCCAGAATACCTAATTTTACAAGCTCTTTACCGATCACTTACTGAATTCTTTATTTATGAGAAGGAAATGCAAGAATTTAGTGAAATGAAATAAGTGCACTTTAGACTTGTGAGACATGGTTTTCTAGGAACTCTCCACAAAATATGGCAGTGCAGTGACAGCAATACTAATGCTATCATATGCAATCTGTAAGTTAATGCTTAAGAGAAGTTTTCAATTATAGTCTTTATCATTTTATTAGAACAAATTCTACTAAGACAGGCACTCATTCAGAAAATCAACTCGAGTAGTAAGCAGTAGAATGATGATGCATAGTACATGCAAGCAGCTTTCATAGATAACTGCAGAAGGCATAAAGTGTTAAATTAGTGCTGCTTAAGGTTGTACCTATATGAATTCATGACACTGTTCCCAGCAAAGGCAAAAATAAAATTGGCTTCTGAAGACTCAAATTCACCCATGAAATTCATTCACCAGCCTAAGCATTAGATCTTTGAGTATGACCTCAGTAATTTACATATGATTTAGACATCAGCATGGTGTAATCAGGTCTTTGGATGGTTACAAAGAAAACAAAAATTATATTTAGTGCGAGAGAGCAAACATGCCTGAAGTAGTTTAGGAAGGTGGAGCCTTTTTGTTGATTTCAAAGAGAATGTAAAAGAGTACAAGGTTGTAGGAAGTGTACTTATATCTTCAATACCTCTCACATGTTTGTGATGGGGAAAAAGTGAATCTGTTTTTAGAAAGAAATCTTGCCAGAAAAAAAAAAAAGAAAAAAAAAAAAGAAAGGGAGCATGAGAGAATGCAGTTCCCACCCCAGCTGCGAATTGGTATTTCCGGGTTAAGTGACCAGAAGGCTTTATGGCCCTTCTCAGAATTACAGGTTTGCATGCTTTCTTTCTCTGTCTTTATCTCTGCATTCACAGGCTTAGTGGATGCTAGTTATTTAACAAGAAGATGACAATTTATTTACTTGAAACAAGAAAACTTGACAGGTCCAGATGACTTAAAAAATTTACAATATAAACAAAAGCAAGACAGAAAATAAGTAAATACTTCACATCAAAGCTGCTGCTGAGAGTATCCTTATTTTTATAAAATACCTAGAAAGGGCATTTTTTAGGGAAATGAGAAGATAAGAGGGGTGCTGGTTTAGGCGGAGGAAATAAACAGGTACTGTATTTTGTTATCTTTCCAACAAAATGCAAAAATTCAAAAAATTAACTGTGGAGGCAACATTTAGGGTGTATATAAATCAAAGGCTTTCCTTTAATCCTTTACTAATCCCTTACTTATCTTGCCTACTGTACATGCATTGTTAAAAAAGGTACAAACAGAGCAAAGACACACAGACATGCTAAAGGAGTTAAATTCCAGCATTTCAAATACAAAATGCAAAATGCTTACAATTGAAAATGCCTTTGAACTGACCGAGGCATAGTTAGTTTTTAAGTTTTATAAAACAGCCTCACAGTAGTTAGCAGCTAACACATATCGGAATTATTGAATCACTTCTTCCTTTTTTTAGATATGATAAATACAAAAGATTTGTAAAGATAATATAATGGTCACCTTTGTATTATACCAATATACTAGATTCTCATTATAATTCAGGAATAAATATCAGAAATGTAATTCAAATGCTTTTTTAATGTGTATTTTATGAGAGAAATTCAGTTAATATATTTATCTTTTTCTAGAAAAATACTTCTAATAGAAGAACAGAAGTTGGTCCCTAAGAAATATTCCAGTCCTTTTTTGAAATTCAGCTTAAGATGAAGGTTGTTGAAAAGAATATAAATTATTGGGAGTGATACTGCTTATGTCTGAAGAAAAGACTATTCTTGGTGATAATGAATTTGACATTTCAGTGTTCCAGAGACCTGCACTATTTTCTTAAAACATGCAATGCAACTGGAATTTTCAATCTGCTGTATTTCAGACAATTCAAAAGAGATATGACTATAGAATTAAAGCACAACTTTGTTTAGCTTAATCTTGTGTTTTGTTTTTAAAAATTACCCCAATCATCTTGATTTTTAAAATTGAAGAGGAAAATCTTTCCAGATACGACTTTTATGATCAAATGTTGTTGACTTCACATCCTTTAGTGCATATTTTAATTACTATATGTGAAAGATTATCAAGTCACCAAGTACAGAGCGTTTGTGACTCTTTTATTTAATCCTATATATTTTTCTGAAAACTACACCACTGTTCATTGTGTATATAATAGTACTGCTGGAGGAGATATGAAGCAAAGTTATGATCAAAATAAACTAAAAAAAACCCCAAACAACCAAAAATCCCAACCAAAAGAACCACAACACTTTAGAGACTGGGTAAATAGTAAGAAGCATGTTTAATACAACTAATTTATAGATGAATGTGGTGCCAAGCTAGAATACATTAACAAGGTAAGGCTGCAGGGCCTCTAGGTAAGATAATATATTGCTTTCATTAAAAAGCAATCTGCATGGACCATATCCACTAACACTGGAAACTCTGCAGCTGTCACCTTTATCAGGGGAACAAGAGCAAGCCACTACATTTTAATCACTGGAGTTTGTCAGGAACGAAAAACAGCCAGCTTCCCACAAATCAACAGACATGTATCCTGATAAGGAGAGTGAATTGGAAAAGGACAACTACACCCCACACTACACCACCTATTCTGGAGTGATCAAAGCAGTGTAATTGTAGCAGATAAATCTACTGAATTAGGCTCTGGGATGAAACACCCGTCTTTTCACAAAACAAACACTGGTTTATTTGAGTCATCTGTGACATATTTCATTTTTTAGTTTGAGTATTCCCAGTACTTGCCACAAAGACAACAGAAAGAAAAATAGGATACCTGTATCCAAAATCTAGTGACATTTTTTCCAAAATCTCTTTTCTGGTAATTAATATCAGAACTGCTGTTCCTGAGATATTCTTTTGCATAGCTCTGACAATAAAATTAAACATGTTTATTTATTAATACTCATTGTCTTTGAATTTGTCATATTTGATATGCAGGAGAGCAGATACGGTTTTTATATGGTAGATAATTATCCTTCAAAGATAATGCACAAAGGAATTGGAAGGGACAATGAAGGGACAAAGAAGAACTTGAAAATTCTTTTAAAAGACATGTTACAAGAGTCAAATTTTAACCTCAAGTGCAATCATAGTTATATGACAGTTTTATTTTAAGCATGGTGTGACCCCTGCAATGGATAACACAACAAGGATTTCCTGTAATGAAAGAAGTATTAAATAAAGACTTTCATGGAAAATGTTTTTGTCCACAGGAAATAAGAAAATCTGCTTTTTTGTTGAGGGAAGACTGTAACATTTTAAGTCAGGGAGGGACTGATAACATTTTTTTTTTTTAATATGAACAAACAGAGTGAAAGGAGATTACTTTTTTTAGGGAGAGTTATTTTGATTTCCAAGAGCTTGGGAGTACTGACTAAAATCAGTTTAATGTGACAGAGAGGTCTTTTAAAAAGGAGTTATTCTACTACTGTGCATGCAAGGCTTGGAGGGAATGAGATATATTCATTTCATAGGATTTGTGGTTCTGAACTCCCCACCATGTACTAAATTTGGTAGAATTGCCCTTTTTTTGAGCTGGTATGATCCTTCCTGGTGGTCCAGATGAGAGGGCTTAGCTAAACAGTTTAAAACCATTTGTACCTGAAGTTTGGGATCTTAATCAGTAGTAAAGGGGGAAATAAAATTAATATTGTCTTAGTAATAAGGTACCAGCATCAGCACTAATCTGGAAAAGTACAATGCACCAAGGATTATCACTGTGATCTGTTATTTGCTGCTCATGCGATGTCTTCTTATTTGTATTACTTCAAAACTTTCCAGCATCCAGAAAATATTCCAAATAAATCAATTAAATTTGTGTCATTGGAACTCTCTGAGGCAGTTTTCTGAATGAGATCCATGCTCTTGTTGCATTTTTGCCTGCAGTTAACAATCACCTAATGTCAAAGCCACAGATGTCAGAAATTAAATTGAGTTTGTAAATAGAAAAGTTACTGTGAGGCTGTCCTAAGAGCTAGGTTTCAGAGGGACCATCCTGTAGTGTATTTCCCACAGAATGTGAGGGCACACGTCCCATCTGCAGGAATTTAGGAGACATGCAGAGGCAGACACCAGTAGCTACAGACAGTTCACCACGGAAACTCCGGGAGCAGTTGAGGGATGCGCATCCAAGCCTCCATCAGAAGCCTTGGACATGGTCAGTCTGACTTCCACAGGCTCTCAGACAAGATATGAGGTCTGTGGCTGTGGGTTTGGTGCTCCCTGTGCCCCAGCATGACGTCGCCACGCCGGTGCAATAAACCAGATTTCACAGGCCTGCCGGCCGTATCTCGGTGCTGCTTGTAGGCCTGGCAGACTATCCATGAGAACAGCGAGGGGTGATTACAGCACTCACTGCTGAGCAGGTAGCTAGGAAAACCAGCCCCTGTCGCTTTCTCTCTGTTTTTGTTCATGCTGGAAGCTGTGGTATTCAGGCATCGACCCTCCAGCGCTTACAAGCGTAGAGAGAGCTACGTGTACAAACACTTTTCCTGCGTGCTCAGCTGCCCTGGGGAATCGATTCACAAACGCGTGATTTTCCGTGCTTTCATTAATTAATAAATAATTAAATAAATAAAATAAATAATTAAATTATTTCAATGGCACAATATATAAATACGTCTTACTGTTATGGAGATGGGCATGTAAGAATCTATTGCAATGGGTGTACCAAGCTCACTCGGCAGCAAAGATGCACCTACCTTCTGTCTTCAGGCAGTTTAATTCTGTAACTGATCTCAAAGTATAAGAGAATGATGTTGATGAACACTTCTGGAAAATAATAGAGAATTGTGTTTGCATTTTCTAAAGTCTCCACATGTTTATGTATGACAGAGAAACAAAATGATCCAGGCTAGATTTTTTTTAATGCACTTGAAACCTGTTGGTTGGCTGAAAATCAGAAAACCACACATGAAATCAGTTTATTCTGATGTTTCACCTCTCAAAATCAATTATTTTTATCTCCTCTGCATTTCAACAGCTCTTCTAGATGTAAAATAATATCCAGAATGGCAAGAGAATCAAGGGTTTCTTTTTGGCTATCATTTGCTTCTGGAGTAAAAATTTGAGTCATCCATCATCTGGAGAGCTACTGAAATAAAATCACCAATATTCTGTCAACTTTATGAAGGAAGTTCCATTGTCTTTCTGTTTTCTTGTACTGTACAAGAGAAGATCTGAGTATTTCATGTTGATTGCTTGATTGGCTGCACTGGGACTCTTTAAAAATACTAAAAAAATCAACAGTCTGGTACAAATCAAACACAGGCTTCTATCAATCATGAGCCTGGGGTATTATCTGAGATTTTTACCCAGAACCATGTCATTAAAAGTTGCAGAAATTAATTGGTGCCATTGGCTGTAATGGCTTTCCTGACACAGTTTCTCAAATGTAAAGAAAAATTATGGATAAGGCAAATTCCTCATGGGATTTTTATAGATGTCTTCTTTGTTCTGTTATTGTTTATTGCAAATGTTATTACTGTGATCTATTGCCCCATCATGCTTTGTCTATACTGCTTATACCATTTTGCAGCCCGCAACACAACTGAGGGCTTCTGTCACTGACCAAGATAGCACTCATTTTTATATTCTATGTTTTGTATATTCCTATAGTGATCTCTAGGCGTTAATTTTGTGTGTTTAAATTTTCATACTTAAACGATCTTGTTCTGATTGAATAAATGTTGCCAATGATCTGCCTAGAAGAATTGTGGATCTTGTCTCAGTGTGAGCATCTGCTGCCATTAGTTGGTAGCTGTACAAAGCTGCAGGTGTTACTAATTTATTTCAATTGTTCTGATTTACATACCTACAAAGCAGGTCTGTTAGTTGGCAGCTTTCATTCCCTTTCTTTTTAAATTTAATTCCCTTTCTTTTTAAATTTAATACTTTTATTACCACCATCTTGATTACAGGTTATTTTATCCTGCAACCTAGCCTTCCAAAAAGCTAAATATATTAGGAGCAGAACACTAAGAAATAAATATGTCTTACAACAGTGCAAAATAGTAGCAAATTAATTCTCCCAAACTGGATTTGAGAAGATTTCATACTTAACACCAGTAGGTCATTTTAATGCCATCACTGAAGTAAGATTGTACAATTACATGCATTTTCAATTATGCAATTATATTGCATTTTCCATTCTGGGGCTTGAATTATCTGCTTATAGGCATTTGGGTCTGTAAGTCTCTCTTTCAAAAAAGAAAACCAAACAAACAAACTGCTGTGAATTAGACTTTAAAGTATATTTTTCTTCATTAAACCCTCTCAGAATATTCTGTGTTTAACTTACTGGACCTTTAGGTAAACAGGTTCAATGTTTTCTGTAAAACACTAATAGGTTGTATGTGATACATTGTATCAATGCAACCAAAACCCAACAAATATGGGCAAAAATGAAAACATTGCTATATTACACTCAGCAATGTGGAGACGTTTCCTTTTCCCCCCCAGGCTTCAGGCCCATTATACATGTGTGGGGAGTGGTGAAAGCATCCATGCCATTAACTATCTGCACAGGCTTTTGTCTGTAAAACAGTAGTGTTTAGCCCTAGTAATCTTTCAGTTTTAATCTCTTTCTGCTGTGCACATTAGCAGCCTGTCTTCTGCCCATGCATTTTGATTCTGCCCGGTGACGCAATGCCACTATGCTCTCTAGTTCTGGTAATGTCAGCGTGCAGCTTCCAAACACACGCTTTATGTCATTGTCACTGTCAGCTTGGTTTTGATTGGATAGTTTCAGGGCTGTGCTTTCAGAGTATTTGAATTGATTATCTTGTGCTAAAGTTGTAAATCCTTGCAGAGCCCCAGCAAGAGTTCAGTGAAAACAGAAACAATGGGCTGTGTGGTCTCATGGGATCAGTAACAGAAACACAGATTTTTTTTCATAAGAGTTTTTTGCTCTGTGTCTTCTCTTACCACTGATAGCCTTATTCTACAAGATCAAGGTTTATGCAGTGATAGGTACCAGAGGGCATGTTTTTGGTGACATATTTTACATGTTGTTATAATGACATTCTCATTGTCGTAGTCAATCATCCCTATAGCAAAAGTATGATCATTTTAATTTGGATTTTTGCTATCATTTTCAGGAAAATAAGGTCTGAATTTTAATAGCTCTACAGGCTATGGCCTTTCTTACAAAGGTTGTTCCTGTGGGGCAGCATTCTTAGGCTGGAGACATTGACAAGTCTCGTTCTGTGATTCTCGAATCAAGGAGAAAGCCTTTCTCTACCCTTTTTTTGTGATTCTTCATGTTTATTATTCCTTTCTCATCTCTCCATTATGGGCCATACACCCCATATCATTTAATGACACTCAATGAGGAACAGCTAAGATCAGCTGTATTTGGTGTCACATCATGTTTTCAGAAGATCAAATCAAAGGGTCTAAGTTGGAGCTCCAGTGACACTGTTCCCATCTGAAATTATTTCTTTTAGAACCACAAACACCACTGTCCCTTTAGCTCAGTACTTGTGGAACAGCACCAATAAAGCAGCCAGGGTCCATGTATTTTTGCAGTGCCTGGAAATTAAAGCAGTGCTTAAATCAAGAGACCTTGCCTGCTCTTGTCTGATCACCTGCCAACTCCTTGTGATGTTTTAGGAGCTCATTATGAGTATGATGCTGAAGCCTTTCAATGAAGGCATCACACAGCAAGTCAAGTGATATGACATTTACAGCAAAAGCTGTAAGTAGGCAACATTTATTTTTATTCTAAATCAACTAAATTAACTATTCATCACAAAATTTAGACTATTTATTATTTTGCAAAATTATAATCTACTCTTAAATGCCTTCAAAAAAGCCTACATTTGTTAAGATAGTTTTCAACAATTGGTTTAGTTCTCTGTCATTTACACCTAAAAATCTAAGATTATGTCTGAGATCTCATAATCACTCTGTGTCTTTTTACCAAAACAGAAATGAGCTGCATGTCAGGTGCCTTATTCATACTTGTTTACTTTCATTGTAAGAAAAATGCTTGGGCAGTGTTCTGTTTCTTGTTTCTCATTCAGATAAACTTCTAGGAAGGTACCCAGAGGCAATGTATCAGAAAGATTCTGAGTGTCCATGAGAATGGTCTGTACCTAGCACATTCCCTGGGCTGCTAACTCCCAATCTGAGACCCTGAAGAGATTTGAGGAGTAATCCAGAGAAAGTGAACAGGTATCCGCTTCAGCGACTTCCACCATTCCACGTTACCTTCCCTGTGCCTTACAGGGTAAGGGGTCAGGATGCCCTTACTCAGCCATCATTTCCCCTAGCAGCTGATCAAAGGATATATTACAGAGATACAAGGACACCAGCTTGCTGAAGCTCAGCCATTTCCTCTGCTTCCCACCAGCTTCCAGTAGTAATAACCAACAGGTCTCAGACCAGTATTTCCTAATTATACCCCGTGCACTGCTCTTCTGACAGTAGTCATACTTAAGAACAGCTATAAAAATCAGCTTGTCAGTGTGCTCTGGGAGTGGAGTTAGGTTTTCTTAGAGAATATGGTTGTGATTTATTGAACCTGCTGATCACTTGACAAAGTTAACAGAGAGAAACCTTTATCTAATAATCTCCGTAGCCAGGCTATGAGCCTCTGCGTGAAGGCCCTGCCGCACACAGGGAAAAGGGCTCTGGTGGTTCCACACACAGCAGTATGGAGGTGATTGGAGAGGACCTGGTCCTGCTTTCTCACTGGTGTAGCTGTGCTGTTCCCAGAGTGTTGTCAGGTTCTCTTATAGCCCTAGAACAACAGGATCCAGACCTGACCATTTTTCTAAAATGACCACGGGTTTGATCCCTACTTTGTGTAAACTGGCACAGCTGTGATTTGCTTTTGTAAGGAATGTAGTGGCAATTTAAAACATTTGAGAGCCTGGCTTACCAAGGAAAGCAAAGAAAAAAGAGACATAGACCATTANGATATATTTTCAAAGGTCAGGCACAAAGTAATGCTCCTTTAGAGCTCTTATGGCTGTTTGTGCTTTTTTGATGTTTGTACCATCGTGCAGACCTGATAAGTAGATGAATGACCATGATAAATGTGCATAATGAGGAAGTGATAAGAATTGCAGCATCTGACATGAGTTATGTCTTTGTTGTCCAGAAATGGAGATGCTCTACTTTTATCTTTGCTCTCTAATTTCTTAATTAGGAAGAAAGCATATTTTCCACACAGTGCATATATATTTGGCACAGATACTGTATAATAACAAGATATGTCAGCCAATGACCTTATTATAGATATTGCTGTACTCTTTTAGCTTAAAAATGTCTCTCCTTCTTGTAGAGCAGGAGACGCAGGATCAAGGTTTATGCAGTGATATATACGAAAAATTTCTGGGTCTAAAAAACAAAAGAAAAAATATTAGGGCCCAATCCAACCAGTATTTGAAAATACATGCCATTTTCCCACATATAAGATCTGATTCAAGTTCTGGGATTGGTTTTATGAGTAATGACGCACAGATGTATTTTGAAAAAGAAACTAGCTATTGAGATCAGATTCCAGTCTGAGTTGCCCAGAAAGTCTGGATCCTGGAAGCCTTATAAGGACAAAATTCCCTTTAATGAGATTTCTCCAATTGATAGGCCTCTTTAGAAAAACAACTAAAATGTAGCCATTGAAACAGTCCTCTTAAATTGAGCCACTGCATGTTGAAGAATTAGACCTGTGGGTTTTTTTAGGAAAGTGCAGTCTGCATTCAAGGACCTTAACTTTGCAGAAATGAATGCAGTGGTCTGAATTAATTTATTCCCTGGATGCTTTCAAGCCAGTGATTGTTCATTGTCTTATGTTTCTACTCTGCAAAGATTCACACATTTGCATGTGTTTTCATGCCAAGCACTTCCACATTTGTAGAAGCAGAGCTTAATGGATTGAACCTACTTCTCTCAAAGTGAGTGGCAAAACTGTTCTCTTGAGTGAGAGGAAGATAAGATTAACAGCAATAAAGCTATACCAAGCTAAGAAATTCAGCATGCTCTGAGCTGAAAAACTGTATTGATTTCAAAACCATAGAAAGCAAAATTAAAATTAATCTCTTCTGATTATATACTACACAGTTGTTATAGTATTCCATTCTGCCATTTAATTATTTGCATTACTTTTCTGTAATAATATGGAATTACTTGTGCTTAAAAGCGAGCATGAATATTTGAAAGCAACTATCCAATGTAACTGCAAAAGCATATAGTGCATATGTTTTTGTTTTGCTTGCATCAAAAGCCAAAGTTTATAAAATGTCAGCAATACTACATGTAACAAAGAGGAGAGAAACATTTTGTGGAGAGTGTTTATTTAGATTTCTTGGTTTCCTTTCAAGCCAAGATTTGTTTACTAGAGGCATTACAATTTAGTGAGACAAATTAGGCTAAACTTTTTATCTCTGGTGGTTTGCACATACACTGATTAAACTAGTATTTCTTCTAAAGATTGCCTAGGAAGATAAATGAACAAGAGGAGCAATTAGAGTAAGGAAAAACTAAAGATTGGCTGACATGATTTAAGTTTACCTCTAAGGCAGTTTGTCATTTTGTCTCTATAATCTCTATCAGAATTGACTAAAACCGTAAACATAAATCATTATACTAATTTATTTCACCACACTGTGGTCTGGGAGAAGAAGATTTCATTTTTTCAACAGACTTTTGGGGATTCAAACATTTTCAGAATTTTTTTAATGTAGTATAAAAACAAGCCAACCTAAAGCATCATTGATTTGTATTTCAGCTTCTTAAAATCTAATTTTTTTCAGTGTTAAGCAAAGAAATGGTCCTGTTACTATTGGTAAAATAGCTGTTTAGAATTCAGAATATATGGTCATGGATTTTATTTTTTAAGTGATTGGATAAAGCTTAATGCATGACAAAATGTAGTGCAAGGCCATCAGTTAATACTTCACACAGGACGAGTTAATAAGCAGCCTTCTCTCCTGAGATGCGTCAGAACGAAGCCTGTAGGACCACGGAATACCTTGGCGGGAGGGAAACCAGTAGATGCCTGAGGACATCCTGCAGTATAAATCTCCATGAGCTGTCACAGGATCTGTTATAGACCCTCCAAAAATAGAGTCCTGTATATCTTCATTAGGAACTGTGCTAACAACAGTGTCTGCCTGCAATTTTATTCAGATGCCACAGTAAAGCAAGGATTATATTATGTTGTTCTTGTCAAGAGAAGTATTCCTTATCAGTGACTTTAAGGAACAGATATTCCAATGCCATTTAAACATCTGTGTTCTGCTGCCTGTTTGTGCATGGTCTCATATGTTTCAGTGGAGCTGCTTTTATGTGTTGATGGCAGCGGGGTCACTGCCTAAATTGTTCCTCCAGAGGAAATCTCATCAGATATTTTGCCTCCCTCATGCCTGCACTCCCACAGACCCTTGATGGCACAGGCTGTGGGTTTGCCTAATTTCACCACCTGTGAATCCTACCAAAACCAAAGCAAATTAAAGGTTCTATCTGGCAGAAAATTAGGAGAAGGAACATATCTCCAAGTCTGGGAGGTCAATCTACAGTACAGTTAAGTATATTCCAAGTATTCTGAAAGTATTTTCAAACCTGAGCTAGGAGTGGTACTTTCCTACCAAACCCTAATTTAAAAATAGCTGATTTCAGAGTGACCAGAATGTTGGGAGTCTGATTTCCTCTGGATTTGTGTTTCCTGGTTAATTTATTTTGTAGTCCAAGAAGGAAAGTATCTGGCACAATTACTACCCCTATCAGATTATTTATGGTCTCTGTGCCCTGTCTTGTCACCTGTTTCCATGAAACCCCAAGGAACTTAGCCCAACTTCACAACATTATTGCTGCATCCCCCATAATTCCATGCAATCAAGGGTTCAAAAAGTGTTAAAACGGAATACATAGATGAACACTAACACACTTTCATGATTCCATAAGACATAGAAAAAGCTATGTGAAATTCCATTCTTTCTTGAATCTGTATTTCTAGACAAGAGCTTTTACTAATTAAATTATGTGAACAACTCTGGCCACAAACAAAAACCTGTGGCTCTGTACAGTCAAATTTACACAGAATGCAGTAGCACACCAGAAGTTGCTTTCTTTTTAAAATTTATTTTCATATAATATTTCTTCAAAGTGTGGTTTAAATGGACAGGTGAGTTTCTTGTCTCCACATACACACAAAAACCCTGCTGTGGTGACTGCTATTGGTTATTAAGGCTGGAACGGTAATTTCCATAATTAATGACAATGTGTGGGAACAAGAAACCGTTCATGCCTAAAAATGTCAAAGGCTTCTAAACTTCTTTAAAATAGTTCTGAAGTTGAGATAAGCCTTAATGATGTAATGAATGAAGATTAGCTCTACTGCTGGCTTGACCCCAAAGAATAAGATGTAATTCCAAGGAGCAAATATTTCAGCGCTGTCTATGCAGGTAAACTAGGCTCAGTGAAAACCAGAAAAATTCCTGCTTAGTTGTAAACTCACTCAACCGAGGAAAAAGAGTCGAATGGCACAGTCTTCTGTCTGAACAGGAAAGACACTCTGAGAAAATGCTCATCCTAGCTTTGAACTCCAGAGGGCAATAGTCCACAGCACGACGGGTATGTAGGTATGTGTTCACAAAAAAAAAAAAAAGAAAAAAGAAGAAAAGAAAAAAATTTCCAATACCTTCCTTGATACTGCCAACACGACGAGAGTCATGCCGACAGACCCACAGAATTGGTGGGTGCAGAAGGTCAGCCAGCGTTGTCAGAAGCCCAGCTGGTAACAGAGTGTGGGTCTGTTTGGAAAAAGAAGGAGACTCTCCCTCTGAAATTAGTCGAATGGGAGTTCAGTGGCATACTTGAGGATAGTCAGGATAGGATGTAGTGAAGAGAAGATAGGTCATGAAAGCAGAGTTGTGTAATTTGGTCCTGATGGGTGTTTACTAACAAACAGCTTTAAGATGAATGTGGCAAGGGTATAAAATCTTATGATTATTTATTGTGATTTTACTTTATAATATTGCATTTGTTTTTTTTTCACATGTAAAGAAAACAGGAATTATTTCAAGCATCATCCAGGCTGCAAAAATTCTTACACAGATTTGTTAATGCAACATAATGTTTAACTCTGAACCAGGTGCAAGAATATCTTAGTACCACTAAGTTCTTTAATAATGTCATTATTTTTTTGAAAGGTGCACTAGATAGGGCCTATGGTTTTTCAGCAAATCACTCTGACTCTGGCTCTCACAGGCAATACCAGAAAGCACTCTTGAGGTTTTCTCAGAAGGTCACTTCTATGGTGGCTTTTGCTACTTCCTGGAGCCCAGGAGTCATTTTAATTCCTCACCAAGATGTTTACTGCCCACCCTGTCACTGGTGTCACTGTGCCTTTTCTCCCATTATGGAGAGGAAGTTTCCTTGTTCTACTCTGGCTGAAGGCAGAAATGAACTCAAATGGGCAACATTACAAATTAAATCATACAATCAGCAAAGCAAAGCTTGAATAGACAGAAGGTAGATGGGGTGCAAAAACAAGAAGGAAGCTGTCTATTTGAGTGTCATTATTTTGTGCTTTCATAGATCTTATTTTTTATAAAGACTGTGAAGTGTTTATTGCTGCATGCTAGCACCACTTCTCTCCCTGACATCGAGGAAGAGCTATATCTGCCTACCAAGGCTTTCCTGGGGAAAAATAAAAGTGGATCAGGAAGCAGCAGGAAATTAGTCAGACACATATCTCATATTCAGAGAGGTGAGGGATGAAAAAGTAGTTCACTATACAAAGATAGTTCTGAATATATATATTTTTTAATTATTCCCAAATTGATATTGACTAAGTGCTCCTATTCCTGTAGCTATTTGTTTACATTCTAAAAATAACTCACTATTTGGCTTTATTATTTTAAGATTTTCTGTGATTTGTCTTCCCACACTAGTTTTTATAGTGGATGCTGTATAGATGCACCTTGTTGTAGTTTAAAGAGACAGTGTGGGTATAAGGTCTATTACCTAGTTTTAATGTAAATAGCACTGTCACAACTGCTCAATGAACAATTTGCAGCTATGTCTGGTTCAAGTTGTGAATATGAGTAAATTTCAGATAAATCTAGGCTTGAAGGGCCTTTCCTTTAATTGTGTTTACTGTTGCATTCTTTTTAAAACACCTAAATGTTAGGATTGTCTTTGCTTGAATCATTAACTGGAGCAACAGCACAGTTTCCTCTTTATTAATAAGAACAAAACTAAGATGGGCATTACTGACCCAATACAAAGGGACATTAAGGGGGGGGTCATATCCAAGATAGAAGTAAACCTCAAATTTACATTTAACTGTTAAGAGTCAATGTTCATTTAAAATAGAGGAAGCAAAGAATCTCTGTGTGACAATTGTGGCTAGTAAATTCACAAGTCAGGCAGGGTTGATAAGAATATGTGTTGCCACCCTGAACTTTACAGGTTCAAAATTAGTAATTTACGTCTAGGATTCAAACAACTTACTCTCCCGAAGTTAAATACCATTCTTCCATAACTGATTTTGTGGAGAAGATGAAACAAAGCTAGCTGGATTTCTATAAAGCAATTGATATCCTCTAACTTGAAAAACCACGAAAATGTAAGGTAGATGGTAGCATGAGAATTGTGAAGTTGGTGATAATTGACTAAAAATGAGGTGGCAGCAGTTTATTTTGAATGGGGTGGTGGGGGTATGTGGGTGTGTTAAACACCTTCTCCAAGGTTATGGGTGGGCTTTCTGAGAAGTCACGATGGGGAGTGATATCACTTGGCAGTCTTTGCGGTTATCCAAGGTGTAGGGTTGAGAGGAAGCATCAGCAGAAGGGGAATATCCTACAAGAAAAATCAAATGATGCTGAGGACTACAGTAACAAAAAACAAAAGGAAACTTCAAAACATATATGGCTAGTTGGATAGGTGCTGGTGCAGATGTATAGGTACTGGTAAAAACATTTGTCTCAAGAGAGAATTTTTACTTGAAAATGAGAGAGGAATTGACATTGCAGTGATCACAGGTAGTCTTCAGTCATGGAAACACAATGGTAACATAGTAGAGCAGAAATACTGTACAGCAACACTGTGAAAGTCTTGTTGGGAGTTTATAGGGGTGTATGAGGCATATGAAATCTAAATGTCTTTTAAATGAAGTCTGAAGGTGTTGAGAAAGATATTCAGGTAAAATGAGTAGATTATAAAGTCATCCCACTCTACTCTTGTCCCCCCCAATGTGTCTTAGTGGTGAAGACTGTTCCTATTGACTCATTCTGATGTTACAAAGGGTGACTCTTTATATATGGATTTATGAATCTTACTGATTTTGTAACTTTCATACTTTTCTTTCATGCACTGTCTCCTTCTTGAGTCTTGAGTCGGTTTTTGTTTTTTTTTGGTTTGTTTTTTGAGGGCAAGGCCTTCATGGCTTAATTCCAATGGTATGTTCTTTCTGAATGGGGAAATGCAGTGCCCTTTGATTTCTGTCAGACTAATTCCTCTTCTCTTAAAGCCTTACAAGCTTAAAGTCTAAAATGTTTCCTTTGTGTCATCCATGATTAAATGAACCTCAATGTTAAATTAAGGTTCTTACATTGTATGAAGACAGTTTCAGGTCAGGCGTAGGTGTTTTGCAGGCACTTGGCTCAAAACAGGGGCTAGCAAGTTGAGAAAGTTACGCAAAAAATGTGTTACACCTCATCTGATGGTGTGACAATGTAGTATGTGTCAGGTTTTATTTCATCAGCACATCTTTTCCATGGGTTTCAAATCTTGCGTTGGATAAGATTAAATAAAAAGAAAAAGGTTTGAAGTAGCATCTCACATGAGAATGTCTTTGCCTGACTGAGCAGCTTGGCTTCTATATATTACAAAACCCTGAAACACATAATAGTATCACTTCTGTTTTACTTAAATATTCAATTAAAGCTGCCCTGTGTTATCAGAATTTCTGTTACTACTGATGTATATTAATACTGACACATATGAAAGCAAAAGTTTTGTTCCTAGCACAAGCTTTGTCTATAGTGAAATCCTATTTTACTTCTTAATGCCAGAAAACCTTTACTTTTCTGGCATAAAAGTTTTTCTCCTTGTGTATTTTATCTCTTAAATTTTTATCTTGCCTTTCTGACCTTTTGAGACACTGCCTAATAACTTCAGAGTGCTGATTGTAAGCCACCCTGCACCTTATTCCATGAAAAGTGTATCCTGTGAAATAAAATCTCCTGTGATGGCCACAGAACTCCTGCACCTCAACATTGTTTGTGCACAGGGTCAATGAAAAAGTATTGCAGAAAAAGTAACATGGAGCTGTATTTCAAGGTATGCTCAAACCCTCCTATACCAAAATGAGCAATGAGCTGTGTTTAAGTGTTTTTATTCATTTTTCTAGGAATTATTTATTTGGATACCATACTGCACAAGTCCGCACCACTCAAGTATATTTTATTCAAATATGTCTTTCAAATTGGGAGAAAAGGCATGACAGACAAAACATGTGACTGCTAACATGAGCTCATCCAACTTTCAAAATGCTACGTGGCAGGCATCTCTTCACTCTCTGGGCAAATGGCACATGGTACCAGGAGACATTAGGTTTTTAAAAGTGAAGTTAAACTGATAAATTAGACCTCATTTATTGAACAGCAGTTACAGCCAATTGCCCAGGGAGTCATTTGACACCTTTGAAGACCCTGCTAACTTAATTGGTGATAGTTTGGGGGCTGAAGGAAACATTTAAGCCCGTAGCAGCAGGACACCGTGCAGCATGAAAATGGAGAAGACAAGCACTCTCACTGACAAGGGGAGTCATATATAGATTTTTGTGTCCATTGTTTTTGCTTATTTGTGTGTGTGCTTTACTCAGTCAATCAAATATAATTGACACCACTGGGTTCTGTTGTTTTGTGGATGACAGGAGCTAATGCAAGGGAAAAAAAGCTGGGAGTAAACTTCCCCCTGAAAGGCTGTGTAAAGGTTTTTCCACTGGGCTTGTGACATTTTTTGCTCAATTGTATTAATTGATGTAGTGACAAGGCAGTTGGAAAGATGATGGATACTGATCACTACACTTTTCTTTTTTTTTTTTTCTTTTAAGTATCTAGGCATTAACATAAACTCTGCTTTTGTGCAAGCAGTTAGGAATGCAGCCAGAAAGAATGTAAGATGAAGATTTCAACACCTGCAGACCAAGTATATAGGACTCAACAGTCACAGCTGAGTATTACTACAGAATGAAAAAAGGATGTTGCTTTGGAACAGACTTTTACCCAGGAAAACCATGTCCCCTTCTTGATTTTTTTCCCCCTTGTGTTAGAAAATTTGATATTTACTGTCTCCTTCCATCAGTTTAAGGGGTATATTTAATTAAAACTAACCTGACTCTTCCCCTAGAATTAAAATCTCTCCAAACTCAGCTTGGAAACCTAACTGCCTGGCTGAAGTGGCTGTAGAGGTCAGTTTTCTGCAGATAGTCACCATAGCTGGGTGACCAGCTCCCAGCTCTGCCCACACAAGGGTAGGTGGTCCCTGTACTCAAGTCACTACAGTGTAGAAAGTATCCTGAGCATTTCTGTGAGAGAGCTGACATAATCACACATACATTTATTACTTTCCTTTCCACAGAGGACACAATAGCTCCAGCACAAAGGAGATGCCCTCATGTGCATGTGACTGGGTGCAGAGCGCAGAAAATATGTGATAACACCAGCACACTTTTGCCATTGAAGACAGATGCTTGATCTGAGTAAACACAGACATCAATCAGTCAGTTTTCTGAAGGATATAATCTCTGGAGTTGTCTCAGTATTCAAATTACATAATCATAAGTACAGTTTTTCTGGAAAGGCTTCTAAGTAAGTTCTTTGCTTCACAACTGCATTCAGAGGTGGTGGATATAAAGGAAGCTTGTAGGAGTCCAGACTTCTAAAGAAGAAAGTCTGAGGCCTTGACACAAAATGTAGATAAACCTATGAATCAACATTAGGGGGAGCATAGACTTCATCTTTGAACACATAGGTTGAATGAATATTGAACCAGTCATACTCTTCCATTTATTCATTGTCTCTGGTTATGATTAATAGGCTATGATGACAAACACATCCTATGTGTTAATCTCCTAATTAGAGACTTGGTTTCGAATATCTCATCACATACTTCTTATTTAAGACCTACAAGTTAGAGGCCTCACTGCCTAGAGAAAGCTGTTCCATAAGTTCTCATGCAGATCCAGAAATTCATGAAGAAAATTCAGGCAAATCCAAGAAAGCCAAAGAATTTTTATCAGAAATACATTTTCCCCATGAGTATCTCATAAATCTTTCCTTTAGAAGATTGATATAGAAGACCTGTGAGATTAAGTGATCTGAATTCACTTCCTCCTCTACCAGAGATATTGTTTATGATGGTGGCCATTTATGGCGAGAGGTACAAAACAAGGCAAAGGAAGTTTGTGGAACGGGAAGACTCAGCTCTGCTCTGAGAGACACCTCTATTAGCCAGACCTGTAGCCAAGTGCAACCTCTTTTCTCTAGATTTCTGAGCTGTTTTTTCTTGCACAATTTGTGTCAGAGATACAGTGGGGTCACAGCAAATGGTGTCTGGCCAGGGGGTCATGGCTTGTCTGCCCTTCTCTGTCTGATATGGAGCAATATTTTGTATCTGGACTAGGGGGAACATCATGACACCACTTTTCTATAGAACACAAAATAGATGTGATTCCATTGATTTGATGAAGCTCTTCTAGGACTGGTAGATCCAACCAGCATGAAGCCTGACTTTTTCTGGTAATGGCTATGAGCACCTCTCTGAACTACGAACAGTTTGGTGTCAGGGCTTCTCTGGTTGTGCAGCAGCAAAACAGATGGACATGTAAGAATCTGGAAACTGCCTCTTTTTGCATTTAAAAACCACTAAATTATTTTACTTCTATTTCCACAAATCCCCATGAATAGTACAACAAAGAAAATCCATTGTTTGCCCCTGATTTCAATCTTCACAGATTTCCCCTTTGGATGGCTTGGTGTGCCTGATGATAA
>VZTB01009797.1:314533-346693 GCA_013397245.1 Thryothorus ludovicianus
ATGTCTAGTGTGCAATATCTGAAACAGTTGGGTCTCCTGCAAGGGCAGATATCTCCAGAAAAAATGTGTAAACAATTGCAATTTTGGTGGTAGATAATCAAATGCAGATACTAAAACAAAGTAAATTATGTCAGTGTTGAATTATCTTCATAGTTCAGTCAAAGAGTAATAAATTCCTTATTATTATTTCTTTGGTACATATTGATACAGCTTGCTCATTTGGAAAATGGCGATTCATCCACAAAAACCTGTGATGATTTCAAAGTATTCAGCTGTTATAATTTCTGACCTCAGTAAGAAACCAGTAATAGGCTGCATACAATTCGACTGTATAGATATTTGCTTTGTGTATTATATTGAACAAGCTGACAGGAATGGAAAAGCTGGTTAGATGATTAGTTGGTTAGTTTGAAGAGAACCAAGTAACTACAAAGGAAGCGCCATGAGATTCACACCTTATTGAAGGATAGAGTTGTCTACCAACCAGAGTAGACTCCTGATGTGAAAATTTGTATGTATACCTCTGGAAGGGATTTTTTTTTTTTTAATTAGGAGCACTAAAGTCAAATAAGTTCATTAGAAGGCACTTTCTTAATGCAACATTAACATAAAGAGAAGAATTGTTGTTGTAGATTCTTCAGCTTTGTCTATTGTATGTGTAACATTTCTAATGGGGTTTTTTTTGTAATTTTATGGACAATTACTAAACTTAGCCTGCTTTGATTAGTGGGCTAAATGAACTAGAAGACAACATGGTACTTGTCATCCAAGGATGTGGTAAGGCTATAAAAAGGGCCAAGGGACACCTGAAATATTTCATCTTAGCACATCCTCCAAACACTACGCAAAGTGTCTCAGGTCCCTCTTGGAGCTGCATGGGCCATGAGAGCATCCCCAGTGTCAATGGAGATACGTTTCAGCAGTGGATGTTGATGACACTGAAGGCTCTCTGCATGCAATAAAATACTAGGATATAACTCTAAGCCTGTAGACACACAAAAGATGTGTCACATTTGAGAAAAAGAGATTTTCTAGCTCATGTAAGAACTTATGAAAGATGAGGGAGTAAAAAATCAGTACGTTGAAAGAAGGCATGAAAGTTGGTCTCCTGATCAAAAAGAAACTGCCTGATCATACTTTCAATTTTGATGTCAAGTTCCTACAAACTACTTGAATTCCATTAGATTCATTAAACTTTCAGTTACATACCCGTGATGTTTTAGAATATAAAAATGTCCTCCATGTTCATGTGGAGTATGACACATGTAACTTCCCTGAGATTATATACACATCTACTGAACCAAATCTGGGACACTGTTCTTCTGAAGACAGTGTAAAGCCTTGTCTTTTGAAAGGTACTCTTCAAGTGGCTGATCCCAACAGGGAAATAGTATATTACTGGCCTTGTAGTTTAGTAGGTAGCTTCTAAAATGTTTAAATGGAACCAGCCATTTTCTGCTGCCAGAAAGAAAACACCGCTTGCCTGGAATTGTAGATTTCTTAGAAGGTGCCAAGAAACTGGTAACACAGGCTCTGAATTTCCCTGCAGGTCCATCAATACAGGTCTGTCAAAGGCAAGGTCCTACACAGAAGGGGTGATTTGGAGACATTCAGGTAAAACAGGGTTTAAATAATTTTTGTAATCTTTCCTTTTTCTCCCTCTACATCACTTCCACATACTTCAGGGAGTATTGGTGTCAGCTGGAGTTGACCTTAAAATTAGTAATTCATAAATTTGATCTTATATGTATCAATTTATATTTCTGTCATGTGTTGTGTTATTATACAGAGTAAAAGCATGGCATGGAATCACTGAAAAAATCTGTCAGTGAATGATTTATTCCCTTTCTATGGAAAAAGAGTCTATACAGCTCTCATAGGAACAGAGAGAGAGTTATTTTCAGACTTTCCTGAAACTGAAATAACTCCATAGTTTTAGTCCAAACAGTATGAAACAAATGTGTAGAGTCTTCTTCCCACAGATGTGTTGCGGTTCTTTTCTCATTAATTCTCCGTAATTATGGTTGCTTGCAAAACATTAGCAACAAGCGTGAGCCAGTAGTCAGCATATTTTTTGTGTTACTCTATGAAGTTGGAATACTCCCCTGTGCTAGGAAGATAGAATTCAGTAGAGCTTGGGGGCTGTGGTTCTAGAATCATTATCTTCGTAATGGAATGGGGTCCACTTTCAGCCAAAACCCAAGGAAATTCATTGGTATTTCTTATTGATGTGGTGAAATTCCTAACTTTATTACTACTTTTTTTTTTAGTTATTCTGAAATAACTGTTTGTATGGTCATTAGTTAAGTCCATAAGAAAGAAGGCAAAGGGAAATCATTATACTAAAAATTTAGAGTGAATTCATTCAATGCAAGATTTTTCCTAAAATATCTCATAATCTGTCATCTGTAGAAACTATGATGCTGTTAGGAGCACTCACTAATGCAGGGAACAGCTCATCATTCAATTCACCACACACTGAAAAAAATCCATACATTGTAATTTATTCTTCTTCTTGATGTGTACTGATTGCTCCACTGAAGACATGGGAAAATGTGCCATTTATTCATGGGCTTTTCAGTGTATGCTTCAGCTGTATCACTGTAATAGTGACAAAAATAGAGGCTGCAGTGGATATATCCCAGTATGAACAAATGCATGTGTGATTCTTCATGGCAATATTGAGGAATGCAGTCTCAGGCTGCTATTAGTCCCTTTAAGCTTAGTCATATATGCTGAAGTTTCTGATCAAAACCAGCTTTTATCTCCAAACTGCTAGTCGCATACTCTTTAATAGTATCTTTTGGATGCACATAATGTCTATGATGTAACAATGTGGGCACAGATGTTAGTTCATGCCAGATAACCATAAATGTCTCGACAATTTTATTTCAGTTTTGCTTTATTTATGAGTGCAAGTGTGTGCCAGCTAGCCAGATTTGCAGGAATGGAAAGGCTGCAGTTGAGTTTTAGACAGATTTGATGAGGTTATACTGTGTGTGCTATACGCAGAGACCAGATCCTCCATGGGCAGAAGTGAATCTGATCAAAGTGCACATGCCAAATTTACTCACAGTATTTTGTGCTACTTCTTTAAGGTCTTCAATAGTTACATTTCATCCTGAGATACAATGTGATCCTGAGTAATGTCCACTGAAACCGTGGACATAAAACAGCGGTTTGTCTCAAGATAGAAAAGGATGGAGCAGCTGAGCCATGTCAGCCCACTGGATCTTTAACACCTTATGGCATACCAAGGTAATGGCAAAGTTGTTCCTATCCACAGGTCCTAGGATCCATTCTGTTGTAGTAAACAGTATGGGAGCTAGGTTTTAAAATATACCCACTACAGAGATGCTTCTGTATTGAGGCTTTTCTAATAGAGTAGATCACCCTTCCTATTTCATCATTAACATCTACACCATGTCAGTTAGCTCAAATTTTTAATAAGGCTTCAAATCCTCTAGGTCTGGAGAGTGCATCAAGGAAGTATATAAATATTTTAAAGTGTGACATGTATAAACATTACGTGCACTTGGAGAATATAATGAATGTACTTTATTTCTGATAATATCATGAGTTAAACATTTTAAGATCAGCATACCTGCAGCATAAAATTCTTCAATTCATGGAATTTAAATACTGAAACCCATCAAAACATTTTAAATTTCTGTTTTTGACTCCTAGCCGAGTCAGGTGCTTGGATGTATATGCAAATATGTTAATATGGTTTATATGTATGCAGACAGTTGCCAAAATCCATTGTAAACCCAAACCTTCTTTAGTAAATAAATGAAAAAACAGCTTTTGTATAAATATCTTTAGACTTTTTTTGCTAAAACTCTTCTAAAAAAAAAGTCATTTGTGCAGAAAAATGAAATGTAATGTTATCATAGAAATAGAGAAAGGTCAGGAAACACAATAAAATTGAGACTTTCAGTGCATTGTCTTTCTGTTTTTGCTGAAGTTACTAATGTCATGTAAGTCTCAACTTCGTTTAATCACCATGTTCAGGTGTATACTTGCATTGGCCAAGCAAGATGACTTTTTCATCTGATTTAAGCCAGCATATTGGATCAATGCATTTAATGTTTTACATCAGTGGAGAATGATGTCTGTACTATGCAGGTGGCATGCTAAGAGAAAGAAAGCCAGGGTTCTCTTCAACTCACTACTTTCCATGCCACAGTGGGACGCAGAAATGTAGGGTACATCTGCCTTAACACAGTCACAGCTGAAAGTGTGGTGTTCAAGAAATATTTGAAACAGATGTGTTTAGGGTCCTGTAATACACAATATTTGTAAGGGTTGACACCTGCTCTTCACCTATCAAGTGTTATTATGCTTCCATTGTGGAATTAAGCTGACAGCATTCTTGCAAGACCTCCAAGGTATTGTGTTTTCACTTTACACAGTAATGCATGAAAAAACAAGCAGAGCAAACTGTTGGCACATTTATCCAAAGTTAATTTTCTCCTTCTCTTTATTGTCCTGCAATAATTTCTTCATCTCTTTCTATTGATCTAGAGAGGGCAAGCTTAGTACTGTGCCACAGTCACCTCTTCCTTGGGGAAAGAATAAACAATCCCAGAAATAGAAGGGGAAGAAAAAAAAAAAAAAATGCCCTGAAGATTGAGTGGGGGCCCTGGTGTATTCCTGCTTACACCAGAGCATCATTTAAGTCTATGTTCTTCCATCTACCTTGTTTGCAGTAAATAGCTGCCCATTATGTCAGGTCAGGCGAGCGCTGTGGCGTCGCAGCCCAGCAGCTGTGATCAGCTTGCCAAGCCGCAGGACAGCCCCCAGGGAGCAGGCGCATGTGTCAGGCTCTTGAGCTGTCAAGGCTCAAAGCGACAGTTTATCTCGAGGCTTTAAAACATCCTTGCAAAGTTTCCTCTTCTTCCCTTCCCCCCTCCTCTTGTTGACAATCTGCTTGAAGGAAGACAGATGCTGGAGTAGTTTTCTTTAGACTTGTGCAATTCCACAGGGCTCAGTGCACCAAATACAATTCCAGCCGTGTTCTAAGAGGCCAAGTTGAGGAGGCAGACACATTGTTGTGGGGAGGACAAGGGGTCCTTTATGCTAACACAAATATTTCCAGGTAAATTTGATGCTGTCAGTGTGCCTTCCTTAAGTTCTTTGTCCACAATAAACAAACTACTTTACAAGTTCCTAGGGAAACCAAAGAAATGTGTCTGGGGTCACATTTTTCAAGACACTTTTCAACTGTATTTAGCTGAATATTTTACAGTCTTTTAAAAGAGCACAGACTTACCAATATGACACATATTTTCCCCTTGCATCACTTTAGCCTTAGGACACAACAGGGTTCTCTGCAGATTTGTTTGCATGAAAATAAGATTTATCTTGTAAACAGAACTAAATGACTTATAAGAATGTATCTTAAAATGCCAGTTTTATGTCACTGCCACCTTTGCAGACTGATTCTATTCATGGTGCAAATCCAGAGCCATTTGTCATAGATATTATGTCCAATAGAGTACATTTTAAAAATATAACCTCCAAAAAACCCATAAATTTTGATATACTCTCTGTGCACTTTGTCATCCTGTAATCATAAGGAATCACATTTTCACTCAGGGCCAACCTTTTCTGATCCTGGCTGTCTTTTGTCACAAATGACAAATAATTTCTGTATTCACTTCCTAAATTGCACCTGCACCAGGAGAAAGGAAGCATAACCTTTCAAGATACTTTCTCTTTTCCTGCTGTTCTTACTTTCTGTCTTTTACAAACATAGCCCAGGCAGCCAGTATCAGAAAATATTCCTTTGAGATGATCCTGCCCTTGGCCCTTTCCATGGGAGAAAAAAAGTGATAAAAGTAGTGAAGAAACACTGAAATCTTTCTCCCTCACCACCTCTTTTGCCATGCCTGATCTCCTCTAATAGTTGCTTTTCTTCACCAGAAGTTACAAAATTTAGAATGGGGAGAGGAACATTTTAAACCACTGAGCTGACAGAAAAGTGCATCAAGTTTATTCTTACACTTTCTTCATTTTTCAGACCAGTCAGGGAGGGCCCTTGAGCTGTCTGCATACACAGGTAATCAACTGCTTTGGGGTTCACATGTATATCCTCAAGCTGGCCTGCATGGCATTCTCCCTTCTCTGTATGGTTCTCAACATGTCCACAGCATGGAACTCACCCTCGCTTGAGGAGATAACTGGTCAGGTTGGAGTAAGTAACACAGCCCTCTTGTTGTTCTGCTTGATTCGCATCCTCCAAAAACATGTCTGGAAAGCCTCTTCTCACAGAAGCCATCTGGCTAACCAGAGAATTTCATTATAGCATCCATCCATCCTTTGATATCTGTTTCTTTATAAGAGCAATGCTCACAATAAGCACATCTGCAAAAGACATCAGCTAATGACTGATGCTTAGATGCTCGTTGCTAAATGTCTTTAGGTGGTCATGGTATTTTCAACTGATTGCTGTTATTTAATTCCAGTGACGACACAAACTCAGATAAACTAAATATATGCTGACGCTCATAGCACTAGCAATGGCATCAAGTCTTTTTCTCTGCTCTAGAGAGTTTCCTGTCTTAATTTCTTAATTTCCCATAATTTCTTAAACATCTTACATTAGACATTACATCTAAACCTGAATTGACAAATCAGTTACTGCCAGTAGGACACACTGAATCTTATCCACATACATCACAGAATAATTTACAATATCACTAAACTTCACACATGTGGCCTGCACCCCACTGAAACCAGCATGCACAGCAAGAAATGGAGGAAAAGAAGCTCTGTCACTATGGCACAAGAGATTTTTCTCTTCGCATAGTATCAGCCAACTGTAAAGGTTATTTTTGACCTTAAAATTGTGATGGTTTATTTACTTATTTACTGCTCAAATCAAATCTTTCTGAGTCACCCTCTCTATTTTACCTGGCTGGATACCATCCAATGCATGAGCACTATGGGATCTTTCCAAACTCTATACTAAGCCTGGATAACATGATACAGGGATGCCACAATATAAGGTCACTGAGTTGATTTGCATAATTAAAAAAAAAAAAAAGTAAGCTTCTCCACCAGTACAATTTAATTAGCAGTACAAGAAAATATTGTAACTTTTAGGCTCCTCAAGCTCAGTGCAATACCAAGTCACAAAATGAAGATTCAAAATTGCAGTGGGTGTCGACATTCAGATTGTCCTCTGTGCTGCTTGGGCAGCCTCATTCCTCTGTGGCACTACTTCACAAGAGCAGCACAAGTTTCATTTCCAGAACTAAACCTACACTGTTTTCAGCCCTGGCCACTGCCTCTCTTATCTCTGCTGCCACATGATGAAGTGTCAATGACTATTGTTCTTCCTGTTGGTTGAATCCACCCTTAACCTTTTCTTCCACTGAGTGACTGCATGCTGTCTGAGGAAGGCTGAAGTAAAAGGAACTTACATTAGAGTTTCTTTACATACTTTGCATAGGCTGGTAAATGACATAGAAATATTCATGAGGCAATTAACATTTTTTAATGCAATAGAGGGTGTAAGAAATGTATCCTAAACATAGGGCTATGCTCTGAATAAAGAAGAGGAAAAAAATGGAAAATGCTCTGTACTGAACAATAAAATGAACCTGAAAAATATGTGATCATAGTGCATATGAATGGTTCCACAGCCTTGTGATTGGCAAAATTAGACTTTCAAAGGCATGGTACACCAAAATAATTTCAAGACCTTCAACAAAGTTGAAAGTCTATGAAGGCTTCAATACAGACACTCACCAGATAGTTAGTAGAGATGATATTTTTGGTCAAATGGCTTTCACATGTGTCTCCATGGACAGCAATATTTGTTCATACCATATAGGAAGGCATAAATTAGATTATAGAAAAGTACTACGGTGACCTATGAATTTCTATTTTAAAATAATTTTTCCTATTATGTTGAAATCTACAGCCTCAATATATCAGGACTATGATTCCAAAATCACAGTTTTTCTCTCTCTCCTATATCTTTCAATAAATTGAAAAAGCCATGAACTTAACTATTTTATGTGTAATTTGGATTTGGTTTTGACAATGGGCTATAAACATTAACCTTGTTCAGAGCAACCCATACTGTGTATTTTGAAAGAAACTCTTCTATGTTGCTTTGCAGCCAATTTGAAAAATATACCACTGACAAAAAACTTTCCTAAACTTGGAATATTTTTAAAATATGTACTTGAACTTAAGTAGCAAAACTTATGAATTTTACTTTCTCTACTAAAATTCAAGGTTGCAGAGATAGTAAGAGAATCCAGGATACCACTGTTAGGATTCTGTTAGTGTTCTACTGGTTATACAGTGCAGTGGAAACTTGCTAAACTATCCTTTGGAAGACCAAATCTCTATGCACTTCAGGAATGCTCAGAATTATAAAAAGGGAATGCTTCAGTTCAAAAAAACCTGGCTGCATTGCCCAGAATAAAGTCTTTCAGTGGCTTTTTTTCCTGCTAAAATGCATCAAACTGAATAACTGAACTGTATTATTGCTATTCAAGGAAAATCTACCTAGTGATTATAAAATGTCATTAAAAGCAAAATGATTGTCTGTAAAAGTCTTTCCCCGATAAAATGTGTTGACCTAAATGATATTCCTCAAAGGTAAGTCAGAGTGTTATGTGATGTTCTCTTATCGATTGTTGATTCTATGTGTACCTCTGGGAACATAAACCACAAAGAAATGTTTTGAAAGGAAAAAGAGAGACCTTTTATATGTAGGCATTTTAATACTATGTGATGCTGAAATAAATATAACAAAGGGAGGGAAAAATCTTTGTGCAAAAATGGGTACTTTTGTTTATTCAGAATTAAATCAGTGTTGTAATACAGCATGTGTCATCTACACTGAAAGCTCTAACTTCAAGCCAGCCCTTTCGATTCATGCAGGTAATATTGGAGAGGTAAAGTAAAATAACAATCTTTTGCATGACAGTCCCATCTGGGATGATAAATAAAGTGTTGCATCGTTATCATTGTTAAGAAACAATTTCTACAGTGATTTTTTTTTGCAATCCTTCTACATATATTTTTAAAGGAAAAAAACCATATATTTTTTAAAGGAAAAAAAAGTTTGTATTTCTTTTGTTTGTGTGATGTTTGATAAAACAGTGGTACTGTTTAGTAGCCAAATCAGCTCTCATATTCTTAAAAGAGGAGGCTTTGTAGATACCGTAACAGTAGAAGGAAATTGAATTACTTTTATGCAACTGAAATAGCTTGAAGATCATGATTACTATAAGAGCAATATTTGAGTCGTGTTACTGGAAAGCTTATTTCTAGCCATCTGTCAGGTTGACTTATATAATGCTCAGTTATATACAAGCCTTACAGGGAGTACCATGTGACTTATTCTTCATCAGTTTCTTTATGGTCTAAAGAGAACTAAACAATTCATCCTAAGCCTAATGTATTCCAAATCCCAAGAGGAGGAAAGAGGGTAAGTGTGGATCTATAGAGGGTTATGACCTTTAAGAGAACTCCAATTACAGGTATAGTAGGTAATTTCTCTTGGATCTTTACACTCCTCAAGACTAAGTGGTTACTATTCCTGTGTTCAAGATATGGCTATATAAACTAACATACATCATGAAAGTGTACCTAAATATTTTAGCTGGAATATATTTTGGACATGGTATAAATGAATCATAGAAACAGTTTAACACTGAAAAATCAAACATAGCAGAGTGGAAATAACAAGGTATTTATATTAGAAGGACTTTTTGTAACATAGTACAAATACCAATATATTTCGTTTAGACAGGATATTCCATCTGTAGTTTGTATCTTGTTATGACTAAATTATAGTAGTCATAAAACTGAATAAACTGAGATGAGTAACTACTGTTACAAAGAACTAAATCAAATGACTGGATACAAATTCTTGACAAGGGTATGGAGTAGAGACTTAAATCTTCACCTTTCCTTCCACCAAAAATAACTTTTCTTTTTCCTTAGAAATAAAAACACTTGGTTATTTCCAAGTAGCTAAGCTTTTCTGCACTTTTAAAATCCTAGCTGGAATTAGAATTAAAGTACAGAAAAAAAATATAGTACACGATATTGCCAGTATGTTCTTGGATAGAAAAGGAAAAGCAAGTAAGTACAGGCTTCCTATGATTTAGCCAGAGCTTTGTGACTTCCTTACTGTGGCATCAAAGACAGAAAAAAGTACACAGAGTTTCTCCCTTCCAAATTTAGACAACAGAATTTGCCCACTTCTATAGTCACCATTTAAGTGAATTTACCCAGTATTTACCTCTGCTCTTTAACAGCATTTGAAGACAGAGGAAATTTGTCACTCTGCCATAAACTGGAACAATGTCTTTTTTTGTTAGGGGCAAAATATTTCCAAACTCAGAAGTTACATATTGATAATTTAATTTATGTGATTCTATTCTGTGACAAAATACAGTTTATTTCCCTGTGACTGTAGATTTGAAAGTTGGAACTAAAGAAATACTGCATAACAGTGTGTTGCAGTCCAGCAGCAGAAGAGGAGGGAAGGCCAAGTGTCCAGGGCAGAAGCAGGGTTGGGCTCCTGTCTATCCAGCAGACCTGTTTGGCCCACAAGTTGAGAGAAAGCCAGTGCAAACTAGAACTCAGCAAGACAGGTGATTCAACAAAGGAAGAGGTGGGGCAAGAGATGTTCTCCCAGTCTGTTGGAGAAGATGGCTGGAGGGAAGGAGGAATTAAAAAATGCCTGGCAAGGGAGAGCACTGCAGAGAAAAGTGGTGTTTTGATACTAGTCAAAAATTCTCCCAGCGTCTTCAAGGTGTTCCTGCATTGAAGAGCATATGCCAGCAATATGACACCTAACCAACTCTCATTCATCTATCTCACCAGATATATGCCTGCGCTGTTGCAAGAGTGTCCCCTCCAGAGGGCTATCCAGGTTAGCTGCTGATTTGTCATTTAGGCACACACTTAGCTCCAGCACTTGACTTTCTCTGCATAGCAGGGACACTTGCACGTCTCCCACCCTTTGCCACATCCCAGTAGTCAGAGTTGCTTGGGCAAGATGTCATTTAAGACTCTGTCGGCTGTGGAGGCTGTAGCAGCCATCTTACAGCCATATGGCCTGTGTGCCACTCTCTAGCCCTTGTACCCTGCCCTCAGACCTCTCTGCTCTTACTGGAGCAGTAGTTTTCCACAGAAGCAATTTCAGGGGCTGCTGTCACATGAAGTGGGGGCTGCTGTTTCAAGTGTTGATGCAAGTTGTTAAGATTTTCACCCTTTGGTTTATTTCTAAGGTTTTATCTTCCTTTTAAAGAACCATGAATGTCATCACCTGAGCTTTCTCAATAGTACAGAGTATTTACACAGTAAGAATTACCCCTGCCTAGACACAGTTGTTTTTACTTTACTTGCATTTTATTACTTTTTCCAACATTTTTATGGACCCTTGCTGATGTTATTTCCCTTTAATATTTATAGGTCTTTTACTTAGAAATACCACCATATTTTTATTTATACTGTTGACTTTTCCAGTTTGCTTATGCAATCTGTTTGCATTTGATTTCTATTCTTATCTACCTTTGCATTTGATAATATTGTTTGCACAGTTAATTCAAGGTAATGTTTCCTCATGACTGCACAGTTTGCACAACCAGCCTGCCTTCCACGTGAGAGGAAAAAGGACCAGGATAGCACTAAGGTCTGTATAGAACCTTTTGCCTTCCATACACAATGATATTGGAGGAGACAAGGTGAAGGGTGAAAAAATGACCAAATAATAAGTCAAGAGCAAATGGGAGATGGTGCTGTAGGAAACAGTGACAGAAAGAAAGATCTGCAAACTTAGAAAACAGGAGATGCCAAACATTTCAGGTTCCATACAAAACAGTTAGATTTTGTTGTTCTTATAAGTAGCAAAAAAGAAAAATTGATCCTATCACTCCCCTTTCAGTGGATAATCCCACCTCCATTTGTAAAAAATAGCAAAAAAATCCTTTAATTGACTGAGTCACCAACTGAATATAATCCAAAAATGTTTCTGTCCTTCCTTTTACTTGTTTTGTACATGAAAATAATTGTGTAGGAGATGATGAAGGGCTTAGACGGCTAAGCCTTTCAAAGAGTGGCTGAGGGCACTTGGTCTACAGCGTGGAGGAGACTGAGGGGAAAACTCACTGCACTTACAACTTCCTTGTGAGGGGAAAAGGAGGGGCAGGCACAGATCTCTTCTCTCTAGTGACCAGTGATAGGACCTGAGGAAATGGCCTGGAGCTGTTTCAAGAGAGATTTGTGCTGGGTATCAGGAAAAGGTACTTCACCAAGGCGGTGATTGGGCACTGGAACAGGCTCCCCTGGGAAGTCATCACAGCATCAGCCTGAGATAGCTCAAGAAGTTTCTGTACAATGCTCTCAGGCACAAGGTGTGATTCTCAGACCTGTGTGGGGCTAGGAGTTAGACTTTGATTCTTATGGGACCCTTCTAACTTAAAATATTCTGTGATCCTATAATTTTATTTTGTTTTGTAATTATCATAATTATCCCTTTTCTCTTCTGTCCTGTTACACTGTCTCTATCTCAACCAACAAGTTTTACCTTTTTCCAGTTCTCTCCCCCATCCCTCTAGGGGAGAGTGAGTGAGCAGCTCTGCAGTGCTAAGCTGCCTGCTGGGTTAAACCACAGCACTTGTGAATGACTTTCAAAACAGGGAGCACACAGGGGTACTGCCACACACAGCTGTCACCACCCTGCTAGTACCCCGGGCTCCTGAAGCTGTTACAAAGAGGTCATACTGAGCTAGAGCTGTGGGACACACTGGTGTCATGCAGCTGCCCACACTGCCTGCCACTGAGCACAGTCATGTGCCAGCCAACATCTACCACGGTCTGAAATCACACACACAACACCTTTCCTTAGAGAGCATGCATGCAGGATCCCTTGCTTTTGTACCTGTGTCACATGACAGCCTGCAAATTGCAAACAAGTGATGTATACAACCTGCAAACAGGTTACCATGAGGACTGATGACCTTGCTACTCCAAGTTGAGAGGAAAGCTGGAGGTGTCAGAAGCAGTTGACAAAAGACTAGGACAGCTTGTTTTTCCTTGCAGGTAGAGAAAGGGTGTATTCATTCACTGATGCAATAGAAAAGGCCAAGCTCAGAAGAAAGCCCAGGGAATACTGTCTCTCTGCCTGTAAACATGAACATCTTTTCATAATTCTCCCACTTTCTTGCCTGCTGAAGGTGCTGATGCTCACAATCCACTTGCAGCAGCATTGTGAGCAGAATACAAACAGAGACTGAGAAAAAACCTGATCAAATAACTCCCTAGAGAGCAAATAGGCTCCATGCCAGAGCAGAGGGCTACGAGCAAGGGGCTACACCAACCAAGGGGCTACATAATTTTCCATAGCTGCTTCCTTGGGGTATGTTCAACAATGGCTCAAAAACTGCAATATGCTTCTGCTAATTTCACAGAATCACAGAATGGTTTGGATGCAAGGTGGCTCTAGATATCATCTTGTCCAGTTTCCCTGCTGAAGAAGGTTTACCTAGAGCAGGATTGCCTCCAGATGGCTTTTGAAAATCGTCATAGAAGGAGACTCCACCACCTCTCGTCACAGCCTCTTCCAGTGCTCTCCCACCCTCACAGTAAAGAAATTTAACCTCATATTCAGATGAAACTTTTTTAATTCCAGTTAGTGCCTGTTGACCCTTGTGCTGTCACTGGGTACCAGAGAGAACAGTCTGGTCCTATCCTCTTGAAATATACCTTTAAACTACCTATAATAAATATTTAAGTAATATTAATTACGTATTTAAAGTAGGTACCACAAACTAATAATTTAGAGAGAGTAAATACTTTCCCATGTATTAAGAATTCTGCCAAGTAATAGTGAAGACTTGGCAGCTTTGTGTGAGTGGTCTACAGTATATGCATTCAACACAAGACATTGTCACTGGAGCAATTTGATGACTTTTTGCAAACCAGTGCAATGGATTTGTACTCAGACTTAGCTAGACAGCCACAGCGAACAAAGTTGTTGTGTTTGGAATTAGTACATAAAGAATTCAGAGATCTGTTGATAAACATGGTTCCCTCCAACATTTTGTGCAAATTCAGTTTTAACTTTTTACTACGTTCCTTGTATTTGCATAATCTCAGTTTTAAAAACTAAAATAAAAATGTTAGCATGGGTTAAAAGCTAATTTAGCCACTCTTGATCTCTAAGTAGCGCTAGGGGTAATAACATTCTAAAGGAAAAGGACTAAAATGTGACACTTACCAGATACATTGAGCCATAGGATAGTTTCTAGATAAAGAGATTATTTAAAAAAATATTTTACAAATATATTCATTGTTCTTTTCCTTTCACATTTTGTAGCCTGGATATTTTAAATTTTTTTTTCTTCACTTATCTATCAGGATTCCATACATTTTAAAATTTTATATTTTCTTATGGGACTGTTGAGCTTTTCTAACAATAGATGCTCTATTAGGCTTCCCTTTTGACCTTTGTTCTAATCTAAGAAGCAAATTTCAGTGTTATTTTCCACTAAATTAAAGAGTCCCTATACTGAAGTGAGTGGAGTTACAGAGATATTTAATACAAAGGAATCTGTCTGCAGGTGGGTGTAAATATTTTTTTGGTTAATATATTAATTAGATTGTTTGCACACAAAATATCTGAAGTAGGGGAAGAGCAGGCCAGTGGAAACCTGCTTGTGTACCATATTTTTCGGTCACAGCAGAGAACACAATCTTATGTTGGGTAATATTCTTTAAGCCTATAAGCCAGGCAATGGTCTAGAGTCCATGCCTTGAAGAAGATAAATAAGTTTAGTGTTGTCATACAGATCTCTCATTCTCTCCCCCCTCTCCTTTTCTCTCTCTCTCTTTCTCTCTCTTTTTTTTTTTGTTTTTTTGAATTGTAACTAATGTTTGGATACAATCTGATAATATCTCTTCTATGTACGTTTCAGATTGCACAAGATCAGGATATTTTTCAGAGTCACATTTTTGCCTTACAGCAAAATGTTGATACAATCAAGACTGGCTAGATTACATGCAATCACAATTTTTTAAAGTCATGTTTCATATTAACACTATAAATCTATCACCTGAGCAGATAAAATTATACAACAGATAAAATCTTATAGTTTATTTGTTTACAAAACTGCCAGAATGATTTTTTAGGATCTTATTTCATGATGTCCATGTAGACACAGCTGATGTAAGCACTGGATAAGGTTATGATTTTGTTCTGCCTCCAAGAATACATGTGGTATTCTTTGTTGGAGGAAGTTGCTGTGCCCTAATTTTTCTGTTGAGGTCTCTAGATTGATGACTGGACACTTTTAGGGCACTAGAAGCAGCTATAAAACTATTTAAATGTTGTGCTTATTCTTTTCAAA
This sequence comes from Thryothorus ludovicianus, assembly GCA_013397245.1. Taxonomy (NCBI): domain Eukaryota; kingdom Metazoa; phylum Chordata; class Aves; order Passeriformes; family Certhiidae; genus Thryothorus; species Thryothorus ludovicianus. The sequence continues at coordinate 329,923 of VZTB01009797.1, forward strand.
GTGTAGGTACCCAGCCCACACAGAGGAGGGTGACAAGCGGGTGGGTGCAGTTTTACCTCTGGGACAGCCAAAGCTGTTGTGTGAACTAGACAAGGAGAACATCCTCTCATCTCAGGCTGTGTTTGCTTTCAGAGTGGCAGACAGTGGATGGATAAGTGAGGGCTTCTCATTACATTGCCCCTCGAGGAGAGAAGTGCAGGTCCTACATCTCAGTCACAACAGCTCCAGGCATCCCCCATAGGCCAGGGCAGAATATCTGTAAAGCTGCCCAGAGAAAAAGCACCCGGGGGTTTACAGTGAATGAACATGAGCCAGCTGTGCCCAGGTGGCCAAGAAGGCCAATGGCATCTTGGCCTGTATCAGCAGCAGTGTGGTCAGCAGGACCAGGCAGGGATCCTTCGCCTGTACCTGTAAATAGGTATTTATTTATCATTTGCTTTCATTGTAGATCTACGTGAAGTACATCTTTGGGATTTTTAATTGAAAGTGCTACCAGGTGATCTGTTTTGTAGTTGTTCATTACAATACTGAAAAGAAAAGAAAAGACTTTGTGATTGGATTTGTAGTCTTCTGTCCTTAGTGTGTTTACATTCCTATTGATTCGGTTAATGCATCCATCAGGGAAATAAAAATGTTAGGCCTCATTTAATTAAACCAAATTACTTCTGTGGCTTTTACATAGTTTTGCTTGGCTTTTTTTTTTTTTTTTTCTCTTATGGGAGCCCCATTAACATGTGTTGAGCTTTGCATTTTGTTTATAACCAAAAAATAAGTGCAGGACATAATTTCTGTGATTTGGAGTCCTATATAACTAATCAGACAATACTAATCAAAGAGCACTAAGTGAACATCCTTTAAAGTAACATTTAACTTTAGAAAAGAATCAGGAAGCTGGAGGAGCTTGGTTTGAATAACTGCTGCTGTATTTCTTTTTGTGCCAACCTCTTTGTACATTTAGAACTGTATCTAACTGAAAAGTAAGTTGCAGATATAAAAAGGTCTTAACTGCAGACAAGGACCAGGGAAATATCTGTAGGTAAATATCTACACAATATAACTATCAGTAGTAGAATAATCTACATTATATGCAATCTGTGGGGTCGAAGAATGTTTTCTAGAACATGAATTCCATTTGCTTTAATATACATTTCTATATGCACCTATGTCTTTATAGAATAGATGAAAGTAAGTGGCAAACCTTCCTATTTCTTGTTTATTCCCTTTCTGCCATGGGCTCAGCATTTCAGTGTGCTAGACTTGCCAAGAACAGTCACAAGCAACTTTAGAAGTCATACTAAATGAACAGTAATACTAAAGAAAACAAGTTCTCCATTATATTGAGTATTTATGATAATTAGATTCTCAGCTAAGATAAACTTTCACAATTCCTGTCTAAATTGGAGTTTTCTTTCTTCTATAGATCTTTCAAACTATGCAAAGAGTAGCCTATTTTTCCTGTGAGTCTGTCCTGGACCATCATTTTCCCATGGGAAAAAATTAAAAGGGATTCTCAAATATATGAGAAGTGAATAATTTCTTATAGTGGACAATCCTCTAGTTTCTCCTTGTTTTCATTTTCACAGCAACTTATAAAGGGTAAATCAGTAACTCAGGAAGACAGCAATTACCTCAAACCACTAATTTGTTTTCAGTAAGAATGTATCTATAAGTAGTTAGATGAGTACAGAGTGAAAATTTTAGCAGCAGTCATTATTCAGCAAATCCCTGAGCATCCTGGGAACACTGTAGTCTCTTTCTGATTACAGAGGGCTTGCGTTTTCTTACTTGTAAATTTAGTATCACACAGAAATCCTGAAGTGAATATTTTTCTACACTATTAGCTGCATAATATAACACTGGAAAACAAGCTGGGTCTCTGGACCTAAAAATAAAGGATCATTCACCCTATTGAGTCATTTTTTCCCATGAGCAATATGTGTGCAGTTACAATATATTTTTCACAGACATTAATGTGTTTCACTTACTAAGCTAAGTGTACAAAAAATAGTAATAGAGGCTCTAACAGCTGAAGTATATTCTGAGAAAATGTCCCCTATTAATACTGCAAGAACAGGAATTCAGTCCCCGTAGATGATAAAAAAGAGTAGCTCTAGCCTGACCATTGGAGAGGAACCTATGTGATCCCTGTAATGATTAACAATCCTCATGAGTGGGAAAGCTTTCTCTGTCTGCCCAGATACCTGTTAGATAGACTTTCTCTACCCTTAGCACTTTTGGAGTACCAAGAGCTGTAAGCGAGCAGGATGGGCTGAGGCACCCATGCAAGACAAAGAAGAGCATGACAGAAAAAGGAAAGTGGTTCAGCCACATCTGTTAGGAGTGTGTCGGCACCACAGCTAACCCAAAGAGATTGTAGCCCCGATTAGGCTTAGTGCAGTAATGGGAAACCATCAGATTCATTCAGTATTCACGGTAAGAAGCTGTATAACAATTTGTTTCACAACAAAAAGTTGACAGAACAAATCCAAAACAACTCTGTGTGCATGTTTACATGGGAAGCTATTGGCATCAGCAGTGCATTTGAAGGTGTGCTTCAAGTCCCTTATGCTTTTTGTAACATTTTCAAATTCATTGCTGTCTTCAAGATGACAGGAAATCCAGGTCTGCCTTCCTCCTGGGAGATCTTTATTCACAGACAAGTCAAAAACCCTTGACAAAAGGCAACCAAGGGAACTTGTTGACCTTTTAGCTGCCTGTCTAACATCAGTGCAAGTATTGCTTCCTGATAAAATGAGAAATTCAATTTAAGGGGAAACATAGCAGGTATTTGAGTAGGCTCTCATTTTATTTTACTTCTTGGGCTGTCTCTCAAGCAGAAAACAAATGTAAATAAACAGGATTTCATTCTTCATTCCTGCGCAGTTACCAGAGCTAACAATGCTGCACACCAGGGTAACATCATTCTTACACGATGGTCCACCCTTCTTTTTTGCTCTCTTGTTCTCTAGTTGATGTTTATCTCCCCAAAATGAAACTGCCATTTTGAAATCCTAGCTTTGTAGTATCCCATTATTTCTCTCCCTAATTTTAGGAAGAAAGAACCCCTTCATTGAAAACCTATCATTAATACCATAGTTCTTTGGAAATTAGCTGATTCCTCCATCGTGGTTATCCATAGTAAATTCCATAATTTGGATGTCAGATATAATGCCAGCATGCACAAAGCTTGTGAAGTTCTTGAGGTAGTTTAGTTTGGCTCCCAAAATAGCAAGTACCTTTCCAGTAGGAACCTCTTTTTGTCTTCCATGCTTGTCCCAGCAGAACCATTTGCTTCTTTCATGATCAGTCTGAAAAATTTGAGCTTTCATGTTGAAAGCTTTGATTGAAGAATGCACCAAAGACTGGAGCGCCTCTCCTATTAGGAAGGGTTGAGACACCTGGGATTGTTCAGCCTGAAGAAAGGAAGGCAGCTCAGGGGAATTTTACTAATGTATGTAAACATTTGAAGGGAGTGTGCAGAGATGATGGAGCCAGGCTCTTTCTGGTAGTGCCCAGCAACTGAACCAGTGGCTATGGACACAAACTGAAACACAGGAGTTTTCCTCTGACAGTAAGAAAACTTACTGCTGGGGATTACCAAGGGCAGGCACAGGTTTCCTGAGGAGGTGGCTGAGTCACCATTTGTAGAAATATTCCAAACCTGGGTAACTGGCTCTGAGTGGCCCTGCTTGAGCAAGTGAGCTGGACCAGATGACCTTAGTTCTAACCTCAGTTCTTCTGTGATTATATCATGCATGAAGATCATTTGAAACCAGTAAATGAACCAAGTTCCTCCCAGGAGAAGAGATGTAATTTTATATATAGGAAGAAAATAATTGGACAATGGGTCTCCAATTTTGAGAACTGATAAGAACATTAAAGATGATTGGATTCACACACAGTAATTTGGAAATATTTCCCTGTTGTGTTCTGCTAGGTTTTTTTTTGGTTGGTTGGTTGGTTGGGCGTTTTTTGGAGTTTTTTTGTTTTTGTAGGGTTTCTTTGTTTTTAGTGTATTAAAAATTAATTCCAGAGAAGTTACCTTCTCTGCTTTGGTGTGTAAATAAGAATGTACTGTTTTATGTGTATATGGGACACAAACTATACAGAAGTTTCAAAACTAAATTCTCTGATAATTGTAGAGAATTACATATGGATATAATTAAATTGTGGTCTGTTTTGAAAACTAACACCAAAATAGGGAAATGTTCAAGTACAAAAGTTAGTCTTAGAGATTTACGTATCAGGCTTGATTTGTACATATTTATTTCATATATAACAATTTAGTCCTATTTTTCTTCAAGCAATTAGCAATATATCTGCTGTAGAAATGCATATGAAAATCGTAGTAACCAACAGTCTGTGGTCAAAGTCAACGAAAGAGCTGAAATCTGCATTCTTCTTTGTGTTTTTGTTCTGCCTCCTCAGTAAAACTGCAGTGAATGTTGATGCATGAGTCCCGGAACTGCTCCCTGTAACACCACGAGTAAAATTAAAAATACTAGGAGTTATTTGTCCCTCCCTATCATTCTGACTGAACAGTGAAGATTTTCTCGTATTAGTATTTTAGCTATGTGTTTCTGCCTTTTCTACTGAGAAAGTGGGAGGGGAAAGGGTTTGTCTGAGGAGACTTTATAAGAGGAAGTAAAAGGGCAAGAAATTTCAAAGAATGCTGTCTGTTCTGCATTGCTTCAATGATGATGTATCTTTGGTTGGTTGGTTGGTTGGCTGGTTCAGTTTTTGTGTTTTTTTTAAAAGGGACTGAAACCAACCACATCTTATCAACTATTTCATATTAAGGCCACACATTCTACAAGGAATGAAACCTGCTCTTTCAGAATAGCCTTAGCTTCTGTGTGAAAAAGGCAAAACATACTGTGATAAAAGACAAAACTGAGCCAGCTGCCTTTCCAGGGGAAGCTGCCTCTTACATTTACATTTGCTGGAATGGTCCACTCTGTGCACTGCAGGGCATCTTCCTTCACACGCACATATTCTGGTACCACCCATTAGTAGGCTTAAACTTTATTGCAGTTCTGTGTGAAGAAAACAGGGACTTTACCAGTGAGAGGCTGGAATGGGATGCAGGTGGGTTATTTTTTCAGATGCCCATATAGTCTTTCAATAAATTCATATATGAAGATTAATCTCTTAAGTAACTCAGTACCAAGTATTGAGTATTTTATGCTAATCAGTATAAATTCCTGCATAACATTGTTTTGGCTGCCTGTGCTTTCGCTGTTTATCTAAGTCTGGATCATCTGAAGGAATTTATGTCTTACCCAGGTGTGAGCTGAAGGAACTCTCCTCAAAGTTGTAATGGTTGCTACCACTGCAGTGTTGAGTTCTGAATCAATGTTGTAGGAGGAGTTCAGTGGCAATCAAAAAGAGAGCATTTTGTACTCTCTGGGGAAGCAGGTGATAGCAGTGACTGTGGTTCTGTGAAGAGGCATAATTATTGCTCTGCTCCGAAAGAACTTAGATGATTTCAAATGAAGTAAAGATGTACAGTATAGCAAAGTTCTCTAGATGCTGCAAATCTTCCCAAAAATTTTCAGCTTTTGAGACATGGTAACAGTGTCATTGCAAAATTTAAATTGAACAAATATGAACTGTTTTCTAAACTTGACCACGATATTCACCATCTGTGAGTTCAGAGGTAAAATGTGGCCTCAAAAAAAAAGATGTCACACAGCAGTTTCTTGATAACATTAACCTCCAAGTATTCTAAGACATGGATGAATGAACTGGAATAAGGACAGTATAGTAAGGACTGAGAAAAGAGGGAAGAACTAGTGACTGCACAACATATTCTGAATTTACAGGAGTGGGCAAGACACAATCACAGTGAATGGTGGCAAAGCTGACACCTTATATGTTGCACCTTTGTTGCTGAACACAGAAGAGGCTGGCTTATTCTACATTTTAAAACAAGGCTTATTTTGGGCTGCTCTATCTTCTTTTTTCACTAGAGGTGCCGCAATGCCACTTTGGTCCCAGCTGACTGCGAGGTGTCCAGGAAATATAATCACCCCAAAGCCAGGTTCTCTTTTTTTTTTTCACATTTGTTCACCTGCCTTGAGGGAATTGCAAAGACACTGATCAGAATAGACCTAGTAACACTAGGATGACATGTTGAAATAAAATTGCAAAAGGATTTTTTCAGCACAACCTATCTGAACTGAGTTGCCAGATCCATTATAGGTGTCATCTTCGTCTAAGAGCTGACCTCTATAAGGCATGAAATACATAAGAATGGCAGTATATTTCTTAGGTGAGAAGGAACTTAAGCAAATGTATACCTATTTGGCAAGACTTTAGAAAGGAAATTTTGCTTGTGTCTTGCTAGAGCCTCCAAGAGGTGAGTAGTAATAGGTAAGGAGATATGCAGGACTTATCCCCTTTAAACAAAGAACACTGCTCTGTGGTACCAGAAGAAAAATAAAATGCACATTCCTAGCTTCTTGTCCCACACTGTTCCCATGCTCTCCTAGTGATTGTACAAAGGGGTAGGACCTGCTACCATGCTGCCATGAGGAACGTCTGGCTTTGCAGAGAAAAAAGGTAATTTTCAGCAGACTCACACCAGCAGATGCAATGCACCTGACAGCTCTCCTGCTGTAAATGGTGTGTTGGGCTGCGTGTGGATTGAAATCTGTTCAGGAAGCTTTCAGCTGGCAGCTGATCCAGAGACAACTTTACTTTCAGTCTGGGGCAATTCTGAATATACTGGGTCTTGAGACTAGGGAGGCAAAGCAGATCCCTCAGGCTTCAGTTCTTTCCCCAGCCCTGACTTTCTCTGCTCTTTGTAAAAGGAATAAGGGAATATCCTGAAGGCAATTTGCAGTCCAGTCATCTATGCAACCTACAAGATTCAAACTAAATAGAGATAAATCAAGAGCATCTCAGTTGATTTTTCACAGTTTATCCCTGCAAAGCTTGTCATTTCCTCAGTATATTTATTGCTCCTAGGTCTTCTTCTGACAATGGATATCAATAAAGTGGACGGATTTATTATTTAAGTTTAAATCATATTTGATAGAATTGGTGGTTAATATTTTATTTTGTACTAACAGTTTATCTAGAAACACTACTTTTTTCTAATTTTTCCTTACACTTTGAAAATCTCTACACCTAACATGAAGAAAATGAGCCATCTGTGTGCCTTCACTATACCCTCTCTCTGGCAGTTCCCCTGGCTGAAGGCAGGTTCTCTGTGGAGGAGACCCAGACAGCTACAAAGTATTGATCACTCTACAGTAACAAATCCTAGGGATAGCTCACCATTTTTTTTCTGAAGACCTTTTCAAACCTTTCTCTAATCACTGGGTAGAAAGCTGTAAATTAAATCCACCAGTTTGGGCTTTGGAAATGCTTAGCAGGCAGGGTGCAGCAGGAGAACATATAAGGGTTTGAATTATCGCATTGCTGCAACCTTCCACATTTACATTCAAGTCATAATTTCTGGAAGTAAGCATAAATAAGAATTAAATATCTGCTAAGTCTTTTTTCTTCTACCCTTTGATTACAGTTCTATTTTATTTATGACTCCCAAAAGAGAGCCAAACTTCTATTATGTGACATTTTTTCTGTAAATTGTTAAAGAATCACAAAAATGAAATACTTCACAGCAGGTTTTTCTTCTATTGCTACCTGCCTGCGGTATTAGCTGGGTCCCTTTCCCAAACCACTCTTTAGTAGGTGATTTTTTTTTTCTGGTAGGGAAGCATCTTATTATATTTTGACTGTCTCTTTCTGTGATTATCTCTGAAGACAAGTGATTTAGCTACACCAGGTATTTGATGTTTCTGCCACTTCCCATGATGCAACAATTTCATTGTTAGTACCTGAAATATATTAAAAAAACTAAACAATTTATAGAAAAACCCATGTCCAAACTTTGCATGAACATGTGGCAAGCTGTATATTGAAGACTGCATAGGATTTCATGTTACTGATAAACGCAGCATTTTCTTGTCCCATTACACTTCTGAACCTTTTTCCAGGCCTCTAAGCTCTGACAGAAATGTTCCTCTGTATTCCAGTCTCTATTTATTTTTTGCCAAGTCATACTTCTTTTTCCTTGTATCAACACTCTCCTTAGCTGATTTCACTCAAAAGGTATTTATACCTTGCTGCATTTATGGAAGAGTCTTTTGTAACCTTCACTTTAATTTTGGTAAACAATCTTAAAGATATAGGAAATTATAAGAAATGGTGCCATGGAGGACATAAATCTTAGAGTCATATCTAAACTTTTATATGCCACTGTCTTATCTAGTCTTTATAATTATTTATTAAATTCTTCCCCAAGATGAGCGCTCCTTTAAACACTGCAAGCTTGACCACTAGTTTCATTAGTTCATTTTAGTTCATTTTTCTTATTTCTGTTATTTCGTCTCTTGCACTGGTAATGGTTGTTCTTGCAGCATATTATGTAAGCTTCTCGCACCAGTGTAAAATCATTCCAGTAATTTCTCTTCAGCCACACTCAAATTCTTCAATGAACTATATCCATCACTTTAGTTGGTGCTTTTATTTGCAAGATTTCTGCTACTATCCATACTACTATCTACTTCATTTTCCTTATCATCCTTCTTTCTCTTCTTCTTTTTTGCCTCCTATTCTGTACTTTTATGCCTGAGGGTTTTTTCATAAAAAATAAGTTTGGAGAATACAGTGCTGTTTCACATTGTTTTAAATTTCCTAGTCATGGAAGCATCCATTCTGAAAACACAGTGCATTGGGACCCAAGGACAGTCTGTCTGCCAAATAGGAGCACTTCTCTAGAAAGCAATTGTGCAGTTGACTTCCTTCCTCATCTTGTCATCCTTTCCCCTAGAAGATGTAATTTTGACCATCTTTCCTTTTCATCCCAGATCTTTTCCCAGGGGATCTTGTGCTGTCATTGATGGGAAACCTAGAATTAGATCAGATTTATCCCCTTACTTTAACTGTGCTTCTTTCTACATGCCATCCATGCTCCTGGTGGTCAGTGACTCTTACCCAGCATTTCTCAGGCTCCTGTCCAACCTTTTCTTCTTCTCAAGGAGACTGTGCCTGCTGGTGTCGGGTTAGCATTTCTATTCCATCCTTGCAAAGACTGTCGCAGCCCAGAGGCCAATGCTCTTCACTGTTGCGGTGTTAAACCCTTTGGCCTTCCGCATTTCCCGGGTACAACAAAGGGTTACTCCCTGTCCTCTCTTCCCCGAGCCGGAGCTCCCGTGGGCAGTCCCTAGGCGGTCGCGCAGTGCCGGCGCTGGCTGCCCCTGGCCGTGAGCCGGGTACTTGTCAGACTTTTCCTCCAAAGGTAAAATGAGCACAGCAAAATCTGTGCAGGAAGATTGCATATTTCACCCCCAGAACAAACCTCAGGTTTGCAGCACAGCAACTGGGCTGACATGGGTTTTATTTTTGAGAATTCCTCACAAGAAGTCTCTGACTGCTGTCACTCTCCTGACAGCAATGACAATGATCTGAGTAGAAGCATCAAACTTCTTATAACTCTATCTAGTTAGCTCAGTCAGACAAGTATATTGACTCAATGACCAGCTTTATTAGTTTTTTCATTTTTTAATAGCTCACACAGGACTAGAATTTTTTATTAGTTGCGTGTTTATAGTTTCAATATTGTCTGTGTTTATAGTTTCAAAATTGTTTTGAGAAGAAACTTACCCAATAAGTACAGAAAATAATATTATAAGGCAGTACTCCCAAAACTCAAACAAAAAGTAATTTTTTTAATCCTGAAAATACAAAACCCCAAACAACAAACTAAACAAAACAAAAAACAAAACCACAAACCTAAACCAAAATACCCTAACAAACAACCAACAACAACAGCAACACCAAACAAAATCCTATCATATAGGAATTTTTTGAAGCTTCTATTTTACTATTTCCTACTTCCTGCCTGTTTCTGACATAATTTTGTTATTACCTCTGTTCTAACTGTTTTAACAAGCTATTAGTAACCAGGATGAGGTTAACTTTTGCACAGCCTTATTTTGAAGACCTGGCCAGGGTGCAATGTCAAAAGGCAAATTGCTGCTACAGCTTTTAGTTGCATCTATTAATTCCTCTTTCTTTTCTTGTAAATCTTGCATACAGTGTTACATAAACAACATTATTTAGTAATAGATGCCTATGTAGACAATATATTTTGTTAAGCAGTGCTATCCTCAGCATGTGGCATTGACAGGAGATGGCAGAGAGCGTAAGTTGCCCTCTAACATCTTATATTCTTATTCTAAGTCCATTACCCTAAATGCTGGACAAGACCAGACTGAGACCTCTTTGCCATGTGGCTGTCTTTCAATGTTTTCTCCCACAAAACCTATCTCTGTTCTATTTACAGATTGAAGGGCATCTATGGAGCTGGCTCATCACTCCACAAACCTTTCTTATATCTGTGGAAATAGCGGCCTCTGATCACAGATTAACTGCAACAGAAGTAAGCCTAGCAATACATTTAATACATACATGCAAAGAAAAGTGAAATCCAGAGAGATCCCTTCAATCCAGGGTACCTGTCATTCACAAATTCAGAAAAACATCTGCAGCAGAAAATATTTCTAGAATGACACCAAGCAGTAAAGACAAAAAATATCCTTGTGATTAGACACAGATCAAGCTGAACTGCATACAGTGAAATTATTTCTACTTTTTTTTTCCCCATTAAGAGTATGCTATCAATAAATCCACGAATAAAAGTATATCAGATTGTCATCAGCCTTTTCTTAACTCACTTTGAAAGTATTCATCATCTAAATCTGTTTCTTGCTTAAGCCCAGCTTTGGAATTGATTCAAAAAGGTTAAACAGAGTTCTCCCAGCTCAGGCTTTATCATAGCAGACCGGCAGGGACACACCCCGTCTCTTGCTCATAGATGTTTCATGAATGAATTTACTGTTATAAGTTCTCATTAGCCCTGCCAATTTGGGGTAACACATTGCTTCTAATAAGATGCAGGCTGTACACGTGTTCCTTTTGTGCACTGGTGTAACAGCTTTTCATAATGATCGTGTCAGTGAAAGGAAGAGTATTAACATTCATCTTTTCTTAACCAAGAGATTTCTTCGAGGTTTCTTCAGTGTATTGTTTGCAAAAAAATGGCTCTAATGCAGCAGTTGCTTCAGCTAAATATTGTCCTCTTACAATGGTACTCAGTACCTAGATATTCTGTGCTTCTATCTTGTATCAGTCTAATCCCACACCACACAAATATCAGCCTGTCTCCCAAGTGTCAAAAGTCTACAGGTTGTCTCTGTGTTTGTCTTGTGTGCAATTTCCGCACTGAAGCACTGAACTGCTGCATAAAACTGCTTCATATTGTCTGCATAAAATATTCCTTTTCCTGTGCAGAATAAAACAATGTGATAGGGTCAAGAACTATCACCTTCAAATTACTAATATTATGTTGCTCTCTATCACTTTCTGTCTTCTCCACAGAAAAATAACATTTTTTTTTTATTTTACTCTAGAAAAAATTTTACTCTAGAGTGGGTTTTATTATTCTCAGTATCTGTGTTTTCTGGTATTGTCTCATGTAAACTTCCCAGTATTACTAAATAGTCTCCTCTGACAGAATTTTAAAGTTTTCTCTCACTTATAAAGTAAACTGATAATTCGAAGCTGCTTTACTGAGCTTTTTCTGTTAATTTTTTTTTAGATTAATTTGTTTGTAACATTCAGAAATTAATTCTGTTTTTTAAATGGGAGGAAGTTATAACACAAAGCTCTCAAATTAAAGTTTTCTTATTTTATTGGATAAATAGGTCAAAAAAAGAGAAAGGAAATTTCATATCTTGAAAGGAATATTCTAAACCAGGATGTTAAAAAAATCAGCTGAGGGCTATGGATCCTATTGGGAAAACACAGGAATTTTCAAAGTAGGTTTTAATAGCATGTGAGATAGTTTTAGCAATATTTGGGCTCAGTTAGATGACAAGATAAATTATTACTTTACTCATTTTTAGTGTCTAGCACTTAGGCAATAGTTTACATCACAGTATCTTTGCTTTACTCACAGCAGAGAGGGCATCATTCTGGATAAACATCCAATCCTTGTAAAGAAGAAAATTCAGACTTGGGAAGGGAGCCCAGAACACCTTTTCTCTGCTCCCTGTAAAGGTGTAGGCCAATTTTCCACACACTCTCCAACATCAGACAGTAAATAGCTGTGCTACCGAGGGAAGTGTGGGGGCTGGACCACCTCAGCACAGAACTGACAGGCAGCTGGTGTAGCCCAGATATGAAGAGGGCACCATGAACCACTCAGGAGATTAAGGCAGGTAGAGGCAAGCCTGTATGTCCTGTGGATGGCAAACAGTCTGAATAACAAGCCAGCAGCATCCAGTGCTACCAGTTTGTAAAACGCAGATATACTGCTCTTGCTCATGGAGTCGAGAGACCTCTCAAATCCCTTCTTACAGCACTGGCATTTCCTAGTGTAACAAACTGGTATTGAACATGTCAAACTAGCACTGGAAAATACTAAATTACTTTCTTTTCGAAAAGTCTCATCACTGTGATTTAATTCCCTGGGTGTGTCCAATGCTAGTATAATGTTTTGACCTCAAAAATGCTTTTTCAGGACCTGTGATCCCAGAAGCTCTGATTTAAGTGGTTTCAGTTTCCCTCACTGAGTCTATGAAAAGAATGAGCTTCTATACTTGAAATGAAAGTAAATTATAAATTATTATAATTTTATTACTTATATTATTATAACATATTATATGATATTATATGATATGATAAGATATTGCATATTAGAATTTGGCAGTCATGAACAATTGTGTACACTCTTAAGGGCCTAATCCCTCATTGCTCTGTACATATTTCGCTTATGAATTTTCACCAGAACTCTCAAAATGTAAAATGCTACCTGACCTTTTTTCACTGTATGTACATAAAGACTAATCTATTGGAAACCAAGTGATTTTTATGCTGTGTACACACATTTGAGGTCTGACACCTAACTTCCTGTGTAGCCACACCTGGCAGCTGAAACATCTTGCTGAAGTATCTTTCTGTGGGCAGTAAAAGCATTCCTTTTCCATTTTACTGTCTTTTGTAATTACCCTTGACTTTTGTTTCGGCTGTCATTCCCTTTCCCTTTTCCTTGTCTGAAAATCAAAAAAAGGTGTTTAGATAACGAACGGTCTTCCTGCTTTCATGTAATCTAAAAGCTGGCCCTCTAAGGATTTAAACCAGACTCATAGCTCCTGATTTAAGCAGACAGTAGCAGAGTTGAATCTGAAATCTGAAAGCAGAGTCCCTTCTTGGGTTTTTCTCACTGTTTGAGCAATATCAAGAGCTTTTCATTTTTTCTCTCTGTTGAGCAGTGGGAATGCCTGAAGAGCAAATTACTCCATCCTCAGTGCTGCAGTGAAGCTCTTATAAAGAGATACCATAATATCAGCCTATGAAGACAATGAGAAGGTTGGCATCCTCAGTGCTTTTAACATCCCTGTTCTGACACGGGGTGATGCACGAGCCTGTAAGCTTTTGACTGCTGGGGGAAAATGTGCAGACGTCCTGAGAGATTAGATATGCCCATCTGAGCCTCAAGGAAATGGAAACTAAACGTGATTGAAACATCCCGAGGTCCTCAGCTTCTGTCCCTTTCCAGAAGGTCTTGTCCTGTATGTGAGCACTGACATTTCAGCCAGCTCAGGACACAGGATGGGACCAGAGGGAGCAGCCCCAGTGCTCCTTCCCGCTGCCCTGAAGGGCACTGCCGACCCGGAGCCCCGGCGGCACCGGCAGGGGTGAGAGGCAGTGCTAGGCTAACAGGGAGATAAGGACTGATGGATGGTGTGGATGGCCTGGGGGATGAGATAAGATTGGGACCTTCCTAGCAAGTATGCAGTGGGAGGAGATGTTCCCTGCTACTGCCACAGCCTTATTTCCTGCTGCTCTTTGCGAAGAGGTGAGGGCCTGACCCTGTGCCTTTTTGGGTTCTTACAAGAAAGTTTCCACTCTCTTGAAGAGAAAATTTTACCTGGGTGAAAGTTGGAAAGTGAGTTCATGCCTTCAAAGGCCTTCTTGGCCTTCCTGACCCTTGCATGTACACCTTTGTCACACTCTAGATTCCTTGTCTTCCTGTTTGCTCAAGCACAAGATCCTCAATAACTGTAAGGTTATTTCCCTGTTTCAGTGTCACTTCACACACATCTAATTTTACCTTTATTTAATAATATGAAAATCTTCCTTCCCTGCACTGGTGTTCTAGTATCTTCTAGAGAAGACATAGGCTCTCAGTGTTTTATAGTCATTGCTGCAAACGTAAAAGTGAGTGTATGCTCTGTACTTTTTCAAAAAAACAGTGCAAAGTGAGATTTGTGAAGGTGTATTTTTACCCTTTAGCCTCACACAATCTTGTTATAGCAAAAATTCCCAAACTGAAGCAGTGAGTAATCCTTTGGATCTTACTAGTGTAGCATTGATAATGCTGCTGTAACAAAAATAATCTGCAAAGATGAGTGTATTAAGTTGTTTTTTTTAACATGAAGTCAAAAAAGAAAGCATTTTTTTTTTAATATGAGGCGTGTAATGTGGGAAGTAGGAGCAGACCCAATTTATTGTCCTTTTTTAGAATTTTTTAACATTATCAACTAAAGCCTGTTGGTGATGTCTTTTTGGGAGTGAAGTCTCTTCAGCAAATGAGTGTTTAATAATCCTCATGCTCTCATTTCTGTAATAATTTCAGCTTGGTATTAAATATGACTTGTTCAGATGTTTCTCTGATACAAGGTATGTGTATCAGTGTTTGGACAGAGAAAAATTGGATTCATATCTCTGTTATGCTTTCAAATTGCTAGGTCAGATTTGGGTCTCTGGCTGTAAATTCTTCAATTCTATTCTAAGTCAAAGGAATGTGACAGATTTAATACCTAGAATAAGTTATTAACTGCAATGATGCATAAACCAGTGGCACTTTCCAAAAAAGTAGTCTATGCTGCTTCTGTTTTCTAAAGAAAAATTAAAATATAATCCTATTTCCTTGTTTCTTACTGTTCTTGCAAAAATTTTCTCGATTAATCCATCAAGAACTTGAAACTGATATGTACATAAATGCAATCTCCTGAGTTTTTTTATTGCAGTAATATTTCTGTTGGGATTAGTTATCCATTCAAAATTTAAAAAGCAGGAGGAATTTGTACAAAGCATTGAGGAATCACTAGCTATAAACAGAAAGTGCCTGTATCTACCATGAACTGTTTATAGAAGACTAATAGAGAGTTACAGGTGTGTGGAAAGAAATCAAGAAAGATTGGGCGAGCAGGGAACTTTGCCAGCCTGTCCATGTGCTCAGGTGAATATTAGATAGAGGGACCTATTGACTTTGTAAGACTGAAAACACTTGGATTTGCTTCTCCTGCAGGCCAGTAAATTATGGTGGCCTCCATGCTTTCCACATCAGCCTGGTTTACCCCTGCTATCGTGGGGATCCTTGTATGGACCATCAAGGTGGTTCCTATACATAGTTTTGAACTTGAGGGATATATTTCTCAAATCCTTCTATCTCTGTTCACGAGGAGAGGCTGTTACATTTCCCTCTATAGGTACTGAATGATGATTTTTAGTGATTACCACAGGCTTGGAGAAGGCAACCTACTGTGCTTGTCAATAAATAATTCTTGTTTTTAAGGTATCAGAGACTTTGTCTCTGAGCAGCAGTCTGAAGGATTACTGGGCTACTGTGAAAGTCTGTACTTGGAGAAAAGTCTGTGGCAAAAACATATTAACTTTTATTATAAAAGCTGAACCAATAAGGAAAATAAAACCCCTAAAATAAATAGGTTAGAACTCCAGCACACAAACCAGATTTGGGAATTTTGGTATGTGAAATGTAGCCTTACATCTCCTCAGTTAGTATTTGCTTATTGTAAGCTAAAAAACAACGGCCATACCTCATATTTATCATCTTGATATCTTCAATAACTGGCTAGAGTATTGTGCATATTATTTTTGCCTAGTATCTTATTCTGTTTGCACCTATATGCATGAATAACAAGAAATGAGCATGGTTTTAATTTTTTAATGAATAATGTATTTTTTCAACCATTACATTCCTTTGTTGTTAAAAAGGTGGAACTGTGTTCCTAAGATACTGCAAGAGAAATAATGTAGAGTGTGGACTTGAACTGAGGACTCCTAAGTCCCAGACAAGAAGCATAGTTTCAAAATTTTATCCTCATTTTGACTGTAAGATTCATTCTAAATCTGAAAAAGAAATTACATTTTTTGTAAAAGGGCTGCATCTCAGTATTTCAGAAAAAACTTTAACTGAAAAGTTGTCATTCAGCCCTAAAAAGATATAGATTGTGATATATAGCATTGAGGAATTATACAAGAAATGAACTATAATGAGAGTTATATCCTTTCTACTACAGTCATGGTGGTATTTGGGGAAAACTATTTACTAGGCTAGAGCCAAGAGAATTTAAAAAGCTGTCATGAAAGCCTGTGAGAATAAGCCTGGCTTACCTGTAGAGGACAATTTTACTTTTTAAGTGGAAGGATAATCTCAGAACAGAGTTATAATATATTATACCCCTAGGAGTGCTCTCATGATAGTCTTCACAGTGCCTATTCAGAAGCCGTGTTTAGTAAGCGTTAAATATTTACAATGAGGTGGTACTGTAAGACCTAACAGGTCTTAGCTGCTACCCTACAAAGCACTAGTGATGAAGGCAAATGACTGAAAGATACTATTTACTAAATTGCTTTTCAGGTTTTTTTTCAACATTATGTAAGGTAATTA
>VZTB01009797.1:346799-374106 GCA_013397245.1 Thryothorus ludovicianus
GTGCACATTTACATCCTCACTCTTGTTTTTGTTATGAGAATCATTTTCTGTTGTCTTAGGTACCCTTGGCATTTCTCATGGTTTATGAATAATTACTCTTATAACAAATTATATTCTGTGCTGTGTCAAAGTGACCAGACACATTTTGTCTTTCACACAGGTCACTTTTTTTTATTGGTGTGAACAGCACCCTAACTCCAGCATCCAGCATGAAAGTGGGAAATGCACAGAGTGGTGGAAACAATTGCAAAGGTGTTTATTAGAACTGCTTTAATGTTTTGCATGACCAGAAATTGTAGCTGCTGTAGGGAGGTAATAGCTGGACTGGAATTTGTGAGGTGAGATAGGTCCATCAGGGAGATTGACTTAGATGTAAAAGTCCATGAAATCCAAGAATGAGAATCACCAGCCAGCTCATGGCATCAGGGTTGGAACTAGATGACCTTCCAGGAGCCTTTGAGCCCAGGCCATTCTGTGATTCTGTTATTATATGATATGAAACGGAGTGCACAGTTCAGAAAATTGCTGCTTGGATCCTTCAACTGCTACTTCACACTGTGTACAAAGCTACTGTGATAAACTTGATCATTTGAAAGTTGTGGTTAGTTTTTTAAACAGTAGGGGAAAATCCAGTTATTTGAAGAGTAGGGCCAACTGAATTGAAATTAATTCTGTAAGCACTGAGGTTCCAAATTCTGTCTTTGAGAGAAAATACACCATAACACAAGTCATATCTTTGAAAAAAATGCTAAAATGGGCTTTAATTTCTTACTTCTTTGATGTATTGAAGGTAGTTTTCATTATGTCATCCAGATAGTTTAAATAAACAGTTTGCATATAAGGTTAACAAGCTACAGTGGTAGCAGGGTCTGTGTGGGATTATATTAGAATTAATTTGATCAATTACTTTTAGTTCCAGAGGTCTCCAGATGAGCCAGAAGCCAGCATATGCAGTTTGGCAAATGAAGAATCAGTGCAGTCAACACATGCCATGAAGGTAATGAACATTCTTTCAAACTTCATTTTTCATCCTGAGCAGAGAAGACAAGTAAGCCAAGACACTGCTGCTCAGAGCAGCCAAAATGATAACCATAAATAATCATAATAGAAAGTCCGTGGCTTAAATGAAATAGAGAAGGATAAAATAAGTATTTTGCCATTAAAATAATGTTTCTAAACCTAGAATTTTCATTATGATTTGCCCTGGAGTACATGAAGTTTCCTCAACCTTGAGATGCTGCTTTTGAATTAAAAGATTGCTGATCATTTTCTTTAGACAAACTGCTCACAAGAAGAGGCTGGTGTAAACAACATTTAATCAGATCAGGGAAAATCTTTATAATAATGTATTTCATTTCCACTGCTGAACTGAAAACCAGGAGGATCAATCCTATTGGCCAGCTTTCATGAAGCAGAGTGAGAGGTACACCTGTGAAAGGATGCCATGGGCTCAGTGCTGCCCGGAGCTCATACTCACATACATACAAAACTTCTGATGACTTACTAGGCACTTTTAACCAGGCTAGATCTATAAAATAGGATCACAGATTTAAAACACTCAACAAGAGCAAGCTGACTGCAGTCCATGTCCCTAATCTCTTTCTTGCTGCTGAGAGAAATTTGTTATTGGCTTGAAATTTGTTAGTATTCATGCATAATTAAAATGATATGTTAGTGGAAATTGAAAAATTTGACAACAAGTGCAAGAAAAGTAATCTGTCATGCATTGCATTCTACATATATAGTCTTCTTTCTATCTATACAGTCTTCTTTCTATCAGCTACCTTTTCTTTCTTTTTCAGTCTCTCACTAATAATTGATGTATATGACAAGTTTGATGTACTTAAGACAAATTATCTATATGCCTATGGACACCAAACATTTTGATCTTTTATTTACAAATATAATAATGTCACTTTTCTAAAAGAAGAGTGTTTTATATTCAAAAGTCGAAGTGTGGATTTAGAATGTTATGTTTTATTAATATGGTAACCTACTATAAATTTTCATTTAACTGTAGGTGTACAGTTTCATGTTAAGTTGAAATTGTCAGGTGGTTTGTATGTGTTAAGAATATAAATGTTAGGATTTGTGTTTGATATAATGCAAGATTAAGACAGAAGCTAATATAGTTGAAAAAATCTCACCTCATTACAGATCTGATGCATTTGTTAGAAAGAATAATTTAGTTTGACAATATCCATGCAACTTTTAAAACATTTAAAAGTAAATTGAAGCCAAAGTGAAGCAGATTAACTCTGCTAAAAATGTTTTAATCAGAATTGCTTATACTTTCAACTTTTTTCAAAAAAGTCTGTGACAGCAATGTTTGCAACTCAGTAATTTTTTAACAGTATTTTGATAACTTTCCTTTTATTGAAATAGCATAGTTAAATTCACTGCAAGCCATCTAGTTTTAATTTTTTAATGTTGAGATTCACAGCATTGTCATGTTTTCACTTTGCATGCATAAAAGCAAATTTCAGTCAACCAAGCCCGAATGGCCAGACATCTGGTTTCTCTCACTACTCAGAACAGTTTGTTATCCATATGTAGCTACTGCCAAGAGATTTGCTTCATGTTTATACCTTGGCATGTCCCAGTGATGCAGCCATTGCCTTTTGTTACCTCTGAACAGAGGTTCTGGGCAGAAATCCTGTAGTTCACTTGGCATGTGGATTACTGTCATGTAAATTTTAATCTGCACTGTAAGAGTAAAGATGAGGCCTATTAGAGACTGTATTGCCCCTGTCTTCTTCCTTCACATCTCCCACTGCTTTTTCAGTAACTGAAATAAATGCTCTTTCAGATTTTTCCATTTGCAGCTCCTGAAGGAAGCAAGCTGTACACAGCGCAGACACAGCCAGCAGCAGGTGGCCATCATGTCTACAGCAAATCAGGTCATTAAGACTTGCAGTTTGCAGGGAAAGAAGGAAATTTGGCATGTGCAATCAACACCCACGGTTCATTAAATGCCTCTCAGTTGTCATAGGTGATGTTGCTTGACAAGGGGGAGCAACCTGCTGCAGTTAGTATTGATAACGTTATTTCCCTATCAAAAATTTGGCTATCACAGCTATAATGTTGACAGTATGTGATTTGAAGTGCTTTCAGTGTTCAGGTACTGGATCATACCGCTTACAAGTCTCAGTTGCTTTCACCATAGTTTTTACTAGATAGGAAACTCTACCTTCGCCTCATGTCTGCGGCATTATTGGCTGTCAGGACATGCTCCTTCAGGCTGTCTTGCTTGCCCTGTTCTATCTGGATACGTAACAATGCACATCTAAAGAAGTGTTTATTGACTTCAGTGAAATTTAGGGTTTATATGTCTGGGAATACTCAAGAAAACTAATACCGATTAACTAAAGGTGTGAAGTTAAAGTTGTGATTACTTTAACTGCATTATGTGCACATTCTCATTCAAAATTAAAGTGGCCCTAATTCAATCTAACTACATTTACTTCCAAAGTAAATTAATACATTCTAAATGAGAGTTGGCTACGCAGAAACTTAAAGTGGTTTAGCCAATCTATTTTAAAAGTTAATTCAGATTGATTTTTCTGCATGTTCTAGACAAAAACATCAGGTCTTTAATGGAATGTGAAATCCTATTTCATTTAGGTGTGTAGTGTAAAATGTTACTTGCTAGTTCCTCTAAGAATTATTCTTCATGTCTGCAGCCTATGTCTTATACCTAAAGATATTTTAGGGATAAAAATACTGCTTTTGTCATGATTTTCTACATTACTATTTCTTTGCAACACAGGATTTCTACAGGTATGTCAGTCAACTTCTCTGGACCTTAGATCAGCAGTATCTGAGTGCTTTTAAAATAAATGCTTTTATGTCAGGCTTTGAAAGCTGTTACAAGTCTTCAAAAGGAAGAGAAATTGACATACTATTATTATATCTTGAACCAGAACAAAGCAGAACTCAGGGCCATAATGAATATAGATGTAAAAGAAGGCATGCCAGGCTGGTTTAATGAAGTTATTGTGAGATTAATACAGCATACACACATACATACAGATCCAAGCTCCCCTTAGATTAAAAAATAATGCTATGCACTATAAAGTGCATCAGCAGAGATCCACACTAACCACTGGACTTCTGTTAATGCCACACACTAATTTACTTTACTGGCTCTTATAGCAGCAGAATAAAATGCAGCAAGGAAGATGATTGCAGATAATTGTTAACAACCACTCCTATTGATACAGAAGTAATTAATGATATTTTCTTAGCGCATGATATCATTTAGTGTGTTCCACTTATCCAATCCAGAGCTAGAGACGAGCAACTAGTTTTACAAAGCTGAAGCATGCTGTATTTTCCAGAGAAAGCCATTAGTATATTGTTAGCTCACCTTTAGCTTAAAGAGCCTTATTTGCTGATTGATTGATAGATGGAAAGAAGAACAATATTTATGACGAGTATAACCTGCAAAGATAAGTTAGAGGAAGACTTATGAAATGCCTCAATGAGTTAGTATAACAAATTTTACTGGTGGTCAATAAAGATCTGTGCTTCTAACCTTCTTGGTGGTTTTGATGTGAAAGGAAAGATATGCCTGCCTATTAAAGTGCAGCTGTGCCATATCCTAGCACACTGCTTTTAATTTAACTCAGGGTCCCTGGAGAGCTTCTTTTCTGATAGTACACACTAAGACTGCTCTGATGCCATGACTGTTATTGTTATCAGTGCTTGGTCTATGGAGCTGGTGTGGAAAAACTACCATATATTACAACCATACCTTCATTTGATTGTGTAGTTGTACCTGAACAGACCAGGGTCTTTGAAAAATAGATTACTATTTAAATTCAGTTAAAAAAAATATTTTGTGCTGTGAATGTCACAGGTAGGTAGAACTTTGGGATTTTAAAAATTTGAGTCATGATAGGTGGGATAATTCTTGAATTAACTTGCAACTGGTATAATTTAAATACCTAAATTCTGTATATAGATATGAATTTATTCATGCTTAACACATAAAAAAAATTAAAATCTGGCCCTAAAACCATATNTAAGTCTTCCAAAATCAAATATAGAACGCCCAGCGAAGTGTCACATGTTTAGATCTAAAGCAAGATAAATCTTATTTTTCAGCACAAGCCTGCCTAAAAGCTACACAGATTTTAAGTTCTCAGTGTGTTTATGCTGCATTTTGAATCCAAAGCCAGTTTTTGTGGCTCAGGACTGCTTTTTCGTGCTTATTTGTGGCTATCTGTGGAAAGGATATTCAATACCTAAGAAACTTCCTAGAACACTTTTAAAGTCTCATTAGAGTAAAAAAAATGAAGTCATTTTTGGAAAACTATACAGGTAACAAACCTATTATTCACATTCATATAATATTTTATGTGCTACCCCAAAGCACTTCATGTTATACTTGCCTTCTCCAGAATTTGTACTTACATTTGTAAGACAAGGATAATTTGATACACAATAAAACACAGAAATTTAAAAAATATTTCATAAACAATGGAGTGAATGGATTAATTTTTCTGTTTGCCAAAGTCTATATGGTATTTCTCGCTAAATGTAAAAAGATTTCTCTGGGAGAGCTGAATTGAAATAGCAATAAGAAGGGCATATTATCTGAAAAATTTAAAGAGCAGTACAAATTCTATACCAGGAAGTTTTTAAAAATAATGTTGGTTACTTGATCTGCTAAGGCTACAGCTGATTAGTCAGCAAGGTCTGGTATTTAACATATACTGCTTGTGTGCAAGCTATAGTTAAGCTGTAATAAAGCTGTCCAAAAAGAGGGTAAGATTAGAGCTGTTCGTGAAACTGAGCCTACAGCTCTGACTGTGAGAGTGCAAACTGGTTGGAGTTGCAACTCCAGCAGGTTACAATCCTGCACACAGGCACCTGGCAGTTCAGCAGAAGCAAAAAGGGCTCCCTGAGCTCCCCCTTAACAGTGTCTGACAGTGTTAGTACTAGGACCTTGCTTAAGTGCAAGCGTGTTTGTTTAAACCACTGCCAAATGCAGTGATTTATCAGCTAAGCATATCCCATGGGGCTGTGCTTGAGCCTGTGTTGCAGCTGCACAGCAGGTATTGTCCACAAGGGACAGGAATGAATGCAACCTCTACTGCAGTGTTGGCACAAAACAGCATTATATGATGCCACGTGTGAAGTCCCACTACAGAGTAAGTAATCAAAACCAGCAAAATTAAAAATGATGAACTTATTCTGATCAAACTCAGTGGAAAACTGGCAAAGCTATGGAACTTCTTCTCCAAGTAAGTTCTTCTCCTCCAGAAGAAAACACAGCATCTGTATGAGTTTTTTTGCAGGGTTTCACACTCTTTTATTTTGAAGTTTTAAAGCTAGTGGCAGATTAGTTTTGGTTCTCCGTTTAGGAATTTTCAGGATGGAATGAGTCCTTCCCACAGTGTAGTACAGCAAACCTTCTGATAGCAGCTTCTGTAGCAACCAGGTGTCTTCCATATGGATCACAGTAAATCTTCCATGTAGGTATCTTTTAGGACTTTGGGCGCCCAGTCACAGGGAACAACTCAAGGCCCTTGATGAGTACAGCACAGAAGGACATCCACTGCCTTAAGACATTTACAGTTCAGGACAAGAAACAATAGACAAGATAAACAAATGGAAGAGGCTAACAAAATGAAACAATAGGCTCTACACATGAAACAATAAAACAGTAATAGAAACATTAAAAGTCTGTTTTTCTAAAGGACTTTGTGACATCAAAGAGCCTCTGGATGGTGTCCAGCGGCCAGTGCTGCAGTATACAGAATTTCTGGCCAAAAAAAAGTGTAAAGGGAGAAAGGTAAAGGGAGTAAGAGCAGACTTTATTAAATAGTCTTTGTTCAAGGAATTGTAGCACCACTCCCCATCTTTCATTCTGCTAAATATCCTGATTTATACTTTACATCCCTTCATTTATTAACACACAGACACAAGTTTTATACATTGAGAACCAAAACTTTCCTGCATTGATTTTTAGTATGATTCAAAGCTCATTCAGTGTATCTATACAAATAAGCACCACAAGAAGAACAGAATGAAATAACAGTCACTAGTAGGTGTGTTTCACTTATACACAGAATTGTTTAACATGATAACCCTATTGATCAAAACAGAATCTTACCTGAGTATTAAAAGTCATTACTGGAATTTCAAAGATATTCCTAATCCAAGTGTACATTTTTTACATTTTTGGGCTTCAGTATTGAAGATGGTAAGAAAGAACAATCCAGTGTTTTATATTTAGCAGAAGACATGCAATTTTATTTTATTCTTCTTTGAAACCATACTTAGATTTAGTTCAAATTTTAAAGAAAAACTGACTACTCCTAAAAGAACACCATATACCAGCCTGAAAGGGAAGAATTTTACACTGTTGCATGGAAAAATACTCTTCAAATTAAAGGCTGCTAAGTACTTCAAGTCATTCAAAGGCAAGGTAATAGAAATTTGCATCTACTATATCTAGGAGAGGCTTGGAAGATTGCTCATATTATTCCAAAGACTAGATAGTCAGTTCTAAATCCTTGGCTGTGTCTGAATAACACCTTTGTGTTTCAAAGGAATTGGTAGTCTCATTAAATTCACCCCTACATTCTGGCATTTTGGATCAGACACTCAACTGTCTTCTCTTCTGATATCTCTTGAGCCTGACTCAGCTTTTAGCATATCTAAGGGATGGAGATCATAGCCAAAGATTGTGGGCAGAAACAGTGGCCATCCTTGTGTGCCATCAACCAAACAAAGGCCAGCCCCAAAGTTATTCACTGGCTCTGTGCTGCCAGATGCTGCTTGTCCTGGGGCACTCTGCCTGTGCCTTTAGGAAGCCATCTGCCCTGGCATGAAGCAATAAAGACTGTATAGGACACATGTTCTCCCAGGCTTAGTCTTGCCCACTTGATCATAAGATCTTTTAGATGGAGCCAAAACAAATGGTGCTTATACATGACCTAACCAAGTGGGCTCCCGGTGGACGACATAGGCTCATATTTGCTATTGCGTTACAAAATATTAAGAAAGTATTGCACTATGTCATTATTATTCATTGCATGCCAGAAAGTGCAAATGTTGTTTTTGAAAAGCCTCCAGAAGAAGTTAATCTAGCTCTGCAGTTTTGCAGCGTAATGAATAGTCACTTTCCAGCTAGTCAGAATTATAATTACAGCTCACTGCAAAGGGACAAATGAATTTATCCGCAGTCTCAGTTTGCAGTGCAAGCACATACATGCACAATGAAGTGCATGATGAATGATGGTAAATCCATGATCCCTTCTATATTCCTTTCTCGAAGCATGTGATTTGATATCTGTTCAAACACAAAAGAAAGGATAAACAATCATCAGTCATTTTTAACAAGAGAAGTTTAGAAAAGGGAAGCAAACAAAATCTGTCTTCAGTTTATGCTCCTCATAAAAGAAACAAATTCAGGTGTTGAGCTTTTGAGGGAAAGCAATGAGAAATATCAACCCTTAAGTACAAAAATTGAAACCAAAACATAACAAAAAATCACCCCTTATGAAAAAAAAGCAAACCCAAAACCAAAAAAAAGAGAACCAAAACAAACAAGCAAACCCTCCATGCCTTGACTGAGTCACTTTGGAGTGGCAAAAATGGAAAGATAAATAAAGCAGACAAAGACTTTGCTGTATTCTCCATGAATCAGAGACCCAGAAAAAAATAACTTGTTAGTTCCCAAACCACCACTCCCTGTGTTTGAGAAGGATGTCCTAAAGATATCAGAATGACCCCTGTGAGTATGGGTGGAGCAACCTCTCTGCCCAGTGACTTCACCACTGTGAGCATTCCAGCAGTGGTTGCCTTACACCAGGCTTACTCCTCGCTTGGTAGCAGTCAGTGCATTCAAACTGAAATATTTTGACAGGTAGGAGGATACCATGGCACAAAGCCATAGTACCAGCATTGAAGAGAGAAGGGAGAGGTTTTGCCAAAACATACTCCCTCAAAGGTAGCTGCTTACTGTAATCACACATCATTTATTGAGTATGAATGACAGTCTGATACAGGCTGGGTGCAATGACCTTGTAATTCATTTCACTTTTCTTTGTCACAGACAAGACACAGCTGGGTCAGATTGAGGTTCTTACCCACTATCTGACCAATATGTGCTTTTTTCCCCCCTGCCTTGCATTAGTTTTCTTTATAGAGACTAATTAGGAGAAATTCCTCTTCAGAAGTTAGCAGGTTAGATAGAGTGCACGTGTTTACACTGACCCAACTCAACTGCTCCCTGCTGAATCTGTTCAGAGCACTACCCAGCATGGTCTCCAGACACCACAGGGACCTTGCTGACCTTGCCTGTGCTTGCCCAGAGTGGAAGGGAAGACCACCAGGAGCTGCTCCAAACACTGCTTTCCTTGCATGATCATCATGGCACTTATCAGCCTGGTCTGGCAGAAAAACAGTATTGAGGAATTTTTCAGATAGCATTTAGGGAACATCTTAATGTATCAGTCTGAGTTTCTCATTATTGGAATGTACAGGCTTTATTAAATATGTCTGTGCAGTTCCATGTATTATATGGTTTTCCTGAGTTTTAACAGGTTCATTAGGTTTGTGACAAACAACATTACTATAGATAAGATATTTATACAGAATAAGACAAAGTACTTATAAAAAATATTAACCTAGTTAGGCCACATGTTTCAGATGCTACCCAGTGTCTGAGTTCTTTTATCTGCAGGTCTTTTTGTTTAAGTAATTAGGGTATTTTGTTGATATTAAAAGACTTGAAGGCTTGAATGTCTTAGAAAGTTTAAAAGTATACATTCACGTCCTTTGACTCCATCTTAATTCCCTTTCAGTCTTCTCATAGCATACAAACTGTTCCATACTCCCTGGAAACTTGACTGATTTCGTTGAACTCTAGACAACTAGGATAAGTATACTGTTGACACATAGGCAGATAAGAGGATGTGGGCAAATTTTGGCAGGTTACCCTCTAGTGACATGACAAATGTGCTGTTTTCTAGCCATGTGCCATGAACCAGCATGTATGCACTGCCTCTTTTTTAATCCACAGTACACATTGCATAGAGGGGACAGTTAAGAGATCTGTTCTCATAAATAGACACACTAGTAGGTAGTAAACATGGATTTATTTTGTTAATGGGTTTACTCGCAGAAAGTCACTAACTCTTAATACATGCAGCTGCTGAGGATCAGAATGTGCATTCATTCAGTAGGCTCTAAGTACTCCTGTGGCAAATATCGCTTTGTTCCAGCTATACTGTAATTTTTTTCTTGTTTTATTTCTCCTAATTAATATACAGATGGTGCTCACTACTATTTTCCCTGGAAAACCATGCACTATTTCATTTCAGCTAATCAGATCTTCTCAATTTTTTACTCTTTTTTCTTTGTAGAGAAGAAAACTCTTTTTCTTTGTATTCTTTTTTCTTTGTGTTTTATAGAACATCAATATATTTTACATGTGCATGCTTGATCTCTTGCTTCGAGGTCAAAAAATTTCATAGTGCAAAATGCAGACCAAGAATTTTTCTTCATAAATGAAATGAAAGCGAAATATTCACCTCTGTAATACTTTTATAAATCAAAGGTTAGGACAAGGATTTAGGATTCTCTCTGATGAAATAAAGAAAAAGTACTATAGAAAGTACTAAAAGTCCTGGATACAGCCACAGAAGGCAAAGGCATACAAGATAAGAAAAATGTTGTGTATGCCTCTAGTGTTTGCAACATTTACTCACAGGCACCTGGGATGCTGTTAAACAATAACACATGATGATGGTTTTACAAGAGCAAAAGGAAACAATCTTCAGTTTGTGGAGCCATCCAAGCACTTCTAAGTTCCCACTGATCTGGGATCCAACCACTTTAGGAAAGATTTCTCACATCACCATCTCTTATGGTGAACATGACAGAACTTAGCCTATACGTTTCTCTTGAGTCCTTTCTGTATTTCATAATACTTAACGTCATGCAAAGAGATATTATGCTCAAGGAGCGGGAAAAGCAAATTCAAATTGATGTAAAATGGCCGGGAAAAATCAGCTCATGAAAATCTGACATTAGTTTTTGGACTTCTGTTATTCTGGGTATTATAATGTAAGAGTTTGCTTCATAGGCCATCAATTAAAGCCATCAATTTTAGGCCATCAGTTCTTCATAGGCCATCAATTTTAGGCCATCTTTTAAGGAAGTCTTTGAGGTTTTTACTATTTGCACATCATAAAATCTACCAAGTTTATATACTTTCCCATGGTGGCAAATGATAGAATGATAGAGCTGATCTCCAAGCTGAACTTTATTATCAACAAACTAAATTCACAGGTTCTGCAGGTGTAAATGTCCTGAAATATGGTTCATGTCAACTCTTAGAATGCTTCTTAGAGAAAACCTCACTAAAAATTCAATTTCTAGCTGCTTTCTGGTGAACCAGCTTATCAATATCATCAGTGAAGCCTGAGACTCTGGTATTTCTCTTCATCTCTGTTTCAGCTCATACATGGTAGGCCTTCTGGAATGTATGCTGTGAAGACATATAAAGCTGGTAAGAATCCTTTTCCAGCATCAAAGCTGCCTAACAGCTCTGAAACAAATGGAAGCCCTGCCTATAAATAGAATTCCTGTGAATTTTTTAATCACAGAAATACAGTATTTTTTTCTTTTTTTAAAAAAATTTGTCATCTTCAAGGATCTATATGCTTTCTTGCTGGTGCTATTGGAGTTTCCTCTTGCTGCAGCTCATTTATCTTGCCACAGAAAAGAAATACACCCTGCATAACTCCCAATATTTTGTGGATGTTTCCCAGATTCCACACTGAAATGGACAGTATCCATGCAAAAAACTGCTCAGTCAGCAGCAACAACTGCAAATCAACACAGTTCTTCCATTTATACAAGAAAATGTCATAATGTCATGTTACAAGACACTGCACGTGCATTAAGGTCTTTTTTCTTCCCTATTTTCAGGGCAAAGGGTTCTTTGCTATCAGGTATTCAGAGATTTAACAGACTTTTCAACTTGTCAAATTCTTTTTCTTGCAAATAGACTATAAGATTAAACAAAAAGGTCCAAGCCCGTTGAGTTATATTATAAAAATCTAACATTCCCTCTTTGTGCACAAACTTTTTTTGTTCTTTTTCATTTTAATCCTTATTTATAAACCGGAGTTTCACAATCTAGCTGCTAGCATTGGGTATCCATTCCAGAGCAGCATTTGAATGGACAGCAGTCCAGCTGTAGCAGAGGATGTTACTGGTTTTTCCAGCTGGTCCCAAACCTGACAATGGCACTGGTTGCAGAACAATGCAGATATAGTTACTGAACAGCTACTCAAAGAAAGGAAGAAAGGAGGGGAAAAGGATCACAAAGGAGTTTTAAAATTGATTGCAAAAGCTCTGCAAAAAATTACATTATTGAAATCCAAATTTAGCATAACTAAACAGTTCTGATAAATCATAGGGGCCTCTACTGCATCATCATGGAGTGTAGAATGGTATGATTCTATTCTTCAGGCATTTTTGAATAATTTTACAAACTATTTTGTTATGCAGAGTTATTTTCTGCCTTCAAGTTTACATTGCATATAAGAAACAGGCTGGATTTTTCCCTAGAGTATTTTTCCAACACATTAGATTCCTATAAGTACATGGGTGGAAGGCTGGCCATCACTTTTGGCCTGGCTTTCAGACATGCTACTGGCATCAGATTCATCCTGAAAAAGTAGAGAAGGGAATCTGATGTCCAGGGTAAACCACGAGCAGCTGCCAAAGAAGTGAGGGAGGGAATGAGCTGCTTGGATGCAGCACTGGATGACCACTGTGTCCTTATACAGCATGTCCAGACCACAACATAAATTCAATCAGAGTAGAGAAAGATGGACTGGGAATGTCTCAAGATGATTATCAACAATTACCAGCATAATTTCTGTGCTTATTGCATTTCCATTTTCTTCAGTGAAAAGATACTGTGCTCCTGATGGCACTTCTATTGCAAGTCATTTCACTGAGTTCTCTTTGTACAATCATCTGTGAAAATACAGAAGATAAGGTCAAAGGAATGACAGAAGCAGGAAGACTGCAATTCCAGAAAACAATCTGTAAAATAGCATAAGGAGAGACAGAAAAACAAAATACACATTCAACAGAGCAAAAAGTTGGAAGGCAAGGAGAATCACCATATTATCCCAGGTGCTGTTAAGACATTTTCCCTCTACCTTTAAATTTTCATATCAGTCTTCTTTAATAATCAGAATGAAAACCAAAAAATTATAAATCTTAAGAATTGATCTGTGCATATTGTGAGATAGGAGTCAGATGAACATAAGGCAGTGTGATGAACCAGAAGTTTCTTGAGGTCCCTTCCAACTCCATCTCCTACAATCCCATGATAAGGCAGAATATTATCAGAGGCAGATACCTAACTGACAAGAGTAACTGATCATGTTGAACAAATGTGAGAGACAAGATCATTCTTTAAAGAATTCTTAAGAAAATACTGCACAGGATTTATATTGTGACAGAATGATCTAAGTGATTTTGGTTTATGTTTCAGGATTACTATTTGCTTCACGTGAACTGGAACACTTGTTTCTGTTGGATGCTTCCCTTTTAAAAAAATCCCCTTCAGCTTCTTTTTCAGATATAAATAAAATTGAAAAAAATATGTGAAGTGGATGAAGGAGGAAAAACAACAGATCCAGACTCCCTGGTACCATGCACGGGCAGCAGATGCCAAACATAACAAGTAAGTTTTACAACAAGCATTACCGAATAGTCACCTTTCTCATGAAAATTCTGAGGCAAGAAAAAAATGACAGTTTAATTCTGTGTCTCTTGATAAGAACTTTTCAACAATCCATAAAATGTGGATATCTCCAACATAATGAGAGAAATGAGTGCTTGCTCTTGCATTTAGAGCTTCAGTCTAAAATTGACCCTACTCAGCAGAAGTTGTGTGGGTCTAGCATTAAGACATGGCACGTTGCCACATAGAATGAAAAAAGCGACCCAAACTGCTCCTGATTCTAAGGCCACATCTGCATAGATCACTCATGAAAAACATGTCCAAAGTACTGTACAGTGTATCTTGAAAGAGTTGGTTCACATTTCATCAACACTGTACATATTAGGAAGCTTTCTTATGATGTCTGAAATTTTCCCATGCGCAAGTAAGACTTTAATTCTTTTGACGTTGCAAGAGAAATGCGAGATTGTTCACTATCACTTTTCTTTACACCATTCTTTAAAACTTCTCATATATCAGATTAGTATCACATCTTCCATTGCTTCCTCAGTTTTTCTTCAGAGGTTATGTCATTTAATTTTTTATCCTTTGTTGTTGTTCCTTGAAGTATTTTTTGTTGGTGTACATCTTTTCTGCTGTCCTCTGCAGACACACAATATTCTTGGCCTGGGGCCTAAACATTAAGTAAAAAAAAACAACGTTGTTTTCTCATGCCTTATGAAAAATGCTGCTGTTAATAAAACCATGAGAGTGCAGATCATATTTTGCTTTCTTCTGGGTTAGTTGTTGTTTTGCATTTCTGTGTTTCATACTTTCTTTCTGACTATTTTTTTTTTTAATTCTAGTAGACAATTTTCAAATTCTTTAATTTAAGAATTTAATGCTTTTTCATTTTTTCACTTATCTCTAGAGAAAGTGCAAAATTATTAAGCCTGAACCTGTTTCATCAACTAAATCACAGTTGAAGTTCTGGCCAAGACCTGTGCTATCAGCTTTATATCATATTGGTATTTTGACTGTGAAGAGTTTAGGCTTGTTAACCCTCTGTTGTGGTAGATGGATGGGACAACAAATTCTCACCAGTTTCGGATAGCTTTTCTGGAAAGCAGTTGTGTTTTTGAAAATGCATACTATGGTCATTACTCAAAGTTATCAAACTGCTTAGAGTTTTGGTTCAGTAATGTGCAATGGCTTTGATTCAGTAGATTTGTATTTTTCAACATTGCAAGTTATTTTTACCCCTTTTTCATTCCCATATTCCTCAATTTCTTGGAAGGACAATGTGAGAAGTATACCTGTCTAAGAGTACATAGATTTTATTATGTTCTTCTGTAGTACATCTTTGTGACTTTTGTTACCTGCTTTGTAAAGTAGGACAAAGACAGGCCCAAGTCACATTACATTCACAGAAGGTTTTAGTGCATATAATTCTCTGCCAGTGCAGCTACTTGATGAATACAGAGAAATGGTATTCCCTGTAAAGTTGACGCTGGAATTTACCACCAGAGGGAGTCTACCTAGTACCACACGTAGGACAAAATATGCTCTGATTTCACAGTTTCAGACCATAGATTTTACAAAAATGACTGAGAATACAAAATGTAATAACATGAGTGGCAACCTTGAAGTATGTTCTGAATATAAACCATGAAACCAAGTGTAGTGTAAACACCTCTGTTAGAAAAGCAAGTTTATGTATCTTAAATTACTGAATTAATGAAGTAACCTGCTGCTTATGCCAGCTTTGACATAAATATCTGATAAAAATGAAAGCCAACACATTGCTTTTCTTTGAGAAAGAATAATATAAAATCTTTTGACTGAGACTAATGAATTTTTCCAGAAGTAACATTCTCATCTAAAATAATAGGTTCCATGTCAACACACACACAAGCAAAAAGAAATATATTGTGGGTAATAGCTTCGAGCTGTTATAAGAGAACAAAAAGGTCTCTAATCCAAAACAGCATTTTCTTCTTTTTTTTTGTACTCTGGTTAAAACATAGTATGGGAATTTCCTAATGCTGATGGTTTATGTTTGGGATCTCTTAAGAGAAGTGACTTTGAGACAACATTTAGTCTCTAAACCAGAAAACCCATAATGCACTCTCATCATTTTGAAATCATAATTACAAATCTATTAATATTTTTCATTTGATTTTATTGGAATATTCTGATACTTGGGTCTGACAAGTAGCACAAAGTCAGCATTTGAGTATTCTGTCTCTCAGAACATCAGAGTTTACTATAATTTCCTCTGGTTTAAAAGGCTTAAATAAAAATGTGTAAGCCTCTAAAAATAATTGAAGGGATTTATCCCATGTAATATTCAAACAGGTTACACTGATCTTAGCTCATACATAGGTTGTTTAGATCATATAGAAAGATGTATTATATGTATTTTAAATACTATACTGAATCCCACATTGTTCATGAAAAAATGAAGCAAATAATCATATCTTTACACACCTTCCTATGTTCTCACTGGCAGCTTTCAAGGCACCTCCTGAATGCTCCAGCTGTATCCTCAGTATACCATAGACACAGGCTCAGAAATTCACAGCACCTTGAGATACACCATTCCTCTTCAATATCCATCCACTCATCTGTGCCCAGTGAGAGGATGGAATGGGCCCTGCTACGTTTCTTGGAGCCTGGACAGGAGTGAGTGCTGAGCAGGGATAGGATCCAGTTCTTTGCGAGATGCTCAGCTTTCCTCATCTTTTCTCCATGAACAGGCAGTGCCTGGACCTGACAACCTGTGTCAGGTTGCAGAGCACAGCCAACATCTGTGTTCACAGATGTTCCTGACACCTAAACACCCAAGCAAAAATTCGGAGCAAGAAGCACACTTGCATTCCTTCCAGTGCCCCCAGTCAACATCATTTCTACAGACAGTATTGCCTCTGAACAAGCCCTGCCGCATGAGAAATATGTGCCAGCATTGCTTTTTCATACTTCCTTGATGAACAAGCACATGGAAGTCACTTTGGCATATGGACTGGATGGATGACAGTAAATGCTGGAGCATATACCAGCATCACAAAATGAAGAAATAGTACCTACTAGATGTATACCCCTGTTAATGTGCTGTCAGGGACAGCAGTAATATTGAGAACCACACAGACTGTCCTGAAGTTTCTTCCTGGATGAACCCATAGGAACCAGCACCCTCTCCTGAGGGGGCAGACCACGTCCTGTGGCTGTATGGACTGTGCTTCATCCTCTTCTGCTCCATGTAACCAGCCCTGTTTTCTAGGCAGGAGATGGGACGTCTCTTCTCCAGACAGCCTAAAGAAGGCACGCACTGCTTACTCTGGCTGTGGCACCTGCTGCACCGAGAGCCCCAAGTGGAACTTTACCTTGATGGAGGCAGCCTCCTCCCAGAAGGTGCCTGATGCTGGCATGGCAGTATGAACTTTCAGGAAGTCTGGAGTGTTTTGGTAAAAGTCAAAGAAATTAAAACTCAATCCACACGGGTATGCACATCCAACCCTTTTGATGTCACTAGAAAACAGGTATCTGGAGGACTTTGGGTATGTGAAGTAAATTTTTAGATAAAAAAGCATGAAACTGGTGTCATGGCATGTCTACGCAGATCAGAGTTGTATACATTGCCTTTCTAAGTATGCTACTGACAAAACTTAGCCAAACATAGGATCAGAGCAACGGCCACAGCAAACAAAATTACAGTCTTATCCTGGACACTAAAAAAATTGTTCTCTGAAATGAATATAGGGTAAATCTTCCAAATTTCAATGACTAGATCATTTGTATTTTAAAACTTGAAGACTAATTAACCTTAAAAATATTGAAGTTGGTTTTGCTGGGGGTGACACTACATCACATGAATATCTAATATTAGATAATTTCTGATAACTTCAACTACTATGTCTAGATCCAGAGATTCTAATATTGAGCTATATCTATTTCATTTTTAAAGATCTAAAGGTACTGCAACTGAAAAATTATTCAATCATTAGTTATGACATAATAAATATTTTCTAAATATGAATCCTGATCCTTAACAATTGTTCCAAAACCATCATGTTTTCTTCACCTCTACCCACTTATGCTCTTCATTATTTATGAGCTATATAAGAACTATACGATACTTTCAGTCCTGTGTCTCTGTTACCAAGTGTAAGTAGGAGTTGTTTTCAGACCACCTGAGACAAAATCAGTCAGGCTTTTTGGAATGCCAACTCAGCTGGATCCTGCCTGGGCTGCCAAAATAATTTCTAGCTGTGCCTCTCAGCTGTCTGGTTCAGCCAGCGATAACCTCCCACAGGAGAGGGCAACAAAAAACAGAGCAAAAGCACATCCTCTGCTAACACAGAAGAAACTGGGCCAAACTTAAGCTGAGCCAGGTGACACATTTGCCCAGAGTAGGTACTGCTTCCAACCCATGCCTTGAACTGCTAGTTGCCACCAAGTGATTCCCAGCATGTGGATCCTATTTGTTTGATCATTCATCTGATGGTTTCCAGCAGGAGTCACTCCCACTGGCACAGTAGGGAAGTCCACTGAGAGGAATGGCCAGAGACAGCTCCCAGGTGAGCGGCTGGGGAAACAGCTCTGTGACACCACAGATCACATCTCTCAAAGAAAAAAGGCTTCAAAACAGCACATATTTTGTAGAAAATCAGTTATTCTGTGAAGAGGAAGGTTCACATATTTGTTGGAAGAAAGTATTAAAAATCTTCAAGGGTTTCAAATGTATTTAAATAATTAGTTCCATAAACTGGTTGTGTTTGTTGTTCTGGAGAAATAAGCATGTTAGCTGTTTCTGATCTATATTCCTAGAATCAGACAGGAAGTGGGAGGCTGCTCTTCCTTCTTCCATTTTAATCTTAGAACTGCAAAAAAAGGAGGAACTGAGATATCAGTCCACTATCTTTGTATTATTGTGCCAGTACACTAGCAATGACAGGAAGGGAACTTGATGATCTCCAGGGCAAGCTTTTTTAGTTTTCATTAAAGATTTTTATTTTTCTCAAATAT
Source organism: Thryothorus ludovicianus (assembly GCA_013397245.1). Classification (NCBI taxonomy): domain Eukaryota; kingdom Metazoa; phylum Chordata; class Aves; order Passeriformes; family Certhiidae; genus Thryothorus; species Thryothorus ludovicianus. The sequence goes on from VZTB01009797.1 coordinate 365,533, forward strand.
TTATGTTTGTTTCTCTTTTGACTTATATATATGTAATATACACAGTGATAGATGTACCCGGATAGACAATAGACAAAATTATATTTTGTATACCAGAAGAGTATATATAGATATTTAAAGAGTGTGTACATATAGTACGTATATAATACTCAAATGAGAGTTTCTATACATCACAAATACAGAGTTCATACTATATATAAGTACTTTATCTATATGCAGTGATATATATTTACCTCCACACCCTTTCACCATCTATATGTTGGTTTATAGTGGCTTTTTCCATGTGGATATGCATATTTTTTGTAAAAGATTTCAGATCAAAGCTAAAAAAAGCTAAAATGTAGCTTGTGTCCAAGCAGATATCTACCTCAGTTACCCAGGGAAAGGACATAGGTGAGGTAAGACACCCTATGAGTTTCCTGTACGATCATTTAAAAGAGGTACAACAGATAGAGGAGGTGAATTGGAAGTGAATTGGAATTCCTCTTTGAAGGAATCTCCTAACTAAATGGGGAACATAAAAATGAGGATGTTTACATTAAAGGAAATAATGTGCTTAAAAAGAGGTAAGCAAAAGCTCTTTACTATCTGTGTTTATCTGAAAAGGAAAATAAAAAGATAGATTGAGCTTTCTTATGGTGGTGCTGGGTTTTTTAAGGGTCGGAGTTAAAACAATCCCAATACATGCTACTCTGGAATACTCAGGCTGAATTTTATTAGTATCAGTTTCAGTTTACACAAAAATTATTCCTAAGCAGATCCAGTGATTTCATTAATTATCTTATGGGTAAACCATATTTGTAATCTCTATTATTGAAATGAGATGCCTGATGCCCTGTTTTTTGGTGTATACAACATTAAATTAATTAAGGCAAATAAAATATATTGTAGGATGCAATGTAAAACAGATAAAGAGGTTACTAGAAAGCCACATGCACTTTCTAATGTGTAGCTAAATTTGTAGTTTGTAGTTTATGCATGTCAAGTATTTTAAAAAATCCCTTCTAAGATATCAATTTAATTTCAATGGTTTATTACTTAAGTTCTCATCTCTTCATCAATGGATTCTTCCTATGACTTTATTTTACTTTACTTTACTGAGCTCTTGAAGCTGTTTTCTTATTAAGAAATTTGAAAATGTGTTTATTAACTTGTTTAGAAACTATGTTGACTTATTTCTCAACACTCTTGAGAGATTTTTTTCTTAGTCTGTCTTTAGCATTTGTTATCACTTGAATTACAAGCTTGATGGAAACAGATTTTTCAAGGCCCAAATTTATGCCTCCAGAGGATAAAATTAGCCAGAGCATAGTGAAACAAAATTTGTCAAAGGAGAATTATGATGCAAAGTCAGAGTTTTGCTTAACATGTCTGAAAATATCTTAAGGAAAAGTAAATATATGTATTAGATACTGTATCAACTCTAGTGGCAACAGTGCCAGATTCTTTTACATTGCTGTTTTGCAAGCTTTCCTGTTCCTCTATGGGAAAGCCATAATCAACATTGAATTGATAAACTAATTGTTATAACAGCCAGAGACAGTGCTATTTGGTGGAAATCAATTATGTTAGAAGTTTTCCATTTTTCCCACTTATCTTTTGCCTGGTTTGGCTATAATGTAGACAGATGCCCAAGTCAGTTTACAGCAAAATTGTAAAAAATGCACATTACAGCTGCATTTGGGCTGTGAAACTTGAAATAAAGGAAATTCTAGTTCATGCACATCAACTGAAATTTTCAATGAAAAATTGCTTTCACATGCCTTTATGTTTTATGTCCACAAATTAAAAAAAAAAAAAAATTCTCTGTTGATTTAAGGCTATAATGTGAGAAAAATGACTGGAGACATTTGAAACAAAACTTTTTGGGCCTAGCTCTCATAATCCATGAAAAAGCAAACATTTTGAGAGATATTTGTAAGTTGTAGTGTGCTTTTCGTTTTCTTTTATTTTAGGGCTCTGGTTCTTTTAAAGCAGCGGGAGACATGTACCAGTGTGTCTGGAGGGAGAGAAGAAATTTTTTCTCAGGCTAATTTCAGACTGAGTATTATTAATAGCATTTTGTCTCAGGTTAATTCTGCAATTGCTTTATGATTTTTATTATGATAAATACTATAATCAGCTGGAAAGATACATTTAAGATTAAGGCTCATTAGTTTAGAGAGTTTATAATTTAGGATACATGCATATGTTTTGCAATGCTTTTGCAATGTTTTTATTTTCTCACCTAATCACAGTTGGTCTAAAGTCAAGCATCTACCAAAGTACAAAATTCCTCTCTTGGCAATGGAAATAGGCACTCATCATTAAATTGCTCCCAGTGTAGGAGTTAAAGATGGATAAGATGCACGAGAAATCATCTATTTATTTTTATTATCTCCTGCCACAGCCCAAACTAGGTGGAATAGCTTTCATTCAATTGCTGCTTTTGAGCCAGCTAAAGTTATTCGATGTAAACTGTACTCAAAATGTGTATGAAAACCTAAGGGAGGACTGAAGTGCAGGGTTTTGGAAGGAAGTGTTGGATACGCGTGTTCTTAAAATTCCCACCATGGTTTCAGAGAGATTTCCATTCTCTTACTTTCTGCTTTAAAATCTAGGTGAATTACTTCAAATCAGCCACACTCAGCAAGCTGAGTGGGACAAACTATTTAAAAACACATATATAAAACCAAATGCAACAACTCCCTCATTTTGTATATGGGTAATTGTGGCAAGGGAACAGCTGTAAGACAAAAGGCTGACCTTCTACAATCTCTTTGGAGACTCTCTTGGCAACTCCCTAGCAATGACTTCAAAGTCATGAGAACATACAAAATACATTCTGCCCAGTGTCTGGAATATAAATAACAAATATTTTTCCTTATATATCCCAAAGACATAGTTGCAATGTCACCCTTGCCTTCTACACATATTTTATGAATTAATGAATTAACCAGCACTATATTGTAATGTTTTGAGGATGCAGATCTTTTAGAAAAATGCTTTGATCAGTAAAACTTATATTTATTCCGATGGTAATGTCTGAAAATTCTCAGTCACCTTGTGATGGATCAAGGTCCCCATTACTGTGATCCCATAGCACAAGATTAGGCTGCAATATATGATTATCACAGCCTCTGCTTTTTGCCAAGCAAGCAGGGAAATAAGGTTCCTTCCCACAGGCTGCAGACTTGGTGGAACAATACAATTCTCCTAAGGTTTATAGTGCTGAGCTGGAGTGGTTATTGCATGGGTTTTTGCTGCATATACTTTCATGTTCTTCCATGCTGCCATCTTCTCTACCCTTAGACATCTTCTATGATTGTCCAATGAAGAAAAAATATGCAAAAAGCTTCCACTTCATTCACATTTTTTCCTACTCCCTCCTCGAATCTTCCAAACTAAGATCAGCTCAGGAATCATAACATTTTGAAAGAGCAAGACAATACAGACTTTCTTCATCTATCCAGTGGTAATAGACAATTGTTTTAAACTCTCATCATAGTAAGTCCTACAGTAGATGGAGAGAGCACTGCTCGCTGATAGAGATTCAGTGAGTTGTAGATCTCCTTATAGGAATTTTTTTACAAAATGAATGCTTCCAGCAGGTGGTTTTTAAAAAATTCTTCTACAAATAGACACTTGGGAATGACTTTTTGGTTTCCTTGTTGCTAGTGGTTTTGGTTTGATTTGATTTTTTCCCCTTGAAAATGTCTTCATTATGGTTCTGACCTCAAAGTTCTCCCAAGATTAAATTTTCCATGGACAAATTAGATGAAATTGAGTGGCAATTTTACATTCATCACTGGTGATGGTAAGAGTTAGGAGACATTGAGCATTTCCTAATGTAGTACCAGAAACTAGCTGCAGAAAAGAGAATCATGTCTGACCCTGTCTCCCATCTGAGGAAAAGAAAATGTTCCACAATTTAAGAAAAATGGAATCCATTACAGAAAAATTCCAAAGACCAAGAAAAATTGCTCAGATCCCTGACATGAAACCTCTTCAATAACTGGAGGAATTTTCCAAAGGTAACTTTTGATATGCCACCCAGGGATAGCACAAACTGATACGGTGCACTGACTTGTCTCTGATGCTGTATGGAAAGTACAGCCTCCTTTCCTTACTGTTCTCTTTTTCTCATGTGACTAAGACAACTTACAACATAAATATGAACAGATAGCTCTAAAAAAAGAGTGTCAAAGAATATCCACTGGAATTAATTGATAAAATATCATTTGGACAAAAGCAAAGATTGCACATGAATCTTTGAAGAGATTGGTAGCTTCTAATGTTCTTATACCTAACTGAAAGACCTAGCAAGTCAGAGAATGGTAAAAAATGTATGTTGATTTCAGTGATTTGACATAAAAATTCTCGTAACAATTTATCCCTGATAAAATAAGTTACAACTGGTAAATAAAATGCTGTAAATGATCATGCCTTACATGGGACAAGCTGCACACCTCACAGGATTTTGCAAGTCAAGACAGTAATAGACAATTTATAGTTATAGAAATCATGAAAATTATTTAGTCATGGACCACAAGTTTGAAATTACATGGCACAAAAATTTAACTGGGCTGTAACTGAAGAAACTAGGTCAGGGAGAGGAGCTGGTCAGAGCAAAGTGCTAATAACACCAAATTGTGGGTTCAATACCCATACAGGCCATTTACTTAGGAGTTGCCCTTGATGAACCTTGTGGGTCTCTTCAAACTCAGAATATGCCAGAATTACTGGGCATTTAGGAACTCCTAGCTCCCTTTAATGTGGTTAAGACTATGCTTCTCTCTGTGGACAAAAGCAGATGACTGAAGAAGTGTTAACTTCAGGCAAGTGCATATGATGCTTTTTTCAAAGTATTGTCCCACCTCCATCCATTCTGGATCTTTTTAAATACATCTTCTATTTTGGCAAGGGATGTTTCTGCTAACAACATCCTGATATTTGTTTCCAGTGTTTCTCCTGTATCAGAACACAACCCATGAGATTGGACAGACAGTTGTCAGGGAGCAAGTGTCTGAAGCCCAAAGCAAATCAGGATCTCGGAGCCTACTCTGTCTTTGATCAAGTTGCAATGGCCTGGATTATCTAAGATTAGCAGTGCAAAATAAAATCAAAGCTTTGCTGGAAGGCATTCTCTCTCTTGTAAATTGTAAGCAATGGAGGAAAATCTAAATAGCAGCTCAGTACATCTCACAGTAACCAAAGTTTCCTGCTTAGTTCTCACCTGCTGTTAGTGCTTATGGATCTTCAAAACAAAGTACTTCTACATCATCTTACTATTTTAACAGGGTAAACATACCCAGCTAATGCTAGTAGAGCTCTATATTTAAGTGTACTGGAACATCAGATGAACTAGGGAACAGAAATTCCCATTCCGTTATTTGTTAGAGGGCAGGACCTGCCACTACTGCAAAGACAAATAAAATATCTAACTGATAAAAAAACTGGTTTCTTTAACACATATTAAAAATATTTTTCTGTAATATATGAGAACACTGACCACTCACTGGCAAAAAAAATGGTGACAGAAGAAAGTTTTTTTTGTAAGCTATGCAATTAAATACTCGGAAAGGCTAAAAAGAAGAACAGTCATCATGATCTGAAGTGTAAAGTTTATTTGTCGGAAAGGATGAGTGGGTACAAGAGCCAAATGGACAGATTTGGTAAACACTTGTGCTTTGAAATTTTTCTTAGGAAGGCTGACTCGCTGAAAGTCTTTACTTCTGTGAGCAAGTGCAGTCACTACACAAGAGCACAATATTTATTTCTACTTATTTTATAAATGGGAAAAATAAAATTTCAAAAATGTATTCCCTCTAATTCTAAGCACTCTGGTGGTTTTCATTCCTTCACCATATTTAGCCATTTTCTTGAAGTATCTCTTGGTGAGAAAACATTCCTTTGGTATTTTCTGAACATTTATCTTTTATGACTGTTACACAAGAAACTTAATGAAAAAATATATATTAATCTATTATACAGTAGATACAAAACTGATGTAGAAAACAAAGTCAAAAGCTATTTTTCAGTGATTACAATTTTTGTGGAAGGATGAATTGAATGAAAGATGAGTGAAGTGACCTACCATAGGCCTGATATAATTTCATACTCTTACCAGTAATAGAAAGCAGAGAACAAATACTGTATTTATAGGTGACACCAAACAGATGTAGCTTAGCAAAAGCATTCAAAATAATCAAAACAAACTGGAGTAAATGTTGGTAAAAAGAAAGACAAAATTCAATGGGCAGGATTTTATCCAGCTGAATAATCACTTCCTAGATGCAAAATGAGGCAAATATCTGTCCTGAATATGGTCATAAACTGAACAAGGCCAGTGTCATGCTGCTGCAAAATCATACTTTATATGAGGATGTTTGACTAGTAGGACAGTGGTGGAATTCCTTTTCTGATCCTACAGCATAAAGAATTAAAGCAGTTTGTCTGCAGAAGTTTTGGGGTCTTGATCACTGGAATTGTTAAAAAAAGGTTTGACTAACATTTTCCAACAAATGTACTAGGTAATCTCCTGTGGCTTCCTCCAGATCCAAATGATGCAGCCTGACCTTGAACTGTGTAATTCACTATCACTCTCTCTTCCAAAATAGTTACTTCTAAGTGATGAGTCATTATTTTCATTCAGTTTCATTGATATTTCAGTTACTAAAATAACACAGTATTACAGTGGCTTTCACACTAATACAATCCTAAAATAGAGTCAGTGAAGTAAGACTCTGAAAATCTGGTGTATATGATTGCAAACCTTGATTCACATTGCTTAGAGCATATCCATTTTTATTTTGCATCTAACTTAATAGTTTTTTGACAGATGGGCAGAAGGTAGTAAATGGTATAGTACCCAAACCCAAATAACTTCTTGTATTTCAGGGCTTCAGCACTTCTGTGACCTGAATCAGGGAAATTACATGGAGCCATAATACTGTTGTACTGTTCATTTTAAAAGCAATTTAAAATCCAGGATATTATATTCCTCATTGAAACCTGATTCTGCAGGAAAAAAAGAAGTTTTTATTGTGCAAGATCTCCCAAGAGTGCTTATGCAGAATATATTTTTGATTTCCATATGTCCTCTGGACTTTGAAGGCTTGCAGAGCCCACAGATGTTGGGGGCAGAAGCAGAAGTGGTACAGTGACAGTTTCATGCAGCAGATGTAATGATTTGGAGGAACTACTGTCTGGTGGGACAAAACAAGGAATTACCATTTTTGGAGGGTTCTCAAGGCTAATCAAGAAAGTTTGGGACCCAACAAGGGCCAATAAAGGGAAAGAAAGTGACACAATAGAGAAGGAAAGAAATAAAAGCCTACTTCTATAAATGGGTGGGGGTAAGGCTAGTACTGTGATACTGGGGCTTCCTACCTAGATGGACAAAACTGTTGAAATGTTAGGTATTCTAGCACAAATCCTGCAAATCCTGATCTCAATTAGGGCATCCAAATCAGTAAAGAGTTTAGGTTTAAATTTTTCCATTTCTGCTCAGTTCCTGCGTAATGTTCATCAGTCCCTGTAAAACAGGCAGTGACAGACATTGGAGAAATGGATGTGAGAAATCCTTTTGTCTTCAGTGTAGACTTGAGACTGCATATAATAAACGAAATACAGAGCTGTACTACAGAGCTGTTAGGAAACAAGGAAAATCTGAAATGGTGTAGTAAATGCTACTTGGAAAGAGGGCTCCTGTAGTTTCTTATCACATAACCTGGTAATTAAAATAGGCACAAAGCAAATACACAAGTTCCACATGTAAACTTAGCTTTGGTATTTCTACTTGTACTGTTCAGCAGCTTTGCAGATTAGTTCATGGCCATCTCACACAGCATTACAGAGGTGGATTTATTGGCTGCAAAGGAAGAGGTGGCTACAGTTTCCATTAGGATATATGGGTAGCTTCCTCTTCTCTTAGACTTTCACTCAGCAGCAGGAGGTAGAGTTGTATGTATCTGTGGAATGACATACATATTAATACCCACACAGACAGGGATGAGGCTTGGCTTTAAATTGAGGTTTTGCTTTTCGCAGTAACACATCACGATCTCATATGAAATAGGCTTCTTTGCAGTCATTCTAAATTTTTCTGCAGCATTAATTCCAAATTACTTCCTTGATTGCTTTTCTCTAATTTGTGGTCTTTTTCTACACAGATTTAGTAATCCAACTATTAAACCTTGAACCTCAATTAGATAAAAATTCAGGTCCTATAGTTATCTTTGGGTTATTTCTTGACCCCTCTGACACAAAAAAAAACCTGTAACAGATTTCTGTGGCCACAGATCTCTTTCACCTGACTGTAATTAAAACATTACTTTGAATCAAAGAAACTAAACTTCTCACCTACCTTTCTTAATAAGTGACAGAAAAGAAACAAGCTAACTTAGGGAATTCTGCCTCTTTACCTCTTCTTGGGAAGGGTGAGGGGTTGAGGATAGGGATGGGCCTTGGGATGTGGCAGAGGCTGTGGAAAGGGTGGAAAGGGTTTGAGAAGGGGCTGGATGTGGTAGAGGTTTGAGATGGGGCTGTGGATGCAACAAGGGCAGAAAGGGGGTGGAGAAGGGTCTTTGGATG
>VZTB01009797.1:374756-389936 GCA_013397245.1 Thryothorus ludovicianus
ACTCCTGCCCGGGCCCCCGCCCCTGCCGACCTGGCCTCCGGCCGCAGCCCCACCGCCCCCTTCTGCTTCGGCTCATCGGTGCTCTCATCACGGTGGGCAGGGGGCTTCTGCTGTCAAGGGGAGCTCAAAATTCTTTTATCCGAGCACTGCCGTGTTCCCTTCTCTTAACCTCTTGTGCTGCCAGGGAAATATTCTCACCTTGCCTCTGTCCAGTTTCGCTGGGGTATGTGTATGTGGGTATGACTATGGGTGTGTGTATCTCCGCCTTAGACTTTGAGTGGATTAATAACGACCCATTTTCTTTGTTTGGCCTCTTTCCGAGGCTTCACTGCAATTCAGCTTGAAAATCTCGCATAAACTTATTTGTCTCTGAGGTTTCTTCCAAAGGAGCCGGCGCAGTGCTGGTCTGCGGCGGCTGCTGGGACCTGCTGGGGAAGCAGCAGCAGGAGACATGAGAAAAGCTGATGTGTTCACTCGTTATAGTGGGAGCCTTTTTGGCACGTTGTTGTGATCGCGTTCCACCTACGTGTCTTGCCAGTATCTTCTGGAAGAACGTTATTCCTCCTGTACGCGTATTTAAAAAGAAAATAGTTCTGTTCCTCCTTTTCCTGAAGAGTTTTCTCTCCCTGACCTTTGCAGAAATAGGATTGGTGCATGTTTCTTTGGTTTTGCTCTGGCTGCTGTCTTTCCTTAACAAAAAGCCCTGCGGTACACAAAGAGGCTTTTTAATGTATTTTACAGTCACTTGCCTTTTCTCAAGCTACATTTTTTTTTTCTTTTTATAGATGCATTGGTAGAAAGAGATCTGGGGGGGAAAAAGGCACTGAAGGAATAAGAAATTATGTGAATTTGCAGTTGACAAGAATTGCATGACTAGACTTCTGTGCATCTCTGTGTGACACAGTGTGTATTATTGGAGTCTTTTTCAGTGCACTGAGAAAGACTGCAGTGTAACACAAACAATGTTTTTATTGATGTAGTCTGGAACTAAAGCTGCAGCAGATAAGATAGATTTAGTGTCCAAATCACAGTTACCATGAGATAAAAAAGTTACTGAAACTCCTCTAACTGCAAACACTGGCAAAGAAATGGGCTTTATATTGATCGCTTTGGCTGACAATTCCTCTGTGCTGCTTTGTTTGTGTACACAGTCTGTTTCGGATAGAGTCTCTAAGTAGAAAGGGGAAGTCTCTTTGCTTAAAGAGAAGCTTTTAAAAACTGTGTCAGTAAGCTTTTTCTGACATCAGCATTTAGGACAGTTCCTTAATCTTGTGATTTTCCTGCAAATTTGGAAGGAAATTGACTTTGAACTTCTTACTAGCTTGAACATAAACTGATGGATTCAGTGTATAGAGTTCCATAGTCCAGAGAAGAATTATTGTCTCATCATGTGGGCCTAGTTAAACTTTTGTCTTAAGTGTTACTTTAATCTGGTAAATATTCATGGATGAACTGATTATAAATGGCAGTGGGAGTTGTATAGTAACAACAGGATGGTGTCATGCTTTTTGTAGTTAATAATGTATTTGTTATAATAATGTACCTGAAGTGAGAGTATGGCATGAGATACTGAGGTCCAAACCTAATTTACATGAGGGCTTTGGTACTTTGAAAGGTTTCCCAACTGGTTTATCGTGAACTGTCCATTTACCTTTAGCATGATTAATTTCACTCCCTTCCTATTATATCTTGCTTTCATTCTCTTTGCAGTTCACAGAATGTGTGCTGTACCTTTCCTGCCTATAATTTGATTATGCCATGAAAAAGCTGTATGGTTTCTAATACATCTTCCAAATAGCTTCCATATTAACAAAGTCTCCATTTGGAAAACACAGGCTAAATTGCTTTTGACAAAATACACATTCAGTGTATATTACAAATAGCAAATCTCTAGCATTTAAATACAGAGTGGCTTAGTTACTTCATTGGCTTCAAACGGAGAATTCTCAATTGTAGAAAAAAAAACATTAGAAAGATCTCACTGAGCTGTAACACCTGGGATTTCTGAGGTGCAGTGGAAATACATTACAGGACTTGAAAATTTGCTGTGTGGCAGAGAATGAGAACTCTTCTTTCCTGTGATCTTCAGACATCAATGAACTGGGAACCAGGTTGGGCAGCAATTTGAGCTGATGGGATGCTGATTTCATTGTCAGGTATCTACAGTGCCTATGAGTAGTAGAATGAGAATGATTATTTTGTTTTCATTGTGCCAACTGTATTGTAAATCTGGACAGCTTCCTTTCTTACATTCGAGGTTACCTAGAGGTTTACCTTTAGCTGCCAGATTAGCTTTCATTAGTGAGAAGGGCCAGGATGAAGCATGTAAATAGTTTAAGTCAAAATTGCGTTTACAGTGATAATCAGTCGTGATTTCCATGTGAATAATATTGTTGGTTATTATATATATGTGCTGATTGGTGTCTGCAGTGCTCTCCTAGGTGTCAGGTTTTTGTAGCTCAGTGACTTCCTAGGCCTAGGTACTTATCTACTTGCAAAAATTTCAAATGCATGGATTTTGGTGTGGTGGTGTTTTGGGTTTTTTTGTCTGAGGTGGTTTTTATTTTGAGCTTTTTTGTTTGTTTAGTGGAGTTTATTTGTTGGGTGGTTGTTGTTGTTGTTGTTGTTAGGTTTTGTTTTTTTTTTTTAAAAAAGAGTGTCCATGATTTACGCAACAAGATGTTATTGAGTTAGCATATTGTAAGATAAGTTTAATCAATAAACTGATAATTTGCTGTCTGTGTCCTCTGCTCCTATTAGAAGGCACAAACAACTGTATGAGGGTTGGTGGCAAACTTGGTGACATATGTGTTAGATTTTTAGGAAAAAATGGTCTGTTCACTGTCACTCTCTTTTCACTGTTTCTACCTTCTTCCTCCCCCATGCACCAGTCTGTGTCTCTGTCACCTTCCTTGTTTATGTGTTGCACCATTTCTTATTTCTTTTTCCCTAAACTTCTCACTTATCTCTGTATTGCCAGTCTGTCTTTTGTGAAGGTACCATGTACACACAGGAACCTAGGCTGCCACCTACTCATTCAAACAGTATTTACATTCCCATACTCCTGTTTGTTGGTGTTTTGGGGGTTTTTTAAATGAAAAAATACATGGAGGAACTTGAAAATAGTCAGCAGTAGATGTGATAATTTATCAAGGTTTATCATTTAGGGCAGGGTGCGTAATAATCTCGTTGCCAGTTGATCAGTTTATGTCAAAGATCTGCAATATCCATTTGGTTTTTGTACATGAGGCAAAACATTAGGTAACCACAGAAGTTCAGATGGCTTTAATGATAGCCATTCAGTTTAACAGTGGCCATCACTGAGGAAGCAGTAAAGCTCCCACTGGAATATCAGAGAGAAAAGCATTAAGTCCTTCAATGCTGTACTGTACCTTTGCAGAATGCTAAGTCTGTATCCAAGTTTAATTGGTGTAATTTTACTGAAAATATGTGTCTCGTTGCTTGATGTTAAATGCAGACTGTGATGGAAATGTGTGGAAATTCATTCCAATGTGGCTCCTGTGTCATCTTCCTTTCTGCTGTCCTACCTCTGCCCATGCTGTGGTTTGTGAGCTCCTGTAACTCTGTTTCAGACAATAAGCTGGGTTAACCTGAACAACTAGAACAATTTGATGGCCACCTTTTGTCAGCCTTCTGTGTTTTGACTGAAGGAAATTAGGAGGGGCTCATGCAAGCAGAAGTATTTTGAGGGGTACCCTACTCTTAAGAGGAAGGAAGAGCTGTAATTTCAGCCTGCAGAAAATGCAAGATCTTGTTCTTGTTTCTTCATAAGTCAGAGCTGTAAAATACTTGGTTATTGCCTCCAGATGTAATGAGCAATAAAATAAGAGAAAATTGAGCTTTTTATAGACATTGTAAATTGGAATGGGTCCATGGTCATCTTACCAGAAACTCGTTTTCAAGAAAAAGGAGGCAAGATCCTGACTGCCCTGTATACCTAGATGTCCTAGCCATTGACTATCTTGGTTTTTGGGGGCTTCACCAACCTCCACCTAAGGACTTGTTCAGAAATTTCACGTCTGTGTACATTTCAGGAAATGAGTGTGTTTGTGACATTTTGTGAATCTTTGGCATGAAGTAAGTTAAAAGTTTCTAAGAAGCTATGCTATTTGTCTCGGCCATGAGGTTTTTGTTAGTCTTATCTGCATTTCTTATCTGATAAAGAGATTGTCACTACATTAACTATTAACTCATTTGATAGCCATTTTCATCAGCCATTTTAGCTGTATTTTGAAGAGATATAAAGGCAAAGTTGGAGCCCTGTCTTTTAGCTCTCTTCCTTAGAAGATGATTACTGATACAGCTTAATATATTGTTTACAAGCATGGGTGCGTTTTTGGTTTTTGAGAGACTGGTTAGCACTTTCTGACCCACTGGCTGTGAAAACTAATTAGATTATTAGAAATTATTGACTCAGTTTTTGGCACATTAGGGCTGTGCCTTGCTGGGTTTTTGTAGTTCCCTGAGAACTGTGTCCATTTTGAAGAGAAGAAACTATACTTCATTGCAGAACTCTCAAACAAGCTGATGCAGTGTTCGGACCGTTAATATTTTTTGAGATGCTTTTACACATTGTCTTTTCCTTATAAAGTCACAACTCTTAGTGAATATATTTAATCCTATTTGTAATTCATCTTCTCTGAGAACACAGCTATTTAAAAGGCCCAAAGGGCCACAGAAAGATTAATAGATCAGTAGGGACCTTATTCACCTGTCAGCTTGTTGAAGTTTATTTCCATCTGGCATTCATGACTCCCCGTGGCATGGGTGAGAGGAATTGGAAGGGTAAAGATCAGAAGACCAATGGACAGAGATGAAGGGAATTTAATGGGTAGAGTAAAAGTTGCATATGCAAGCCATATAATGAATTTATTCACCTCTTCCATGGGCAGGCCTGTGTTTAGCCATCTTCCAGAAAAGACAAATGTAATGGTGACTTAGACAGATGTTATAACTCCAGATATCCTCTCCATCCTCCTTCTCTACCATAGCTTTGCTGAGCATGGTTTTCCAAGATACGGGCTATCCCTGTGTTTAGCTTTGCTCTTCAGCTTTCTGAGGTGCCCATAAGGTCTGTTGAGTCCTTGCCTTTTGCAAATATTCTAATATGGAATTTAGAGAAAGCTACCTGTAACTGCTCTTCTAACTACAGCTGTGAAGCTTGATATCCAGTGCAAAAATACTGGCACTTAATTGTGCTGTTGGACAGGATCTTTACCGGCTCAGTAACAGAAAGAGGCTTGGTGGCATGTATTTGTAGGCATTCTTAGAGGAATTTGTATCTTTCTTTAAAGTGGGAATAGCTCTGTATTGACCTTTGGTTAACTTGTAACTTCAGGCAGGGAGATATTTGCCTTGGGTCGATGAGGTTTAAGTGTTCAAACTGAATTTTGTGTCTGATAGAGTAGCTTAATGATTAGAAGCCAGGTATAGTAAGAAATAACCATTACTAACCAAAATAACTGCTTCTGATAAAACTGAGAAGATAGATTGAGGGAATAGCTTGAAGGTGTAACCATTCTCCAAAGTCTCTTTTCCACCATTCTTTAAGCAAGAGCATAATTAAGTAATAAAGCAGAAAGCTCTCTGCTGAGGTGCTACAAGGGTTCAGGAAGGCTTTTCTTCCCTGTGACTGTCTTTCTTAGGGCTGTTTTTCATGGAAATGACTTGACAACTACAAACCTACGTGCACTCTGCATCTTGTGACAGTGTGGGACTCCCAATGTATCCTAAAACTCCAGTCTATCAAAATGTTACTGGATTGCTGTTCAAAGCTGAATAGCAGCAAAACTGGTTTGGAATGAGTGTCTGTGATCTTTCAGCAAAGAACTGTTTTTGCTGATAAAGCATTAAACTTCTTGAACCTCAAGCATTGAGAAATCAAGCGTTTCCATGCTCTTCTGTTCCAGCTGGAATACAAGGTTTGAACTTGCACGTCTACACAATGCTGGTGGGAAAGGCAGACCATTTCTTCTGAAATAGGCTACTTCTGAGTTGTGAAATTGCTTAAAACTTTCGACTATTATGTGTAACACATATAAACTATCAGTTGTAAATGCTGAAGCACGTCCACTGCCGTGGTTTTCTTGCATTTCCTAGCTCATTCAATCTAAATTATTGGAAGTATTGTAATACAATTTAAAAGAGTTTTATTTCCTTATGATTCTTCACAGAGCGGACAAATTTTACTGCAGAGCTCTCTGTTTCCTGTGAAGATATTTTGGCTTATTTTCTTTCCTTATGATAGTTCACAGAGTCTTCACAGAGTGGACAAATTTTACTGCAGAGCACTCTGTTTCCTGTGAAATAATTCTGGCTTTTGTTTCATGTGAGATGAGATGTTCATATGACGAGTGGATTGGTTCCTTCCAAGGTTATAAACTCTTTTACCTACGTACAGTTTCTAAGTGTTTCTTCTTTGATGTCCTTTGTAGGCTCTAGGGCAATATCCAATCAAGAGTTTGAGAGACTGCTGCTTGTGCTGTTCAGCACTTTGGTTTGTTCTGAGTTCCCCATGTCGTTTGTGGGCTTTTCAGAGAGTGGCTACTTTTGGCAAAAGGAAGGAGATCTGATCTCTTCTTTCATTTGAACAGATCAGTTTGTTCTTGCAACCAAGATCTGGTTCTGCTGATTTTGACTGGGATAAAGTTAATTTTTTTCACAGTGGCTGGTATAGGGCTGTATTTTGTACTTCTGCTGAACACAGGGTTGATGATAACAGAGATGTTTTTGTTTTTGCTGAGCTGGGCTTTGAGCCAAGGCCTTTGCTGCTGTTTGTACTTCCACGCTGGTGAGGGAGTTGGGAGTGCAGGAGAGGTTGGGAGGAGACACAGCTGGGACAGGTGACCCCAACTGACCAAAGGGATATTCCAGACCATGTGACATCCTGCTCAGTGCATGAAGTAAGGGGAAGAAGGAAGAAAGCCAGTTACAAGGAAGGCCTCTCTGTTAGGACTCTTGCCTCTACTACATTTATGAATGTGAAAATACAATCTGGACAGACTTTTTCAGTGACTTTTCAGTATTTTTCAGTCTTTTTTTTTTTTAAATGTTTTCTAGTTTATGGTGTTCTTTGAAGTGTAGCCTTAAACATCTGCTATCTTTTTAATACATGCATGCATCCATGAATAAATATGCTGTTGTTGAAAATTCCTTAGCTAGCTATCCTGTATAAAGTTGCGGGAAGTGAGTTTTGCAAATTTGCTGGTACTGCAACAGTAAACACAGTTGATACTTTTTCAAGAAGGATTTTTCTAACTGAAGCGCTGATCTTCAGTTATGTGTGTATTTATTTTGTAAACAAGCTATTAATTTGGTAGCCCAATTTGAATATTGCTTTAGTTTTCCTGAGTGTCTTCAAGGGCAAATTCTAGTCTTCAGCGAAATAGAAAATTGTATCTGTGGCAAGCCTAGCTTCCATGTACAGTACAGTGTGATTCTCTGATCCTCTGTGGCAGTAATCCTGTTGCAAAGCTATCAAAATTTCTTACAGCTCCAAGCAGCCTTGAATTGTTTGCATGGCATTAATGCATTCTTTTCAATCATAGAGCACTTGGAGATTTCCTTATTGATTTTTTGGCTATGTACAAATCCAGATTTAAATCCAAGCCTTTCCAGGAGGAACCTAATAGTCAAATTACATTTGGCATTAATAATAAGCTTATTCTAGATAATTCTGTAGCAGCTTTTGTTTCACATTAATTAAACCTGAATACACTGTTGACTGTTTTTTCTCTCAAATGAAGAAATTAAAAAAGTTGTTGACTAGCTCATATCTTTTGTTCGTTGTTGCTGTGCTAGGAATGGGAAATGGAAATAGCTGACAGTTTCCTTTCTGTACTTTCCTTTCTTTGCTTCTTTGCAATGAAACAATGTTGCAATAATTCTTATATACTGACACATGGCAACTCATCCTCTTCTAATTATTTCACTTTTTGTTTTTAAACAGTCAAGTCCTTCATCTCCAGAGCCAGCAAGTCTTCCTGCAGAAGACCTCAGCACAAACTCGAATGGTCCAAAGCCAGCAGAAATCATGCTGGATGGTGACAGAGAAGACCTCTTTGCTGGTAATGACCATTTTCTTCTAGCATGCCCTCACAAACCTTTTCACCCTTGGACTGAAAGAAACATGCTTTTCTGAGAGGGAGGATTGAAACCTTATAAGTAGTTTGACAGTATTTTACAGGTTTTTATTTATGAAAAATATTGTTAGTTAAGTTTGTTGATAAGTTTCTCAGTGTGTACTGTCAGTGTGTAGTGTGGGAGTGTTGAGCTGGTCACTAATGTTCTGCTGACAGTAAGAATAGTCTTTATCATTTTGTGATTCAAAATATTCAAATCTGTTTGTGTGGAAAAGCATGACTTAAGTTACTTTCTTGTTTTCTACTTAATAAACTGTCCCGGTCTTTTTTCCAGTTATAAAGAGAGATAATTCAGTTTGTATTGCAAGTATTTCCTTCTTAATACTCTTGTTTGAATGGAAAGGTAACAAACTGGCACATGAGACTAGTCCTATAATTTCACTAGTGCATGGTTGTGTCTCTGACAGGTGACAGTACTGCATGCTTTAGAAAAAGATGTGAAAATTCTGTTAGGTGATCTGTTAATAGAATGTTTCTAAAGCTTCATAAATCAGTTGCTACTTTGGAGTTAGTTTTCAACTATCCTAACTATTCAAGAAAGGAGGTGTAATATTTGCAATATATTATGTGCATGAGGTGTTTCTGAATGTTACATCTCAATACTATCATTTTCCCTATTACCTCATATTGAGTTAGCTGACTGCTTTGAATATGGTCATCTCATCTTCATTTATTACCTGTTGTAACCATTCCAAAACAACCTTTAAAATGTTTAATTATGGGTTATTTTGTATACAAATGCATATATACACGTGCCCATTGCATTTGTTCTAAAATTCTGTAATTTGTAAATCCATGTATTTGAACTAGTTTGTTCATAACACTATTAGAATACATTAACTGGTTTAGTTCCTCTCTGGAAGTGTTTTAAGAGAAAAAAGGAATAAAGGCTAGAGGGGTAATCTTACCTTTTTCTGCATTTGTTTTGCATTATAACTTGCAAAGACCATAAGTGCTTTAGCAATGAAGTTTTCTAGTACTAGTCAGTGATTTGGTAATTTAGCTTCAGTATATAAAGCTAGCTTTTTATAACCATAGAGCCATCTGGAGTGGATATTTTAAGAAAGCAAATTCTTCTTTGGATAATATTAAGAAAAGAAAAAGAGAGACTGGAGTAAATATTGAGGGGAGTCAGACAGAAGGAACAAATGTTTGCAGCCAGATTGTTTCAACTGAAATGAATGCTGTGAGGATAACACATGGAATTGATGTAATGAGTTTGGGTTTTGCCATGTAGGACACTTTTTTAAACACTTGCAGCCCTGAACTGAAGGCATCTAACACTGCATGTCTACCTCAGCTGAGACTGGTGTTTCAAAGTTCAATTTATAGTACAAAGTGAGTCTAATACTCTCAAATAGAGGAAAAAACAAATGTGATTTATGGAGCATGAGATAAAATATGATACTTTTTACAGTTTCCTGTTCTAAGCAAGAAGTTTGTATAATGGAGTTGAACCCAAGTTGTGAACTTCTGTGTTTGTTTCACTGTCATTCTGAAGTGACATTCTGAAAAAGTGTGTTGGATTTGTGTTCCAGTGCTGTGCACTCACAAGTATAACTGGTTTTTCTTTCTTAGGACTGTTTTGGTAGACAGTATAGAAACAGCATGAGAAAGGCAAGATGAGATAGCTCATTTCTTGCTTCCACTACGATTGCATAAGTCTGGCTTTCTAGGAAAGCAGAATTTAATTGAAAAGTGAGTGTGACAGGGTTTTTCTTTGACATGTAAGATTCTGTGCCAAGCATCTTAACTTGGCACAGCTTATGGGAACACTTAAGTGGACAGGAAAAAAAATGAAGCTCCAAAGCTTTGTTACTTCTGTTGTTACTTCATATTGAATTTCTAGATACGTCAACATTCAGATAAAGGAAATCCTGTTTGTGGCTCCTGAAAAGAGAGATTGCCATTCTTCAAGGTCAGAAATAATTATAGTTTTTCAGTCTTGTAAAAAATATGATGGTATGCCTCTTTTTTTAGCTATTGTAAACTTAATGAAACTTTTCCATTGTTCCACCTCATATTGTAACCTAATAGAAAGGCAGTACAAATTTTCTCTACTGCTTTAATGCAATACAAAACCTTGTTTAGGTTCTGAAATTGTTTAGACTTTTTTGATTATGCTTAAAAACTCTTCTATTATGTTTCTGTGGCAGCTACAGAATAATATGTGCAATATAGATATTCATTACCTTGTCTCTGGCAACTCATAATTGAGCTATTCAAACAGGGTTTCAAAAATGGAAGAAATGAGTTTTCCTGCTGTCATTGGAGATGAGTAAATTTTGCTGCTTTGTTGTGGTTCTTGGTTCTGTAACAAAGCAAACTTGATAAACCCACTCAAACTTTCACCCTTATAGTAAAAGTCACTGTGTTGATTTTTTGGCCAGAAAAATTACTTTATCTTACTTTCTAGAGGTCTTACATGCAAAGACCATAATGGTCAGTGCTTCAAATGTGCCAGTATTAGGTGTATCTTGAGGAAATTTGAGATATATTTGGTTGTCAATAACCTGCTATTGTACGGTGAAGAGCTAGATATTGAACTAGTCTTCCAAAATACTGACCCAAAGTTCAGTGTAATACTACACAAATATGCCATGGACTGCCCATGAAAGGCATAGCTGTCTGTGCCTTCTGCCTCTGGTGCTCGTAGAAGAGCACTAGATGGTGAACTCATCTGTGAAGTTTTATCAGTGTTCTGTCACCTCTTTTGAAAAAGGGGAAAACTATATTTTTTCCTCTCATCTGTCAGGTAAAAGATTACTGTTACTTAGTTTTGTCAGCTCTGAAATGTGTTTGGGAATGGATGATGTTATGGAAGTGTCTAGTGTTCTGAGGAAATGTCATTGTGTTGCAGGCTGGGATGATGTTTGTTTTCATTGTGTTGTTGTTTTCCTTGGTGGGGTTTTATGTTGTTTTATTTTGTGGGGGCTTTTTCTTTTCCCTTTAGGCTTTTTTTTTCATGGGATTTGAGATAGAAAAGGAGGTGATAATTCTCTGATCCAGACAAGATATATTCTTCAGGCCTATCTGAACAGAAAATCTTCTAGCTAGTGGTGTCTGTCAGGCTGTTGTCATGTAATGTATCTGATATGAGGAGTTTGTTAAAATTCCTTAAGGCTTTTTAGAATATGCTTGTTCAGTTATTTTGCAAGAAATAAACGTACAAAAGCATGTGAACCTACAGTTTTGAACTCAGAAGGTGGTTGTATTAGTGTCTGTCTGTTGTGTTAAAACTATTTCTGCTCATTAAGGTTATGCTTAGTACTTCTGATATAACCATAAGTACCATGGACTATGACTTACGTGTAGTAGCTTTAGAGTCAGTTCAGTTAAGGCTCTGAAATATTGCTGTGCCCAGAGAAGCCTTTTTTAATAGCTTGTCTTCTGCTCTGCAAAACAGCTTCTGCTTAAGTTTATGTCCAAATTTATATGTTCACATGGGCAAACTTTCAAAGATAATAAGCCAATTTAATCATTCAAGCTATGTCAGAATGCTAAAGGTCTGACATTTGGAAGTGTGACTAGTAAAAATAACTTGTGTATGAAGTGAGCTGCTAGAGAGGAATTGCAAAGTTGCATTTTCTAAGATGATATTTCATAAAAACTGCTGGTGAAAAATAAATAAACTAGCTCTGTGTAATGCTGAGATGAAGGCCTGTACTTGAATGTTGATAGAAACTTGTTGTGGTTGGCTGTAGAACGTTAATTAAGCATATGTAGTTGTCTCCAAAAGCAGAATGGCATGTCTTCCTCTTCTTTTGGAGCTAAGGATCTTGACAGTGATCCCTAACAAAGGCGGTTTATGGATTGTAGAGCATGAATTTGTGTGTAGCAGTCTACACTGTTAGATTGATGGGAGTTCTCAATATCTTCTGAGAACTCCCACAGCTGATATTAAGTGTTGGATCTCAGTGTTTTCCTCCCAAAAGTTGCACAGAGCAGTTGCTTACCTCTTTAAGTGAGAACTTAAGGTCTTGAGAATTGTCCCGGAAAAGAAGACATCTAGATTTCATTTTTCACGCTAATGATGGTACTGAATATTTTAAAAAACAAACAAAACTCACACAAGCACACAAAACCTCTCAAATCCAAACCCAACAATAAACTACACCACAAAACCAGAGCTTCATACTGACTTTTCAGGTGAAGATCTAAAATGAATAGATTAAGTAATGTTTCTGAAAGTGCCATAGTTTCTACTGTGAAGCCTACCAAATTAATGGTTCCGTGGGGAAAAAAAAAACCTGCAAAACAAGCAGCACAATTATCAATAAAAGCTTCTAATCAGATCATGTCAACTGATTACTCAAAGTAAAGGAATACATGTAGGAGGCATAAATGCCAGAGTTCATCAGAAGAAACCTATTTTGTGGAGAAATAGATCTTCAGCTCATGTACTACTTGAAGACTGCTTTTCTGAGTGGGAAAAAAATATGTAGAAGTGATAGCTTGCTGTTTTATATATTGCTAATGCTTATTTTTCCTTTCAGAACCTTTGAATATTTTTCTTTTAAACACAAAGCATGATAGCTTTCTCCCTGTCCAACTCAGTCCCATCATCCCCTTCCATATCTTTTCCATGTCATGCTTCTAGATTTGCATAATGTCTGGAGGCATGGCAAACCTGAGGTGAGAGTTAACAAGAGGGAGAATGGCATAAATTCTCATTTCTTCCTAAGAAACTGACTTACTGCTATCAAACAAACAGGTACTATTTTCTCTGGGTAAGTTCCTTCAGGAAAATCGAAAAGAAACACCAGGCAGCAGCTTTAAAAATTTGCTCATCCTGCTTGGCATTCGTTTGATGTGCAACCTAAATCACTTTATGATACTAATGGGTATGTGGATATGAGTTTGAAAAAGAAGAGTCCTGCAGAAGAAGTGTGCTTCTGTTTCATCTGGTAGCAGTGCTGCTTTCTCACATTAAATCCAGTTTTTTCATTAAGTTATACTTTACAATAAAAGGATTGTGGTCTCAGCTAATGAAAGTGAGAAATCTATGTGCTTTGAATTGTTTAGCAATCTGTTTTATAAACTGGTGTAAAATCGGAGGATAGAGAGAAGTATGTAGTGATGGTTAATGGTTTGTTTGCTGAATGTGGTGGAATACAGCTAGTGATACAAAAAAGGAAGAACTGAGGTGCAATTGCTTTATTTCATAAATATTTTATATTTTACATTTCATCATGTATATAGGGTACTGTGTTACATATATATGTGCATATTTTTCTGATAAATGTTCCTGTGAAATATTCATTTGTATAACTTACATGTTGAACGCTGTTAGCCACCAAAGGAGAAAACGACTTCTTGTTGAAATACTGCTGTTCTGCCAAACTAGAAGCTCTTTTGCAACTGCATAACTTCCCACTTGATCTTAGGTTTTGGATTAAAATTCCTTATTGATTTAAGATGCAGTGTCTTTCCTGTGGCATTTGAGGAAAGGAAGCATTAGCTGATGCTTATGTTCTCTAAGACTTAGTAGTAAGAATAAAGCAATGCTATGAAAATAATTATTTTCAAAGGAAGGCTGTAGATTCTTTGTTTATATTAAAAATGGAGAATATAATGAGGTGCTTGGTTTTAACTTTAGTTTGAAAATACTATGAAAATCTGTAATTTGAAATAAGAAAATGCAGTGCCAGCAGGTTGGGGGAATTGATCATTCCTGTTGGCTCAGCCCTGCGGAAGCCACACCTGAAGTGCTGAGTCCAGATCTGAGCCAACCAATACAAGGGAGACACGGACAGATGGGAATGACTGCAATGCAGGGCTGTGAAAATGACTGAGGCATAAGAGATGAGACTGAGAAAGCTAGTGCTGTTCATCCTGGCGTAGGGGCTTGGGGTGGGGAGGATCCTATGGTATGTGTAAATACTGTACAGCAGGAAATGGAGAAAAGGGAGCCTGACTTCTCAGTAGTGCCCACCATTAGAATAGGAGGCAATGGCTACACACTGAAAACCAAATAATACATAAGACAAATCTTATATTTTTGTTTGTTTGTCTTTGGTAAGGGTGAAGGGGTGATACTGGCTTTTGGGGCTTTTTTTGTTGATGAGAATGATCAAGCACTGGCACAAGTTACCGAAGGAAGAGGTGGATTCTCCTTGGCGATGCTCAAAATTCATCCAGATGTGGTCCAGTTTAGCTTGCTCTAGCTGGAGCTATGCTTGAACAGAGAGGTTAGATTAGATGACTTCAAAACTCTTTCCAAACTCAGCAATTATGTGATATGCTCAAAATAAAATGACAGTAAACTTTGTTTTGTCATCTTTGTTTTGTTTTTTAAACTTTGTACTGTCATCATCAAGCCAGAATGAGTATCTGCTTTGGTTTAGTGCCTTTTTACTTGCTTGGTAAGTACTACCTGCAGAAGTCTACTTTATAAAAGGACTTGAGGTCTATTGGAAAGTCAGTTTTGTTATCAAGTGACTGTTCTGTGATTCATGTGATCCTTTAAGGAACTGGAATTCTTGAAAATGCATATCTAGTGAGACCACAGCTTTGCTCGTTTATTTGAGCTAGAACAGGAATTTCTGTATACCCAGGGAATGTGTAGTTTGCCAGTGGTCAAAACCAGTTAGTAAGATTTGTAGAGCAGGGGTTTGCATTGTCTTTGAAGGAAGGTGAGCTGTCCATAGTCTAAAGGAAGTAGTCAGTTTCTAGTGAGCTGTTTTAAGTCCCAAAGAGAATGTAGATGGAGGCTAAAGATAATGCCTCTGCTAATACTGCTACTTTACAGTTTGCGAGGTATTTGGCAGGCATGGGGGGTGTATTAATGGTTGTGTAGCTTTATTTGTTACATAGCTTAGTCTGCTTAGTTACCAGCCTATATGACTAAATCAGCTGTTGTTCAGAGTATGAAAGAGGTGATGAAAAAGAGCTGCTTCTGTGGTAAAAAAACCAAAACTTACTATTCACAATATGTCATACAGAAATAAATGATTTGTGGCTTGTGACTAATTTAAGACTCTTTATTGAACAGTATACAAAAAAAAAAAAGGCAAAA